>CM077586.1:56647500-57247500 GCA_039657365.1 Stephania yunnanensis
CACTCCTGGACAGCACACTTCATATAATTATCAGCTTCAATCCTCTTCGTTAGCTCTTTATCCTTTCCGTTGCTGTCTTTAGCCATGTCTAGAGCAATTGGAATCTACATGTATTCACAGTTTAGACAAATGGAAAATTTAGTAAATGAGGAAGCACGAAACTAAACAAATCACAGACCTTGCTAGCAAGTAAGAATGGAGGCCATTGGATGAGGTCTAAGTCCTGATCAGCCCAATATGGAACAAGAAGCAAGTCCATTTCCCTGAAATAATCAGTTCAGTAAGAGTTTAAGATTGCAAAAATATTTACTTAAACAAATTTTGAACAATCTTGCACCCAACAAGGCAGCATTTTGGCTCAAAACGGTTATTCACAGAATGTACGAAAAAAGTGTCACTAGACCAAATGCCAAAGCACATCTAGGACTTGCCAAGTAAGTGAAAAAAAAAATTGAGTTATCTGTAACATCAAATTACAAGCAATCTCCAGTAGCGAACTTGTAAGCTACCTGTCACTAATTAAATCTTCCTGTCTGAAACTGGAAACAATTTTGTTCCAGAGTTGAGCAAATTTTGCAGCTCCCTTTTCTTTACTTGAAGCGATCTAGCTCAACAGGAACGAATGAAAATTCATGTCAAAGAAAACAACCATTATAAGGGAACAAGACAACAAGAGTCTTCTATTGAAGACTAAAACATTACTGAAGTCCCCTGAAGAGAGAAAGACTATAAGAACTAATCAACCTTTTCAAATTTGCGAGAAAAGGTAGCCTTCAGTCCCTTCTTAGGTGGCACAGTCTTTTCCATCGGTATCAAGCGTTCATTAAATGCTCCAGGCAAGGATTGAAACCGTGATCTAAGCATGCCTAATGTTCGAATCTGGACACAACATTAGAATTAGAAATATAGTAAAAAGCCAGCAAGCAACAATAGATAGTAACTTTCTAACTAACTACATCATAAAATAAGGGAACTTAGGGATCTCATCAGATAAGCACAGAGTAACGGCAAGTATCAAGTAGTAAACAATACAACAACAACATATCCTCAGTCCTAAATTAATTGGGGTCGGCTAATCAAGTAGTAAAACAATGCTATGGAAAAGAAAAAAGAAAGAAAAAAAAAGGTGAAAAAAGAGGAAATTGGGAGCAATTAACCTCTCCGAGACGACGAAAAGCCCCATAGATGCCTCCAAACAATGTTGAGAATATAGCATACCATATCTGGGCATCCATGAAATAGACCTAGAACCAAGCGAAAAGAAAAGAAATAAAACTTTGAACTTCAAATAACTAAGGAAAGGAAACAAACAAAGTGAAATATGCATACCAATAGATCATAATCCAATGGTCCTAAAAATTGTTTCCATGCCATGAGAACTTTTTCTTAGTTCCCATGGTAATTTTACAAACGAGCCAAAATACTCATGTGATGGGAACAATGTTTTTGTGTGTGTGTTTGTGTGTGTGTGTGTGTGTGTGTGTGTGTGTGTGTGTGTGTGTGTGTGTGTGTGTACACCAAATAGCAGCCAACTTACAAGAATAATGGGCGCCCACAGAGCAATTATAACACCAATGTTGTTTCTGGCTGCAAAAAGAAATTTCATGAATCATAATATCACAAAAGATTAAAAAAAAAAAAAGCTAGGTTATTTAAGATGTTTTACCATGTGGAAAAAATTCATGCCACCGATAAGTAGAGATCCTGATATTCATTATTATTTTTGTTGGACCCACAAGAGGCTGTATCTGCATGATGAGAGAAGATAATAACATAAAACTCAGCATTCAGAAAATATATATAAATGGATAATGCAGGAAGCAAGTCTTCAAAAAACTCAAAAGCAATAAGTAGCGGCATTTGAAACTCTATCTCTTGCTTTGTTAAAACCGATTATGAAATGAATGAAAACATTGCTGAAGCAAACCATGCAGTTTTACTCATCATTAATGACATTTTGTTGAAAAAAGTACCACCATCATTTTCAGTAACACGATAAATTTCAAAGCTATCTCAAACTATTTATATAATATTAGTGAGTATCAGGTATGAAATGGTAGTAACAATTTTTACTCTAAATTTTTTGACAAAACTACCCTTCCCTACACACACACACACACACACACACACACCCACACCCCTCTTCACCTCACATAATACACACCACCTTCCTCCCAAGAACCCTAAACCTTACAGCCGCCACCATTGTCACTCCACCTCCTACCGTCGCCGTCACCACCTCTCTCCTTCCTTCCCAAGAACCCTAACCCTCACAACCGCCACCATTGTTGTTGCCAACTCCCATCGTCATCGCCTCACCGTTGGCACCGCCCTCACCACCCCTCTCCACAAAGTTTTTGTGGTGTCATTGTGTTCAGTCGCTCTGTGGCCGAACATAATGACCATGTTCGCCCACTTAAGTCGAACATGTGTTGAATGTTCGGTCAGCGTGGCCGAACACATCTTGAATGTTTGGTCGACGTGGCCAAACAAGTGTTGATTGTTCGACCGGCATGGTCGAACGTGGTAATTAGCCACCAGAGTTGGTGGCCAGATATGGTGGGAGAGAGAGGTAACAACGGTAGTGGTGATGCTGGAGTGGTGATGACGGCAGTGGCGGTGCTGGTAGAGGAGAGAGAGGGGTCAACCATGACAAATGACGACGACAGCAACGGTGGCAGTGGTGGTGGAGGGCAGTGGGTGAGGGTGGTGAAGAAGGTGGTGTGTGTGAGAGGTGAGGGTAATTTGGTCAAAAAATAAAAATAGTATTATGAGTGACGTGTGTAAGGGCATTATGTGTGTGTGTTTACTGTTTAGCAATCCCTATTTTATTGCCTAATTCATACTTGAATGTATTTGAGGCCAGAAAGCTCCAGGCATTGGCATGTGATCTTCATGAAAGACAGATAATAGTATACCTCAACATGGTAACTAGTGACTGACTGCTAAATTTGTTATACTAATAAGCACCCAGAAGGCCAGAATGATGTGAAAAGAAAGACAACAGTGTACCTCAATGTAGTAACTGAAAGCTAACTTTGTTACAATAAGAAGCACCCAGAACATTGTGTACCTGAAATTATGACAAATTAGATATGCAGTTTTGAGAAGCTAAAATTCTAGTCAAGCTAAAGACTAAAGATTTTTAAGTTTCCCATCTTACTTAAAAAGTGAAAAGGCACTTTCGTGCATTCCTCTCCCTACATAAAGCCGAGGCTGCAACAAAGAAAAATTCATGGAGAGAACAAAAACCAGTAACACATAAATTAAGGTATGCGACACTCAGGTCCGTCACAAGTCAAGCAACATATCCAAAGCAAGTGGAGGTTCAATAATAATATAAGCAAATAAAGCACAAACAGAAATATCTAAATTATCCATACCTGAGACCACCACATCATGAGCATCACAATTTTATAGTTTGACCTTTCCAGAAACCGCCTAATCAAAGGGAACATGAACAAAAGTAGCGCAAGCATATTTGGCGATAAGTATATGACAACCGCCAAGATGTATAATGTAGGCGAATTTGTGCCATTTCCAAACCAATTCCTAATGGTTTTCGCAAATCCAGGAGGATTGTCCCAGCTATAAGTATAAGTTACAGGTAATATGATCACCCATGCAGCAGCTGAAACAGCTTTCAGGATATATCGTAGTTTGACTGGGAATGACATACTCCGCCTACTTTTCCAGCTCAGGATTATATCAAGGATGGCTGGATATTTTTAAAAACCAAAGATAATAAATTAATCTGACTGAAGTTTGTCAAAAAGGAAAAATGCAAATACTAAGAACCTAAGATGGAACAACAACAAAGTAACAATGGATGAATCCTCACAAAGAAATATGGCAAATGGGTCACAGTCACCACATCAAAAATCATGTATACTAGCGTAATAAATAAACCCAATTACCATAATGAACTTAATGAAGTAGAATCCTTAAGTTTACGTGAATATACATCAATTATAAGCTATCACTGTTTTCAGATGCATGCTAGTAGATAAAACTGTACTGCTCTCACCAACAAACAGTTGTATCGCTGTTGTGAGTACCAGTGGACAGCAAGGACATTCCACATGTTACTCACAATATTAACATATGGTCCTTGATATTCCTTGCTCAACATATTTTTTCCAGGTTGCAGTAGTGTTTAAGATGCAGGTGAGCGCTATCCCCAGAATACTTCCATGAATAGGCAACAATGAAACAAAAGAGAAAATAAGCCAGAGATTAGTGCAAAGAGTCGTACATTGTCCAAGCTTCAATATCGCAGCAGTTATAAAGACACTCAGAACTTTCTTCAAAACGTCACCGCTGAACATATCAGTTGGTGATCCAGAACTATTCCAAGCAACAATAATCATTGCCTTCAACGCAAAAATGACGTTCAGCTTAACATGATATAACTTCCAAGTAAAATAATGATCAACACAAATAGCTAAACACGGCAACAAAAAGAAAAGAAGAAAAAAAGTTGATTACCTGTAACCATAAAATGAAAAAACTCCACATCCGATCAAAACTTCTAAAAATATGCCAAAATGACCGTATCTCCACAAAATTTATCTTTCCCACCCATCGGTCTCTGGAGAATGGTCTGCTATCCTAGATATAATCATAATAGAATAACAAGAAATAAGCAAACTATTTGTCGAATATCTTGAATAGAACACTAAACATGGTTTATATAATTATATGTAATAAATCATTCAGGTTAAATAAATAGACCAATTCAAAAATGACAGTAGAGGCTAAACGATATCGAAATATCACATTGCAAGTCAACCAGCAGAAAATGTGGAAGAGGACAGTCATGAAACAAAGCTTAAATTAATCAACTAATTCAAATGGCAATAGAGGCAAAACAACATTTAAATCTAATAATATAAGTTCAATGTGAAATGCGGAACCACTAAAAAGAGAATTCTCCAAGAAAACCATCCACGTGTCCTTGGCCAATGTGGAGTGGGTCCACTCAACTATCAAAGAAGCAAGAAAACTCAATGATTTAACTTTTTAAAAAAATGAAATCCTTACGCTATTTTTTCCCATATGATGCTGTTCAGGAGGCTTGCAAAAGAAATCTGAGTCTGCTCGCATTGGCCATCCCAGCCGAAAACAATCAACTGACCTATGTTTTTAACAAACAAACTGATTAACACCAGTAACTGAAAAATTTACCAAAATGATAAAAATTCTAAAATAATAAAACAGAAGAAGGCACTACCAAAAGTATTCATTTAAATCATCATAATTCCTCCACTGTGAATGCTTGGCTTTTGCCCTTCTGCCCATTTCAGCTTCCTAAAGAGTAAAGGAGAATTAAGGATAGAAGAAAACAAATGAGAAACTTTCAATAGCATGAAAGCCCACAATGTCAAATAATAAAATTAGAGAAGGGCATGCAATTCACCGTGGCAATTGTTTCATAAATAGGAGTCACAACTTTCTTCAAAAAAGCCTCTTCCTCACCCCCATAAGCAGGCTTCATATTTTCACCTGTCATTGGACTAACATTCCCAGCAAGCATGCCATATAGTTCAAAGGCCATCTAGAAACATTGATATCAAAAAAATGTAGAAGAGAATTACAACAATGATTGGGACAGAGAGCATAGAAAAGTAGCTATCTAATAGATAGTTAAAATATGCCAAGAAATGTAAAATCTATAAGATTTGGAAACAACTAAACTGTGCCATCTGCTCCAGTAAGAAATGGAAAGCATACCAACAACAACAACATAGCCTTAATCCCAAAATTAGTTGGGGTCGGCTAGGTGAATTATGTTCAATTTAGTACAATTGATGGTGTGTTTTCTAAATCATTTAAATCCCTCCCAAATCCTAATTAATGCGTCCCAAGTTAGCTTCGGTCTACCCCTACCCCGTCGAATTTCTTCAATTTCTATTTTGTCGAGTTTCCTAGTGGGGACATTTGTAGGCTGACTTTGGAGGTGTCCAAACCACCACAACTGCCCTTCCTTAATCTTTGTGTCAATTGATGCTACTCCTTTTTATTTTTTGAATTTATGTACTTCTTACTCTATCTTTACAAATTTTACCACACATCCACCAAGCATCCTCATTTCCGATACATTTGTATTATGTACTGATTTTTTTACCACCCGACGTTCATTTCCATAAAGTGTAACTGGCCTAATTGCAGAAGAAATGGCAATTACAATAAAACTAAAAATAATAGATTGCAAACCATCCTAGAAGCCATGTGAATACACACACACAAGGTGTTTCTAGAATGGAACCCAATTATATAGCATTTATTACGCATTTAATGTGTTCTGCATTAAATGCATTACATCAATCACCATTAGATTAAAATTTCATAGTAATCCAAATGTGAGATATATAATTCCCATAACATGGGTATATACGTGAGCTCCATTGTAAAATTACCCATGTGTTTGTGTGTGTGTGTATATATATATATATATATATTGTCATGGGAACCTCATTTACAACCATTGGATTCTAATCCAACAGATTAATCTATGAGTCATAAATGCACAAATATTTAATGCACAACACATTTTGAGGGGTTCCCATGGCATGAGTATATATTTGGGCTCCATTATGTATATACACTAGTTCTTTTAAGTGTTGCGCACCAACGACCCGCTCGCTAAGCTCGCGTGAATATAATCGTACATTAATATGTTATCATATAGTTATATATTATACGCTAACAAAAAATCTTTCAAAATAGGATATATAAATACATATGGAAAACAAAATATGATATACTCAAGTTCCATAAAACATAATGATATTTTTGTTGTTATAAAATATAATTATCTTAATTAAAATTAAGTACACTAATTGCCTAGTATATTGCGTAGCATGTTATTAAAAGTTAATAAAAGGAATTTTTAAAAGATTTTTAAAAGAAATTGAAATGGGCTATTTAATTGGTAATCGCCTATTTAATAGGTAATTGTTTAAGTTAAATGTGAAAGAAACTATTAGAATGAGCTATTTAATAATTAAAGGGTAAAAAAGATAATTCACGAAACGAAAGAATCTTTTGCTATTCGTACTTTTAATGTATAGGTAGATATGCAGGTGTAAACGAAATAATATTGAAAAAACGCACTAAAATTAGAAACTGAGAGACGTCCAGGTCAAGAAGATATAAAAGCATAAGGAGAAACCCCATAATCAAGCATCAAAGTATTTTAACCCTCCAAATAGAACTAGCATAATAACGCATTGAAGAAGAACCAAACATAATAATCCTCTTGCTCCATGAAAACAAAACACATTGTTGTCAGGCCATCCAAGTTTTAATAGGTCATATCCACACAACACTCATAATAGTCGAAGTACTTAGGAGTTGTTTGGTTCATCAAATTATGATATTAATCCCAAGATAAGCATTCGCTCGGGCGGACATATTAAGCAGCAAGACTATATACCCGCATGGGAGACCATATAAAACAACACCTCCCCCCACCCCGAACCTAATTTTTACACTAATCTCACTCTCGTGACTGCATCTTCTGCGTTGTGCAAGAGAACAAAGGCTTGCTGGAGTCTCTCAGCTCTTACGAGCTTGGATTCAATAAACTGACACAATGGAGAAAGAGATGCGATAGAGACAAGGCGTCACAAAGGATTTGGTATACAAAGAGTTAAAGCAGAAGAAAGTCAATGAGAAAGAGGGTGAGTGAAGGGCATAAATCAAAATTGGTGATGGCGGTGAAGAAGGGAGAAGATTTTGTTATGGAGGTAGAATTAGATGGAACAATTGGAACAGCAGAATTGAAGCAACGATTTATCAGTTCATTTCTCTGGTTTTGGGGAAAAATTTGGCTTTGATTACACGAGGGTTAGACCTATTGGGTGAAGAGCTTGTCTAACTACAAATAAGGGTATATATGTATCTTCTTTTATCCATCTAAACTAGAAACGAACAAAATCTCTTATTACCGATGCCTAGATTTACGTTAAGTGATATCCTTGGCATCACGTACGCACAAATCAAACAAGGCCTTACTAAAACTTGTATTCTAGGATGAGAACTGTAAATAGATGTTGATTCATCGATTTTCTTTAAAAAAAAAATATACTTTTCAGTTGGTAACAATTTCGACGCTAAAGAACCTTAAAAAGAATTAAACAAGGTCAAAAAACATCTTGCCCTTTTAGGCTCCATAGCAGAACTTTTCCACCAGTTAAACATAAATCTAAGCCAAAATGGAAGGAACATCAGATTGTGTGCAGTTCTTGCCATGTGGATGAAGAGGAATCTTGGGATCATTGACAACATGGGCAGTGAGAGAAACGGCTATAGGAAAAAAGAGCGAACTTTAGAGGCAAGGCAGGGGAAAAACTGTAAATTAGGAGCAGATGACTCCATATCATGTTGAGTGAGGAACAAGACAAACGTAAAGCATAATGTAAGAGGAATAATGCGAGGACTCAAGAGGCCAGAAGTTTGCAATGGTCTGTCCTCCTGAGTATTGGATCATGTCAGAAGTACATGATAGCATATGACATCAATCTTCTTTTTGAAAAAATATGAACCGACAAAAAGAACGCTATAGCTGACTGTAAACACAAGAAACACTGAACTAAAAATTTTCAAGGGAACAAATAAAGTTGTTAAACAGAGATGATTTGGCATTTTAAATCACAACCCTGACTAGTGAGCCAAATTTGAAATTACTAGGTAGCTAACATCAAAATCTGGTGCTAAAATGAATAAAAAAACCCAAATCTGAACAATATGTCTCATAACAAAAGAAAGGAGGTGTAAAGCCATACATGGTGATAGATGTAACAAAGGCATTCCGGCATGAATCTTAAATTTGCTGCTTCTCCCCAAATGAGAAGATATAGAGCCATGTAAAGCAGTTTGCGTTGCTGCACTTCTTGTTGTATGGTTGGCAACCTGCAATTTAGCATACAAAACATAAAAATGCAATAAAACATAAAGATAGAAACATGTCAATTGCCAACTTAATGTCAAATTAAGAGGGCTCACCACAGACTACTTTTGCGAGCCAAGTATTTGCACCATTTCTTATAATTCTTAAATAGTTTCTTCATGACTTCATTAAGTGCCCTCTCATCTAGCTGATCAGAGGAACAACACAAAAAACTTACATTAGTAGACACAATGGATTTAGAAAACCTGACATGGCACTGAGACATGTTAAAGAATGAAACCTTGGGTTGCTGGTCAGGCTTCGGAAATTGCCTTATGTGCACATTAGCAAGCAGCAAAATCAAGTGCTCCCTCTGATTAGCCACATTATCCTTCTGCACATTGTTTTTACGTCCCAAAGAGGGGGAAAAATTAAAACAAATCGAACATACAATTACTAGAAGAGTGCCCTCTGAATACTATACTTTATCAGTTAAACCCACCAATTCAAGGAACTTCCACAATTTATGAATAAAGCATGCAATTTTTTATCCCCATCCCCTAATCTGAAGCTTAAAGACTAAACTGAAAGGCTAAAATGCAGGAACAGTTCAATACATTATCCAATAAATCACTAGGATATAGAAAATCACGTGCAAACCGACTAGTTATAGATATAGCAAGTTTATGCATCAACAGTTTCATAATTCAATCACTTTCCTCTTCAGATTTGGTAACCGTGCGATGTTATGTAACATGTTTAATTTGTTGATTGGACTGGATTTGCTACAGCTAGTGATACTTTGACACACTAAAAAGGCACACTACGTCACATATCTGTTTGATAGATATGTGATGCAGTTCAATATGCAAGCGCGCATATCTTAAAGTGCATCGCACAGTTACCAAATAGGTGTGACTTCAAGTGTGGCAATTGAGCATTGTCTACTATTGCGAATGGTATTTCTTGTGACCACTCACTCATATCGATTGTCAGAGATTTGGGGTGCCGCCTCTTGTCCCTCTACGATTTTGTATGCTCTGCAGTGGGGATGAAAGACAGTCAGTATGACTTTAAGTGTGTCAATGTAGCATTGTCTGCTTCAGTTCTGTTGCTTGATGAAGGGCGAGAAGGAAGGCGAGAAAGGGCAAAGAAATTTTGAATTGTGTGGTTGGGATTACGTGGTTGGCGATATATTGAACAATTCATTATGAAATATTGGTGGGTTGGTTGTCAAGCGATCAGGGAGTCTTCAATGCGATTTTAGTGGAGACTGTCTTCATCAATGCCTCTCATGAACAACAATAAATGCTATGGGTGCATGGAAACAAACAGTTAAACACACACGCCTACGTGGTGGCTTGTGAGACCCACTATGTGTCTCACATAAAACCTTCAACATGCGCATGATCTCCTGATTAACGGGCACACGACGCAGCCTATTAGTCTCCATAATTTTTTCTTTAAGAAAATATTATTTTCTTTTGGAATATTTTCTTTGCAATCAAACAGGGCCTAAATATCTTCAAAAATAGGTAGATATAGACACACACACACACACACGTTAGTATAATTTCTTAATATTAGTAGAGTAGTTTATAACTAGCCTATTATTAATTGTCTTATATTTGATTTCATTTAAAAAAATTGTAATTCGATACGTGGATTCCTTAATAAGAATAAATAGGAAAAAATATGCCCTCATGGGGATTCCATGTAGTAATGAAAGTTTTGCAATTTTTGTCACTGTTTGGAAGGATTTCCCAAAATTATGTCGAACTTCTTGATTTATGTCGAATATTTCAGAGAATTTTGACATTATTTTCATACACTTGGATTTTGCTTCTCCATTTTTGAAAATCGACATAATTCGAGAAAGTTTGGGGAATTTTGTCGATTTTTAAATCGAATCCCCCAAGCCCACCAAAATTCCCGTGGCGATGGCTATGGAAAGGATACCTAAATGAGGATGGGGGCTTCCTTCCCACTCCATTTACATGTCTTTCTCCAATCAACAAGAACAATTTTTACACATAAATTGTGTTGATGTCACATCTAATACCAAATCTTCTCCAACCGAAACACCATTTCTTCCATATTTATATTATTTATTCTTATTTTATTAAATATAAATAAATCACTTCAATTATTAAAAGTAAACAAAAATTCTAAAAATATTATAAATTTTTAACACATTAACTATTTTTTCAAAGAAAAAATGAAAAAAAGGAGCCACACCAATCTGGTGTCATGCTACAAAATGGCGACGCATTGTTGAAGCTTTAATCATAGGAATCATTTGTATTATCAATCACCAACCAAGTGGTTGCTCAATAGTGTGGTAAATGGTTACTATGGATGAGTTTGAGGGTCCAAGTCTCCTGTCATAGTTTCAGGAGTAACAAGTTGGTTTCTTATCTTATAAAAAAAAAAAGGAATGTACAGTAACCATATTGAGTTTTATGACTTGCTCTCTTGTTGTAAGTTGAGATACATACCAATGTATATACAAAGAAACACAATGAATTATTTCTTTTCCAATTCTGAAATTTCGACATTGTCAAGTGAAGTTTCTCTAACAAATCTAAACAATCTACCAAAAATTGCTTCATTGAGTATTCACCCCACTAAAGAATTTCATCGCACGACTTGTTAATGGACAAGAAAGAATATGAAACATTACGCAATTTCCCACACAACAATGTAATTCAAAAAATAGATATGCACCTGGAATCCAAACATAGCTTGAAGCCAATCAAGGAGATCTTCATCAGGTCTTTTCTTGTGATTTGCAGGCCATGGTAGACCTCTCGTATTGCGTAGAGCATAGACAACAGCTCGAATCTGAAAAAATGATAGAATAAAAAAAATGTATCATTTCAATTGCGAATATAGAGACAATACATCAAATGCAATTAAACACAACTAACATGAAGAAACTTGGATAAAAACCTCGGGATATTGCATAATGGCTTGATTTGCACTGTCGGGGTCAAGAGGAAGAATATTATAAGGTACATACAGCTCTGTTTTCTCGACAACCTTGTTATGGGTTTCCAGAACCTTCATAGATTACAAAAATATCAAGTTAGTGCTACTACTGCTACAAGAAATCTCTACAAAGAAAATCTATCTTAGCTATTCACATAATTATTATGCACAACAAAGTCTCAAAAATAATAAAGGTAATTAGAAACCAAATAAAAGCACCGTTGAATAGTAGTGGGCACTCTAGACTAAAATTGCAATATCAGTTTACCTCATGGTCAACTTCCACCGAGTGCGTCAGATTGACAGCCTTCAAAACCTCAAAAAGAACTGCCGCAGTTTGGTAAGCCTTGGTAAGCTGTGCACTGTAAAAGTAGAAAAGGCAATCGCAATATTCATTATAGTACTAGCATTTTTTCGAAGAAATATGTAAGACTCATCTTGCTTGGGAAACTCACCGATCAGCCTTGTCAGCATCTTGTAATGCCTGGATGTACTTTTTGTAGTACTCACGATAGAAGCTTTGCATTTCTCGTGCATCACTTTTTTTCACTCTTCCCATTAAAGTTGGATCATTTTCCTAAAAGTTTGCAAAGAAGTTTTGTAATAGCATAACCAAGAAAAGGAGAGGCGTTTGTCCACTTTAAAAGATGACTTGAAATGCCATACAAGGAAGCCACATAAATTCAGCTCCAATGAACAATCAAATTTATTTGAATGCAAGTGGTTAATCAAAAATTAGCAGAGCATGTATTTCGTGTATTCAAAGGCAAAAAAACACTAGAAAGGTGTTTTCCCAACTTCTTTTTCAAGTGATCACTACATAAGAAATTGCCTCCAACAGCTACAATGAAAAATCACATGTAGTGCACATGTATAAAATTGGCATTGGGAATTTGTCATTGTATGAGGCTTATATGCATTCATCCGCATCAAGTAACAAAGTAAAGGAAGCATTAAACGGTAAACAGTGACACATCCAAACACGAAGAATGTGCTTTCCATAAATAAGTTTAAAATTATTCACAAAAGTTGCCTAGAAATTATGAGTTTTTGACATTTGAACATGATGCATGATCGTGACATGTTTAACAAACTTTGGACCTATCAACCCGATTCCCCGCGGCAACCCATTAGATTTCAGAAAATGGAAGCGCAAAACCAACCAAAAGCCTCTCAAGCTTATACATTAAAATTAATAACAAAAAAGCAGTCCAAAATTTCAGAAAAAAAAAAAAAAAAAAAAAAACAACAACTTGAAACCAAGATAAGCACTAAACAGCCAAAACACATAGCAAAAATATGCTGCAATCAGCTCAAGTTAATTTGAAAGGCACACCTTCTCCAGACGCTGTAGGAGTGCAGTTTTAAATTGACGGACACCCCGTCCACTTGATGTAGGATCCAATCTGTGGGCTTTCTCAAATGCATAGAACCGACCTAAATCAAATACCAGACAAGTAAGAAAGTACCATACCCTGTTCTTAATATATTACGTATCCGAATTCTAAAAGGACAAATGAACCTTCAACAAGGCAATAACATAACAAGAAATGAAGCAAGTATGCTGAAATTAACAATAATGCCACGAGCAATACCAACCAAACATCAGTCTAAAGAAGTAAATGAAAACACAAGATAATTGGAGTCATTGTTAGAGAAATACACTTGACACTTGTTCCATCGGTATACTCAACAATATCAATGCGGACTACACTATATAAAAGCAATGCTATCATGGCATCGTTTTGCCACGTGCATTTGCTACTCAAATGTTAGGGTCCACTGGATGCACATGCGAAAATGGCACCACTGAAAGAGCTTAAGTCCCAGGAAGGAGGTAAACAAGGCGAACTGGGAATCAAATCGAACCTGCCACCTCTGCCTTAGTCAAAGTATTAAAGCCCTCTTTGAAATCACTGCACCACACCCTTTAGGGGCTAATTGATTTAATTTCTCATCCAAAACAGAAGTCTTTTCATTTCTTTCAAACAACTGAACATTCATAAAGCACTTTGTGCTACAAGAAACCCTAGTTAATCACTTCCCCTCCTCTTCCCCAATACCAAAACAGAAATCTTTTCATTTCTTTCGCACAACTGAACATTGATCAACCATTTTTTTGCTACTAGAAACCCTAGTTAATGACTTCCCCTCCTCTTCTCCAACACCAAAACAGAAGTCTTTTCGTTTCTTTCAAACAACTAAGTAAGTGGATTCTACAAAGCAAAATGCGCACAAAGCCATCACAAACAGAGCAAACTTGATATGAGAAAACAAACAGAAATTGAGAGAGCGAGAAAAGAAAGAGAGAGAGAGAGAAAGAAAAAACTCACAGAGATAAGCAACCCTAGGGTTATCCTTCTCGACCTCGTTAGCAACCCTAAGAATCGGAGCGATTTCAGAGAGTGAAGACGGAACAACCTCACTGTCAATGGCGGACTCTCCGATGTTCCCGGCCGTCTGAGTCCGCATGAGCCGCCGCGCCGGCGCCGGCTGCTGCTGCTGCTGCTCTCCTCCTCTCCTCATCGACATCTTCAGATCCAACTTACACCGCACCAGCTGAAACCCTAACCTCGCATCCTCATCAGAGACTCATACCTCACTGTAATCAACAACGCGTCGGAACAACGAATCACAGCGAGCGATCGCGGAATCTGATCGATCGATCGGTCGGTCGGTCGGTCTGTCGGTCGATCGGTCTGTCGGTCGATCGGATCGAAAACCCTAGCAATCGAAGAAGAGAGAGAGCAGTGTGTGTAAGGTGGGCGTGTGAAGTGTGTGGAGTGGAAGTTAAGCGAGAATGGGAGAGAACAAAGTGGACTGTTTTTACTGAAGAGAGAGAGAGAGAGAGAGAGAGAGGGTTGACAGGGAATTACCAAATTGTCCTCCCGGCGCCCAGCGACGCAGCCAATCGTCTCGAGCTTGTACTCTCCATCGCCGTTTAGTTACTAAGAAGCCCTTCCCAACCCAAGTAGCAGGTTGTGCAGTAAGTGTCTTAGTAAGTGTCTTATTTGGTTGCCAAATAGAAGCTCATTTGGTGCCTCAACTTTCGCGTTTTTAGTTGATTTGCAAACTTTCATTAATTCACTTTTAGTCCATAAACTTTTATTTTCCTCTACATTTGATTTACTTCTGATCATTTTCTTAAAAAAAAATATTGAAGAGTAACGAATGCTAATGAAATGATTCACGATCGATTGTTTGAGTTAAATCAGTTCTGAACCGCCCGTGAATTGCTCGTGAAACACTTTGTTAGCGGTCATTGTTCTCCAAACTTATGAAAATAGTCAAAAGTAAAGGGAAATGAGAGTTTGGGGACTAAAAGTGAACTGATAAAAATTTGATGATAAAATCGACAAAAAAACTTAAAAGTTCAAAGGTCAAATTATATGTTATGCATATTTGATTTCGAGTGGTAAGGCTGTAATGGGCTTGATTTTCTTAAAATGAAGTCATAAGTTTGAGTTTAGTTGATTGAATAAAATGAATCGAAATGACTACTCTGAATGGATCTGACAATGTTCGAACATGAATTAATCAAATGTGTTTGGCACTAAATACGACGTGAAAAATAAATAAAATTTATTATTAATTTTAAATTTTTCATCACAAAGAATTATAAAAAATGGTTATATCATATATCTAAATAATCGAGACACTTAGAATGGGATTTGAAGATAGTGAACAATCTCGATAACAAAATGCGACTCAAGCTCTTGAGACAATACTAACAAGTCTTACAGAGGTGTATTCAATTGAGATTTTATTGGACTTTTGGTTACTTTTAATATTCAATGTGAATTTTTATAGACATTTTAAAAGTTTTATGGTATTCAATTTAAACTTTTAGAGAGTTTATAAAAGCAATGTGTGTTAAGTTTTTTAGTGACTTTTGTGGTTTTGTTACAAATCTCAACTTTAATAAACTTTTTGTATAAAATACACATAAAGAAATCTTTAACTTCTCCTCACCTCAACCCAAAAACTTTTAGTGACTTATAATTTTTGTTGGTCCTCTTATTCAACAAGGACTTCATTGTTCACAAGATATTTTTCTTATCGATTGTTTTTATCAACTTCTTCAACCACTCCACAACTCATGCATTTCATTGCTCACTCATTATGCTATAATGTTTATGTTGAGGAAAATGAAAATGATGTCGTTATTAACAATATCTCATTATTGCGTCATTGTACATTTTATAAGATTTTTCTACAAATAAGTTTTGTTTATTAAGTGTATAATTATAATATAAAAAGTCATCTACTTATAAAAGTAATCAAAAGTCTATTAAAATATTAATTGAATACACTCATATCAATTTCAAATTAGTTACAATCGGAAACATTGATCAAATGCTTATTATGTACTTAAATTTTATATTTTATCATCAAAATACATACTAGCTTGTGAATTAATCTTGTTAATCCCCCTCTCATCCATTGGATCCTGTTAATCACTTTAGTTTTTTTTCTATGCGGGGAAAAAGAAAAGAAAAACATCGATGCTGAAAAAGGGTAGAAGAGTAAATTCGTCACAAAAAGCTGAAATTTTTGAAAAGTTGCATAACAATAAAAAGTGTAATATTATTATACAAAAACTGTAATACTATTAAGATTTTTCTACAAAGAAGTTTTGTTTATTAAGTGTATAATTATAATGTAAAAAGTGTAATATTATTATTTTTGGAGAAAAATAAACATATATATATTTTTTTAAATGCAAGAAGTGCATTTTAAGAAATTTAAACTATCATTATGAAAGAAAAACTATAATAAGTCAAAAAAGTACAAGATTTTTAACACGATGATCTTACTTGGTTTTTTTGCCACTAAAAAATGACTCATTTACATATTTGTTTTGTAAATATGTATTTTCTTATTTGTTATGTTACTATCTTAATAGTAATTCATTAATATGTATATATATTTTTTATTAAATTACAACAATACTTTCAAAAAATTAGTAATAATTCTTAAGAAAAAGAAATATAATTATTCATCTATTTTTATTATAAAGTGTAAATTATTTGTTTCAATATAAAATAAAATATTATCAATCAAAATCAAGTTTAAGAAGTTCAAGAAAATCACTAAAAATCTTAAATGTTAATAAAAGTCATGAAAATGAAGTTTATATAAAAATTTATCAAAGTCTTTAAAAGTCTAATAAAATATAAAAACTTTAAAAAAAGTCATCACTTATAAAAATAATAAAAAAAATTATTAAAATATCAATTGAATATACTCCTATTAATTTCAAATTAGTTACAATCAGAAACATCGATCAAATGCTTATTATGTACTTAAATTTTATATTTTATCATCAAAATACATACTACAAGCTTGTAGGCAATTCTTTTATAAAATAATAAAAAAGTTTTACTAGTAGTGATGATGAGTGAATTAATCTTGTTAATCCCCCTCTCATCCATTGGATCCTGATAATCGCTCCAATTAATTTTTTACTATGCGGGGGAAAAGGAAAAGAAAAACATAAATACTGAAAAAGGGCAGAAGAGTAAATTCGTCCTAAAAAGCTGAACTTTCTGAAAAGTTGCAGAAATACGTAGTAAATATTCACAAAAGTGATGGGCAATCGAGGAAAGCGATTCAAAATTCAAAAAAGCGCGACGCAGCGGCTCAGATAAATATAGCCGTTCGCAGCGAAATTCGCGGCACCATATTCCCATTTTAGCCTCACCAAACGGCATCATTTCCTTGCCCAGTCCAGCCTACGACGACGACCACAGGCGTTTTTTGTTCAGCCACTGAGGGTATCTTCGTAATTAAGCGAAAACGTGGGTGCCAACTTGGAATAATGTGACTTAATGTCGGTCTGTTTTGTCTTGACTTGGACTTAGTGGGACCCAGGCATGCGACGACACTAGTCAACATTGGGATGAAAAAATTGGCGGTAAATCGGAGATTTTTTGGGTGACGTGAATTACGCGCGCGTATGTGACGGCGCAGCTGACGAGGATTTCTTCATAGAGAAGTACTTCAAAAAGAAGGAATAATTGAGTTGCTCACGATCTAAAAAACTGTAACAAAGTGTGAAATCAAAGATTTGAAAAGCTATCCATAATCGATCACAATGTAAAAGTTTAATTCAGGTAGTCAACTTCAATTAATGTGATGCTAAAGCTATATTATTATTATTGTTGTAGTTGATTAAAATATGTTAAACTCTCACAATTTTTGTCATTATATTCTACAGTCTTTCTAAATGGTTTAATTTATATAGCAAGTCAAATTTTAACTTAAAATTTGATTAAATGACACCTTAATATGAATTTAAAAGCCACTAAATTACTCATAGTTATCAAAAAAATTATTAATTTTATAATTTAAATTTATTATTCTAAGTGTCACATCATCGAATTTAGAGTTTAAAAGTGATTGAAAAATACCAATTAAACAATTTAAAAAGATTATGATATACTAACAAATCTCAAATTAAATGTTAGGAAACTTATGATGTAATTACAAAAGCTGCGAAAAGTTATGATATTTTAATCAATTTGACCAAAGAAAAAGTAAATTTTGAAAAGCAATTTTTAGTTGAGGTCAACTATATAAACCAAATATTTCAATTTGCATTTAATTAAGTGCATTTGATGATGTATTTTTCAAGTATTTTAATCCCTCTTAATTAATTTATCTCAAACGATCTCTATATTGTCGAATTTTTTCAGATTTATTAAATGAGGTTTTTGTTGTAAAATAAGTTGGACTTGCAAGAAACTTAAGCATGAAAAATATAAATTAAGAACTACTAAAACAAATAGAAAAAAAGAAACAAGAGAGAAGAACACTATAGTTGATAAATGTAGAGATTTCATTCTAATATTGGTGCGTTTTTACAATGAGGTTGATACATTTTATATAAGCAATTTTGTGATGATGATAAATGTACTTAAACGATGTGTACAAGTAACACATATACCACCTGTCATACAATACATTAATTTGACAATTTATGGAAGAGTTAGTGTACATTGAAAATTGTTACAAGTAACATGATAATACATGGACAAGTGAGGGTACCATTAGTGAGAAGTACAATTTACATGACTACACAATATGGTGGTGTACATGCATGATCATCCATACTTCACAACACTCTCAATTGCATGACACTTGCTTAGAGAATGTGACTCGTTAAAACTTTTACTAAAAAAAATCATTTGCGAAAAAATCTAATAAAGGAAAAATAGTACATTGTTCTTATAAATCTTAAGATGAATATAATATTGTTAGGATTGTCTCATTAAAAATCTTACTAGGAAAACCCGATGGGATAAAACCATAGCGAAAGGAAAAAGAGTGCAATACACAAATCAATCTTGATATTAAATTTTAATATTGTTAGGACTGTCTTATTAAACCCTTGCGAAGAAAACCTAGCGAGATAAAACTTGTTAAGGGAAAAATAATGTAATGCACTAATCAATAACTCATTTTGATTCTCCCAATCATGTTCATATGGGTGAGAAATCTTATATTACACTGTAACAAATCATCGCAAGTAAGTTAAAAATACAATATCATGTCATTTACATTGAGGGTCGCTAAGAGCACCCCACCATTTAATGAGGGCACCCAGTTAATATGGGCACAAACTGATTTACCTTGGGCACCCAAAAATTAGACCCGAAATATCGAAACTACCCCTCATGGAAATCCCTGAGCACCCCACCACCCCCACCACCACCTTCACCGAACTCCTTGTGGAAGAATCCATTTGTTTTGAACCGACCAGTGAGATGAATCCCCGAAATCTTGTTCTCCGTCCCTCGCCGTGTGTTTCTTCTTCGTTGTTCGAGTTTTCTACAGTTTGTAGGGTCGGGGGTGTGAGCCGATTTCGTCTCCAAATTAGGGCTCGGTTGAAGATCGTCGAGTTAAGTTACATTTGGTAGAGTAGTTGTAATGTGTGTGTGGCGGTTTGTTCAAATGTAAAAAAATTGGGAAATCGTGGTTCTCGGCTACACAGGCCAGAGACTGTGTCAATTGTCTCCGCCATGCTTGGCCGAGACAGAAGCTAATATTTTTGGGAACTCGCAGTCTCGGCCACGAAGACCGGAAGAGTTGACAGCGTATCGGTTACGCATGGCCGAGAATAATTCAGTTATCTCGGCCGCGACATGACGATAGCTACAATTAGTGATAGGTAATGTGGCGTCGGTGGTGTACAACCGAGAATTTGCTCCTACTCTCGGTTGTACATTTCCGAGAGGGTCGTAGTAGGCTCGGTCGTCATTGGACGAGAGTAAGACGAATTGAAATGGTCAATCCATCTCGGTGGTGTACAACCGAGAACTTGCTATTGGACTCGGTTGTACACTGCCAATATATATTGGACTACTTGTCGGTCATTGGTGACCGAAAATATGGGTTGTTTCACGAACCTGCTTAGCCGAGACATCAGAAATTGATGAATTTGAACATTACTTTTTGTAAAAAAAATTTGTGCTATGTCAAACTAACTATACAAGATTGAAAATCCAGCACGACAATTTGCACCGAAACTTAATTAATTATAAATCTCCGTAACATTCAAACTGACTCTACAAGTGTCCATCTATAAGTAAACAACAATCAAAATACAGCACAACATTTGTATATCCTTCTACGCACAATCCTCCACCCGTCTACGTCGGCAAGTCCAAGCCCAGATGCTATACACCGATATCCACAATTTCCATCGAAAACCACATCGATAATGCCCTCAACATGTGGCAACCAATCCGGTTCTAAGAAATGACCATAAGCCATGTTAGATCCACTTTGTGTGCGTCGACTGGCATGACGCATTTGTGGAACAACCTTGCCTTTCTTCTGCCTAGAAGTGGAGGCCTCTTTTGTGGAGTGGGATGACTCAAATCCTCTCTCCACCCGTCTCGTCGAAGAATCGTCATCATCGTGTTTTCTCTTCGACACTGCCTTGCCTCCGATTGGAGACCCCAGTGTCCTCCCACCCGCATCCTCAACTTCCTGCTCGCACTCCACAAAAGACGAAGGTGGACTAATCTCCCTGAGCTGCTGAATTTCAGTCCTCCCCCCTGCATCCTCAACTTCCTGCTCCCCCTTATCCAATCTTCCTGTGGTGTCGTGATTGTGCCTCCCACATATCACAGTGACATACCATAAGAAGTCAGCATTTTCCTTTACGTTAATTAAGAAATGGCATCCGCATTTCTTCGTACCAGTTGGAGTCCTAGCCTTTTCATCATTTCTTGATTTCTTTAAAATTTTGGCCGCTTTCCCCTTCCCTACTCTCTGAGCCAGTCCCCTATATGTCTCAGACCTCTCACATGCAAGTTTCACCCTTCCCCTGCGCTTAATGCCCCCGGCATCCGAGCGTTTCGTTACTAACGCAAACTTGTTCTCACCACTAATCATTTGAAGCCATGAAAAAGCCGCTTCTCGAGAGAGGAATGACTTACAAGGTGTAAAAGTGTCCTTGTAGTCTGAAAAATTAATAGATACCGGCATTACCTGCAATACTAACAGTGTAACATTATAATCGACCAAAATGTACAACATAATCACAAAAAACAAAAAAAAAACAGGTTCTCGGTTGTACAGGTTCGAAACTTTCTTCAGAGTCTCGCTCACGTACGACCGAGAGTTACTCATTACTCTCGGTCGTACCATACCGTGACCTACGTGAAACCTCTCGGTCCTCTATGACCGAGACATTACTATACATCTCGGTCCTGCGAGGCCGAAACAATCGCGCACTCAGACAGAAACTTCGGATAACCGCGAAAAAAACACAATAAATTTGCAAAATTACCTCAAGTACGACCTCCTATGGCACCGAAGCAGTACAATCCTCCATTATATAGTGGAAACAAGTTCGGATTTGAAGAAATTACCAAACTCTACGTTGACAAACAAATCATCATTTTCACAGTTTTACACAACTAAACCGTTCTAAAAAATCATCATATGGTTGTCAAACATTGTTACCTCGTTGTCGGATGATGTTAATCCGCAAGAATCGATCAACGCTCGCCAAACGCAATGTGGCTTTGTGGTTCAAGCTTGGTGGTGGGGTGCCCTAACTCTTTGTCAAAATGGTTTGTAAGGTTTGAACCATTATATATACAGGGGCAAAATGGTCTTTTCCATTTTTGCTGGAATTTTTACAAATAAGTTAGGTGCCTTCATGAAAAGGTGGGGTGCCCTTAGCGGCCCTCTTTACATTTTAAGCATTTTGTTGGTTCTTGTACATTTGTTGCACCGAGACATCATTTTCTTTATGAACCTTTAATGTTGAAACAAATGATTTTGCCGCTATTTTATAAATAGTGCTTGCATCAAGCAATTGATTCATAACTTGTTGTAATGAACGATCATTTGAATGTCAAGTTCATATTAATTTATACATGGTTCATAATACAACAAATTCGATACAATTTGATACGTTTCAAACAATTTTACATCATTCATTTTGAATTGGCTTATATCTCCCTCTAAAGATGGTCGAGAAAATTGGATCATCAAAGTGATAATTAAAAAAACTTGCTATAAATAAATAACATATTAAGGACTCAAGGCATATTTTAATATGATTAATGAAGAGTTAAATCAATATAAGTCTCCTATTAATTTTCCTTGAGATAATCACCAACTAATAAAAAATGCGATTTCATAAAGGATATTCATGTGAATTTATAGTGTTTTCGCACTATTGATGATTCTGGATGATAACAAAAAATCATTCCACATTATGAATATCATTATATCATTGGATTTATGACGAGATTCATTTTAATATGCCTTATATATTTCGGAAGTTAAAACCGTGATTTTTATTTTTCTGAACAAGACAAACAATATAATTATTGTATTAGATATTGTATGAATGTTAGTCTCCGCTAAGTTCAAATTCAAGAAATATTTTCTTTTATATAATAATGTACATGAATGTAACACAATACACAATACATAAACTCATCACTTATATTTGGCTCGTGATTATAACACATATCAATGTGCCAATTTTATCAAACTATTTTCAATGATAAAATTCATAATTTTGCATTTGATTTTGAAGGCACAGTAAATGTCACAAAAAATATTCGGAAATATATATAACAATATTTTAGCAAAATAGTCTTTCATATGTGACAAAAAACATCACAATTATGCGTGCTAATTGTCAATAATTATTTTTCCTCTTTAGTAGTGCACCACTTTTATTCCAACCTTTGGCGAAATTATCAATACGACATTTACCTGATATTTTCACCCTTTGCGACCATAATTATTATATGCAACACATGCTTCTTTATTTGAAGATGAACTAATTGGACGAGAGTAATACTATATTGATAATATCTCATTATTTACTCAACTCCATGAGACATAAAATTAATCCATAATATCTATTGAATTGACATTTGCACTCGATATTTTGTTGCAATAGTAATCGATGCGAACCACATGACTTTTTTATTGTCTCATTAGTCATATTTATGTATAGCCTCAACATATAGGTAATTAAAATTATAGAGTTATGATTAGTATTCTACTGATTAAATTTTGTAGCACTAGACCTAACCACTCATTTTGAAATTTTTAGGGCATCACTAATTGTGGTCCTCATGAGATGAAAATATAACAGAAAGTGAAATATATACACATTTCAAATCTCTAAAGAGATATTAGTGAAAAATATAAGTGCTACACGCACAACCTTGCATAGATGCGTTATATATAATTTTAGCAATTCGTTGCCTTGATAAATAATTATATATTCTTGTCAACAACATTAAGTCAACTAATTCAATCAAGTGTAATAATTTTTCTTTAAAAAAAATAGACGATATAAACAGTTTTCTCCTTTTTATGTAAAATACATAATATATGAGTAAATGAATGTTCGTGACTTGATTATTTTACACACAAAATATACTACTTGTATGAGTTGGTGGGACAGACTCCAAGTTGGGTGACGAGACCAAGTCTACTTAGCAATCATGCATCCTCGAACGGGATAACCCGTCTTCCTTTCAATTTTAGCTTTACCAGAGACCAGGCTTACCCACTATCAACTCAAACTTATAATATTATTTGTATTATAAAAATCAAGAATAAAAAAAGTAATCGTTTATAATATAGAGAAAAAACTATTTATGTCACATTGACTTTTGATTTCTGATGTAGAAGATCGTTCAAGACGTAATTGCATATCATACTTTCATAGTCGATGACGTTATTATGTGTATTATATAAATAAATTACGTATGCATAAATAATGCATGTAACACAAAAAAAGTAACCATGATAACGTGAAAATAAGTTGAACTTATTTAAATTAATAAAAATTATACATTCCTAATTTTCTCTCTTTAGCTAACCTTCTTGAACTTCAAGATCTCCTTTGTACAAGAGCAAACTCGTGCTGATAACGTGTTGCAAACTAAGTTAGACTTGCTAGAAACTTAAGCGTGGAAAGCATAAACTAAGAACTACTAGAACAAGTAGAGAAGAGAGCTAAAATCGAGAAATGTAGATATTTCATTTCAACATTGGTGTGTTTTTACAATGAGGTTGACACCCTTTATATATGTCATTTGGTGATGATGATAAATGTACTTAGACAATGTGTACAAGTAACACATACACCACATGTCATACAACAAATTACAAGTAATTTGACAATAGATGAAAAAGCTAGTGTAAATTAGAAATGGTTACAATTAACAATACAATATGGTGAGAAATACATGGACAAATGAGGGTACCATTAGTGAGAAATACAAGTTACATGACTACACAATATGGTGGTGTACATGCATGGTCATCCATACTTCACAACAATTTTTAGCAGAAGCATTTATAAGCCGTCTTTGAAGGTGTTTGAAACCACTGCAACCACATTATCCTAATCTTTAGTGTCAATTGGTATGATTTTATAACTTTCTCCTTTTAATCTTGATGTAAGGATTTCAATTACTAATAAGAACGTCATTCAATTTTATTTTTTTTAAAAAAACATATAAGAAACCCATATTTATGGCTTACCTATAAAATGAATAATTTAATCAAGTTCATGTTTTTTTTTTTTTTAATAGAGTTTAAGTTTCTTGCTTATTAGAATCAAGGGGGTGGGTTGACGAGTGAGTGTCCTAATTGGAGCAGCCTAACATTTTCCATAAAAAGGATGTATTACAACCATTACATATAGCAACATTATGAACTTTATCCATATTGCATTCATTGTAAATTATGAAAATAATTTATTATTGAAAAGCATGTGTAATGATAAGTATAAACAGGGAGTAACATAGGCGTATAGTTTGAGCATCATGACATTCTTCATTGGCTTCATAAAACTAAAGCTAAATGATCAAAAATATCATAACCTTTATAAGTTGAATCAAATATATCATAACTTTTCAATTTAATATCAATTATATCCTCAATTAATTTGGATACTTTTACTTTGAAATCAACATAATCTTCTAACTTTATTTTCACGATTATCCATATTGATTAATTTATATTAAAATCTTTTCAAGCTTCATGTACGAAGACAAAAAAATAAAAAATTACAAATCAATGATATATACATTAATAATCTAATTCAAATTTAATTAGTTTATATATCACCAGTGTAAATTGAAAATTAGTGTATGCACATATGATAAAAATGACATTTAAAACTTATTAAAAAGTTACTCATAATTGTTTAATTTGATAAAAAAATATATCTTTAGATTATGTATGTGATTGAGTAGACATTATTATTTTTTTTTGAATTCATGAGACGGAGTAGATATATGTATATGTATGAATAATCTTTAAATGTGTAAAGTTGAAGAGAATCATGTGTAGGCATATATTATATTATGAAAGAAAGAAGTGCACATATTAATCGAGGATATAATCGATAGTAAATTTAAAAGTTATGATATAATTGATAAATTTTAAAAGTTAAGATATTAATTGATACAATTTGTAAATGTTCCTAAAACTAAATTACATATTTCCAAATCCCAATCCTTTTATCAAATAAACTTTGATCAAATACCAAAAAGCAGTATTTATTTAATTGAGCCCATCCTTTCTTCATACTAAGTCAGTCTTGACGTTTCTTCAAGGCCCAATCAAGGGAGAAGGTCTAATTTGGCCCTAAACTTATCCAATTTCCTTATGGAGCCCAAGCCCATAAACTAATGCTTTTACCCAAATTTTGGCAATAAATTGCATGATGTATCTGTAGGAAATTGCTACACATACACACTTTTACCAGTGATTTTGGGCACCTACCAACTTGATGTCTTGCGATACGATACACATGTGGACGCGCACGCGCACCCCGTGCGTGCACACACATATGAAGATGTATCGCATGACAATGTGCGGATAGGTGCCCAAACTCATTGCTCAAAGTGGATACCCCAATTATTTTTCTATATTTTCTTAATTCATGCATCATTTTTTAAAGGCTTAATAGGCAAATATATCATAACGTTTCAAAGTTTTTGCAAAAATATCATAACATTTGAATTTTGGCAAAAATATCATAACTTTTGATTTCTTGTAAATTGTATCATCACTTCCTATTTTTAGTGAATTACACTTAAAAATATAATAAATTATGCATACAATTAGAATATTATATCATATAAATGGAATTGGTATGTAATCTAATGATCATTCATCAATGTGATTGTGATTTGATACATAATAAATACAAACAAGGATACAATTTGCATGAAACTAAAATATTAGGATATATTTGCAAAAATTGAAACGTTAGATATTTTTGCAAAAATCTTGAAACATTAAGATGTATTTGCCTATTAAACATTTTTTAAATTTGATAAGTTTCATATCTTACTTGGATTGGCTAGCCTAATAATAAGGGCGAAGGCGGGACTATATGGGTAAAGTGCACGGTCTTGAGTTAGATTTCCCATGATAGCCAAACATCGAGCCACTAGCGATCTCTTTTCGCAATCTCATGATGCATTGACTAGTCAGACAAGTGTCTTTATACCATAGTTAACCTTTTTTTTTTTTTTATAAGTTTCATATCTGGGACCTCATTAGAGCTACTTCTCATTCATTTTTTTTCACATATTTTCTACCTCCATTTCATGTCCTTAGATTGTGGTTAAATATACTTGATAATCTCAAACTTTTCTTAAAGCTTTAGATTTTTCTCGAAAAATAAAATGCCTAAATCATCCAATCTAAGGTATTAATCAAGTCTTAATTTATCCTCTCATGCAATGGAGATAAATTAATCTTTGCTTACATGGTGGATATAAATTAGTAAAGGTGATGATGATTGAGATGAGTTGTTGAGTGAGCAAGAAAAATGATATGGAAACTAATTGTAGGGACCAATCACAAACATGAAGATCAAACTATGAAACCAACAACCTTGTAAAGCTATAGAAAAAGACTTAATTGGCAAATATATCCTAACGTTTCGAGATTTTGACAAAATGAACCAAAAAAGGCATTAAAGTAAGCCTAGGTGAGTTGAGGTTTAATTATCACAACATCAACGTGATGCTGGATAAGGTTGAACTGTCTCTCAATTTGTAAGCATATTTCAACTTTTTAATAGTCTTAAAAGACATATAGTTCTATTAATTTGTAAGCATATCTCAACTTTTTAATAGTCTTAAAGACATCTAATTCTATTGTAACAAAATATTTCCTTCTTTATCCATATAAGACCTACATCGATGGTAAGTAACATAAGACAATTAATATAATTGCAAATAAATGGTAATACAAATCCCCAAAAACAATACAAACGGTAAGCCATATCACAAAAAATAAAATAAAATAAAAATATATAGTAAGCAAAATTTAATAGCATTAATGGCTTGACATGTTTTTATTTCTTCTTTAGTAAGTCATGTCTAAGTTGTTCTGTAAAGTTAGAAGTTGTTTTGTTTTTCAATGTTTTTCAAGAAATTCAAATTCAGATGAGGCCTTGAAATCCCAATGGGTGAATCTTGTAATAAACTTGTAGGTGGGTGTCAAGAGAGAGAAACAAAAAAGAGTGGGAGATTAGCTCATTTTAAATAATGGGTTCTCACCATTAATTAGTATAAATGAGCTCATTAAAGACTAATAATTATTTTATAAACATATTAATAAAATAATTAAATAGGATAAAAAGCACAATTAGTAACTAACAATTGGTTGATCCGAGTGATAAGGGTATTGTGGTGGAAAAACACTAAGTTGGGGGGCATCCCCTCATATGGGCTCGATAGTCTTGAGCATGGATTAATCAGTGTGGGTGGCACCGGATACCACCTAGGAAACCCAAAGAAAAAAAAAAAAAAAACAATTAGTACTTACCTTTTTCATAATGAATTGACCACAAACCAAAGATGAATCAACTAAAACATAAGCTTTTACAGTTGGTTGAGCAGTAAAATCTTAAGGTCCTCTTCCTCCACAATCAAGAGTTTTATCTTCTAATTACCAAGGGAATACAAGTGACATTATTTGTTTTCTGAGCATGTTTCCTGAACAACAACTTATTTGCTTCCTGAGCTTTTATTCCTGGACACCAACAAATACCATGCTTTTTTTTTTGGGGAACACTACATTTCAAATTCTTATATGTAACTTAGGTTCCATACCATTTCTGTGAAGAGAGCATACAATCAGAAAACACTGAATTCTCGGTTCAGTCATCATCAAGTAAATAATGTCGTAGAACTTGGTGCAACATACTGATTGTTGTGAATCCTACAAAATAATGTTTACGACGCATAATGCTCAAACTCATGTCTTTGAACTAAGATTATAACTAGTCATTTTAAAGAACTCATGTCTTTGCTATCCAACTTCAAACTTAAGTGAGTATATTCACATTTATTTGGCAATTATTTTTTCACAATTAAGCAGTCACTTATGATCTCTACATGTAGAACAAGGATTGTAGTTTTGACGCAGTCGAAAAACATTGGCTTGATAGAGGCTTGCCAAAGGAATTCAGATTCCTAGATCATAGAGGTCCCAAGCACGCACCATTTCTTGATGATAAAACCTCATTAGTTCTTGATTCTTAATTTTATATAGTTGAACATGGCTTCTCCTTCGTGAAAGAGTATGCATTTGGACACAAATAAGTTAAACACCCTAGATGCATTTTTTTTTTCCATTCCATTAATAGAATCCACCTTTTTAATGAGGTCAGACTAACTGAGTTGATGGAAGAAGGTGTCAATCAAAATTAGAGTTGGCTTGTTAAGTTGAAGTTTGGTTGAGTTAGATCTCTTTTTCCCTTTTTTTTTTTTTAAGAAAAAAAAACACCTTACTCAATCTTACGCATCAATGGCCAATGACTGTGCGACTCAATAAAGAAATGGTTGAAGTTCGACTCATCAAACATATGCCAAACTTTTCAAAGTTTTAAGTCAATTAGTTTTTTTTTTTTTTTTTTTTTTTTTTTTTTTTTGCGAGAAACAAGTTAATTAGTTTAAACAAGGTATGCACCAAATTATATAAGCGGATAATTGACTTGTTCTAAGCTAGAAAGAATCGTAGTTCAACAACAATATGAATCATATCTTCTAACAATATTGCTATACATTGAACACAATCAATTGAATCATAAAAGTAGGAATTATTTTATTGATAATTGTGGGTGTTCGAACGTTTTCTTTTTTAGCCCCTCCATCATACTTAGGCTTGACTAAACCTACAAGAGTCAGTCGAGTGCCTGAAGTCAAATAGTTTTCAAGACATCTAGTACTACTATAACAAAATGTTTCCTTATTATGCAGATAAATCCTGCATCCAGCATAAGTACCATCCAACACAATTAATATCAATTGATATGATTGCAATTAAATGGTAAGCCAAACCACCCGAAACATAAATGGTAAGCCAGATCGCAAAAGAGATAAATAGCAAGCCAAATCACCGAAAAATTCTAAATGATAAGCCAAATTTAATAGCCTTGAATAACTTGCAAATATTTTTCTTTTTCTTTCTTCTTTCGCATGTCATGTCAAATTGTTCTATAAAGTTGGAAACCATTTTATTGAGTTGGCGCCTTTTTATGTTTTCCAAGAAATTCGAACTCAGATGAGACCTGAAATTCCAATGGGTGAATTTTGTGTGAGTGTTTGTGTTGGTAAGGCATGGGCTCCCAACGTTGGTGTTTCCATTCCCAAGACTCGAACTCGAGTCACTAGGTAAGGGCAACAACCCACTTCCAATTGTGTCAACCAACCGTTGGTTTTGATAATATGTTTTATGAAATAATTATTGTGCTTTTAATACTATTCAATCAATTATATTTGATAATATGTGTATGAAATAATTATTGATCTTTAATTAGCTCATTTATATCACATTAATGGCGAGAATTCAGTATTTAAAATGAGCTTATCTCCCACTCAGCAATTTTTTTTTTTTTTTTTTTTGGATGTTCAACTACAAGATTAACTAGTTTAAATGAGGTATGAATCATATCTTCTAAAATTATTGTCATGCATTCAACACAATTAATTGAATCATAATAGTTGAAGTATTTTGTTGATAATTGTGTGTTCTAACGTTTTCTTTTTTGGACCCTCCATATTAAGCTTGACTAACCTCACAAGAGTCAGTCGAGCTCTCCAATTCAAATAGTCTTCAAGACATCCAATTCTATTATAACAAAATGTTTCCTTTTTATGCAGATAAAACCTACATTAGTAATTACCATCCCACATAATTAAGGTAAATAGATATGATTGCAAATAAATGATAAGCCAAACCACCAAAAAATAAATGGTAAGCCAAATCACCAAAGAAATAAATGGTATGTCAAATCACCCAAAAAAAAAAAAAAAAAACTAAATGGTAACCCAAATTTAATAACCTTTAATGACTTGTTAATTAATCTTGTAGGTGAATATGGAAAGTAGAAAATATTGAGTAGGAGATTAGCTGAACTTAAATATTGGATTCTCACCATTAATGTGATATAAATGAGCTAATTAAAGACCAATAATTATATCATAAACATATTATCAAATATAATTGATCGAATTGTTCAAAAAAAATTGATTGAATAGTATTAAAAGCATAATAATTATTTCATAAAACATATTATCAAAACCATCGGTTGGTTGACACAACTGGAAGCGGGTTGTTGTCCATTAACTAGTGACTTGGGTTCGAGTCTTGGGAATGGAAATGTTGGAGAATGTGATTAAATGTTCAATGTGTTTGTACGTGGGTAGTTACTAGTTAGCAAAGTGGGTGCATGCATGTGGTGGTGTGAATGTGTCATGTTGACCAAGTCCATACATGTGTAAGCATTGTCTACAAATATGTATTTCCCTTCTCATGTAAGGCTATCTCTAATGTTATAAGAAAATTGATTTCAATGTAATTGCTGCTAGCAAATCCGATCAAATCCTTTTTAATTATTTTATTTTAAATTTCAACATGATCAGAGACAACGGTTCAGTTGGAACTGTTGAAAAAAAAAACCACTTAGATAGATTTCGATCCAAAGTGGAGTGTTGAGATGTGTGGGCTGAAATAATAGTCCCACGTCGATTAAATGAAACTTCATGAAGAAGTATGTAAGTGATGATCTCCCCTTTAACTAGAATCAAGGTCTTTTGAGTTAAAACTCCACACCTAAGAGTTGAAGGTAGTTAAGTTGGGGACAGTTTCGTTGTTGGAGGAGGTACACGAGCTAGCCTAGCTAAGTTAACAAAACTTTGAAGCACATATTTCCAATCCCAATCTAACACGACTTCTCAGTATAATTCCAATACCAAAACCAATAATTCACAAAACTTTGAAAAAGTGAGAGTTTATGCAAATTGACTAGCAGAACATGGCCTTTTCTTTCGACTAATTTTCGTATCCTAATATTAGTCCATCTACTTTGCAAAAGAGTATGCATTTGGACACAACTAAGTTAAATACCCTAGATGTATTTTTTTCCATTCCATTAATAGAATCCTCATTTTTAATGAGGGCAGACTAACTGAGTTGATGGAAAAAGGTGTCAATCAAAATTAGAGTTGGCTTGTTAAGTTGAAGTAGGGTTGAGTTGGATTTTTTTTTTTAAAAAAAAAACCCCTTACTCAATCTTATGCATCAATGGCCAATAATTGTACGACTCAATAAAGTAATGGTTGAAGTTTGGCTCATCAAACATATGCCAAATTTTTCGAGTTTTAACTTAATTATATTTTTTTCATTTTTTTTTGCGAGAAACAAGTTAATTAGTTTTAATGAGGTATGTACCAAATTATATAAGAGGATAATTGACTTGTTCAATGCTAGAAATAATAGTAGTTCAACAAAAGTATGAATCATATCTTCTAACTTCTAACAATATTGTCATACATTGAACACAATAAATTGAATCACAAATAAAATTATTTCATTGATAATTGTGGGTGTTCGAACGTTTTCTTTTTTGGCGCCTACATCATACTTAGGCTTGACTAACTCCACAAGAGTCAGTCGAGCACTCGAAGTCAAATAGTCTTCAAGACATCTAGTTCTACACTTCTACTACAACAAAACGTTTCCTTTTTATTCAGATAAAACCTCTATAAGTATCATCCACACAATTAATGTCAATTGATATAATTGCAAATAAATGGTCAGCCAAACCATCCAAAACATAAATGGTAAGCCATATCACAAAAGAAATAAATAGTGAGCCAAATCACCAAAAAAATCAAATGGTAAGCCAAATTTAATAGCCTTGAATAACTTGCAAATGTTTTTCTTTCTTCTTTTGCATGTCATGTCAAATTGTTCTGTAAAGTTGGAAACCATTTTATCGAGTTGGCGCCTTTTTATGTTTTCCAAGAAATTCGAACTCAGATGAGACCTCGAAATTCCAACGGGTGAATTTTGTGTGAGTGTGAGTGTTGGTGGGGGATGGGGCTCCCAACATTGGTGTTTCCATTCCAAGACTCGAACTCGCGTCACTAGGTAAGGACCAACATTTCCTCCTTAAAATATCTTGGCCATCACTAGAGCTTCTTCTCAGTTTTTCTACCTCCATTTCATGTCCTCACATTGTGGTTAAATATACTAAATAATCTAAAATTTTGCTTAAAGCTTTAGATTTTTCTTGAAAAAAAATGTCTAAATTATCCAAACTAAGATATTAATCAAGTCTCCATTTATCCACTCATGTAATGGAGATAAATTAATCTTTGCTTACATAGTGGATATAAATTAGTAAAGGTGATGATGATTGAGATGAATTGTTGAGTAAGCAAAGAAAAGCATGCGGAAACTACTTGTAGTGAGCAATCACAAACATGAAGATTAAACCATGAAACAAGCAACCTTGTAAAGCTATAGAAAAGGCTTAATTGGCAAATATATCCTAATGTTTTGAGATTTTGACAAAATGAACCAAAAAAGGCATTAAAGTAAGCCTAGGTGAGTTGAGGTTTAATTATCACTACATCAACGTGACGCTAGATAAGGTTGAACTGTCTCTAAATTTGTAAGCATATTTCAACTTTTTAATAGTCTTAAAAACATCTAAATCTATTAATTTGTAAGCATATCTCAAGTTTTTAATAGTCTTAAAGACATCTAGTTCTATTGTAACGAAATGTTTCCTTTATTATCCATATAAGACCTACATCACTAAGTACCATCCTACCCAATTAAAGACAATTAATATAATTGCAAAAAATGGTAATACAAATCCCCCAAAACAATACTAATGGTAAGCTAAATTACAATAAAATAAAATAAAAATAAATGGTAAGCAAAATTCAATAGATTTAATGACTTGCCATGTTTTTATTTCTTCTTTAGCAAATCATGTCAAAGTTGTTCCGTAAAGTTGGAAGCCGTTTTGTTTTTGGCATCTTTTTAATGCTTTTCAAGAAATTTAAATTCCGACGAGTCCTTGAAATTCCAGCGGGTGAATCTTGTAATAAACTTGTAGGTGAGTGTCAAGAGCAGAGGAAAAAAAGTAGGAGATTAGCTCATTTTAAGTAATGGATTCTCACCATTAATGTAGTATAAATGAGCTTATCAAAGACTAATAATTATTTCATGAACATATTAATTAAATAATTAAATAGGATTAAAAGCACAACGAGAAACGAACAACTGGTTGGTCCAAGTGATAGAGGTATCCTGTTTGAGTTTCCTAAATGGTAAACCAGATTTAATAGCATTGAACTAATTAATTTTGTAGGTGAATATCAAAAGCAGAAAAAATTGAGTGGGAGATTAGCTGAACTTAAATATTGGATTCTCACCATTAATGTGATATAAATGAGCTAATTAAAGACCAATAATTATTTCATCAACACATTGTCAAATATAATTGATCGAATTGTTCAAAAAAATTGATTGAATAGTATTAAAAGCACAATAACTATTTCATAAAACATATTATCAAAACCATCTGGAAGTGAGTTGTTGTCCCTTAACTAGTGACTCGAGTTCGAGTCCTGGGAATGGAAATATTGGAGAATGTCATTCAAATTTAATTAAAGTGTTTTTAGTCCAAGTGATGTTAATTTCTAAGTGATGGAGATAGGTAGTTAATCAAATGTGCAATGTGTGTGTATGTATGTAGTGGTGTGAATGTGCCATGTTGACCAAGTCCATACATGTGTAAGCATTTCCTATAAATATGCATTTCCCTTCTCTTGTAAGGCTATCGCTAATGTTATAAGAAAATTGATTTCAATGTAATTGTACCTAGCAAATCAGATCAAATCCGTTTTAATTGTTTTATTTTAAATTTCAACATGGTATCAAAGACGACGGTTTGGTTGGGACCTATCGAAAAAATAAAATCCCTTGGATGGATTTCAGTCCAAAGTGGAGTGTTGAGATGTGTGGACCGAAATAATAGTCCACCTCGATTAAATAAAACTTCATGAAGAAGTATATAAGTGATGATCTCCCATTGATTAGTACAGAGACCTTTTAAGTTAAAATCTCACACCTAAGAGTGAAGGTGGTTAAGTTGGAGACAAATATCGGTGTTGGAGTAGATCCATGAGCTTGCGCGCACGTGTGCAACGCGGCCGAGAGAATTTTAACAGGAAATACGATTAGATCAATTATATTTAATAACATGTTTATGAAATAACTATTGGTATTTAATTAGCTCATTTATATCGCATTAATAGTGAGAATCCAGTATTTAAGATCAGCTAATCTTCCAGTCAATTTTTTCTACTTTAGATATTCACCTACAAGATTAATTAGCAAGTCATTCAAGGCTATTAAGTTTGGCTTGCCATTTAGTATTTTTATGGTGATTTGGCTAACCATTTATTTTTTTGTGGTTTGGTTTATCATTTATTTGCATTCATATTAATTGGCATTAATTATGTAGGATAGTACTAATTGATGCAGGTTTTATCTGCATAAAAAGGAAACATTTTGTAATAATAGAACTAGATGTCTTGAATAAAAACACGACATTGATGCGGGCTCCCAATGTTGGTGTTTACATTCCCAAGACTTGAACTCGCGTCTAATTAAGGGACAACAACCAGCTTCCAATTGTGTCAACCAACCATTGATTTTGATAATATGTTTTATGAAATAACTATTGTGCTTTTAGTATTATCCAATTAGTTTTTTTAACAATTCAATCAATTATATTTAATAATATGTTTATGAAATAATTATTGGTCTTTAATTAACTCATTTGTATCACACTAATGATGAGAATACGATATTTAAGATAAGCTAATCTCCTACTCCTTTTTTTTTTTTTTTGCTTTTTATATTCAACTACAATATTAATTAGTTTAAATGAGGTATGAATCACATCTTCTAACAATATGGTCATACATTCAACACAATCAATTGAATCATAAAAGTTGAAGTGTTTTATTGACAAGTGTGGGTGTTCTAATGTTTTCTGTTTTGGCCCCTCCATACTTAGGCTTGACTAACCTCACAAGAGTTAGTCAAGCGCCCCAATTCAAATATAGTCTTCAAGACATCTAGTTCTATTATAACAAAATGTTTCCTTTTTATGCAAATAAAACCTGCATCAATAAGTACGATCTCACACAATTAAGGTCAATTGATATGATTGCAAATAAATGGTAAACCAAACCACCAAATCACCAAAGAGATAAATGGTAAGCCAAATCACCAAAAAAATACTAAATGGTAATCCAAATGTAATAGCCTTGAATGACTTGCTAAATAATCTTATAGATGACTATTAAAAGCAAAAAAATTAAATGGGAGATTAGCTGATCTTAAATATCGGATTCTCACAATTAATGTGATATAAATGAGTTAATTAAAAACCAATAATTATTTCATAAACATATTATCAAATATAATTGATTGAATTATTCAAAAAAAAAACTAGGTGATCGAATAGTATTAAAAGCACAATGATTATTTCTTAAAACACATTATCAAAACCATCGATTGGTTGACACAATTGGAAGCGAGTTGTTGTCCCTTAACTAGTGACTCGAGTTCGAGTCCTAGGAAGGGAAATACTATTCGATAGAATTAATTTTATTTTTTTTAACAATTCGATCAATTATATTTGATAATATGTTTATGAAATAATTAGTAGTCTTTAATTAGCTCATTTATATCACATTAATGGTGAGAATCTGGTATTTAAGCTCATTTATAACACATTAATGGTAAGAATCCGGTATTTAAGATTAGTTAATCTCCTACTTAATTTTTTTACTTGTGATATTCACCTACAAAATTAATTAGCAAGTAATTCAAGGCTATTAAATTTGACTTACCATTTAGTATTTTTTGGGTGATTTAGATTACTATTTATTTCTTTGGTAATTAAGCTTACCATTTATTTGCAATCATATCAAATTATCAATTGACCTTAATTGAGTGGGATGTACTTACTAATGTAGGTTCTATCTACGCATAAAAAGGAAACATTTTGTTATAATAGAACTAGATATCTTGAATGGAAAAACCAACATTGGGAGCCCGCTTTATACGATGCGTGACTTGGAGCGAACGAGTAGTCGAATATTTCGGATACCAAGTGGTTTAGACTATATAATTGATCGAATAGTATTAAAAGCACGCCAAAAGCATCTCTGGTGAGATGGTAAAGGCATTAATTGCCAAAAAGGCAATGTTTGGGGAGGTCATGGGTTCGACACCCACTCAAGTAAAAAAAAAAAAAAAAAGTATTAAAAGCAAAATTAGTAACTAACAACTAGTTGATCCAAGTGGTAAGGGACTCGGTTCCCCTTAAGAGAGGTCTCGAGTTCAATTCTTTTGAAAAGAAAAAACTGGGTTGGGAGGGTTGCTTCCATATGGGACCTGACATTGCCTGAGTGGGGGATTAGTCGATGCAGTTAGCACCGAACGCCACATGGGAAACCAAAACAAAAGGCACAATTAGCACTTATCTTTTTCAGAATGAATTGATCACAAATCAAAGATAAAATCAGCTAAAAACTAAGCTCTTACTGTCAGTTGAACAGTAAAACCTTGAGGGCCTCCATAGTCAAGTGTTTTATCTTCTAATTGCCAAGGGGAATAAAAGTGACATTACACTACATTTTAAATTCTTGTAGGTGACTTAGGTCTCATACCATGCCTGTGAAGAGAGCATATATGCAATCAGAAAACACTGAATTCCTGACTTGATGGATCGTCATGTAAATTGTGTCGTAGGACTTGGTGCAACATACTCATTGTTGCGAATCCTGCGAATAATGTTTACGCTGCATAATGATCAAACTCATGTCTTTGAACTAAGATTATAATTAGCCATTTTAAACTCATGTCTTTGCATGCACCAACTGTAACCTTAAGTGAGCATATTCACATTTATTTGGGAATTATTCTCACAATTAAGCCATAGCTTATGATCAAATTGCTTAACTAAAGCACCTGTTGTATCTAGTCATGGCTTTGTCATTGTTACCATTTCTACTCATTTACCAGTCCAAGTCTTGACCAACTTTTTGTTTCACATTGTGTTTCCTCCACAAGCAGAACCAGCATTGTAGTTTCACATAATCGAAGGAGCAAAAGTAATTCATACTTCAGATCATAGAGGTCCCAAGCACGTACCTTATGTTGATGATAAAGCCTCATTAGTTCCTGAATTTCCAAGCTAAAAACCATGAAAGCCAAGCCTGACTATATACATGTTCACAAACATGCTGATGTCCCTAGATTGAATCCAAGCCATTTCAGTTATATCAAAGCCTTGGGAGGGCATAGGAGTTCACAGTCAAAGGCAATGAAGGAGAGTATGATAACATACTTACCGAATAAGACATATGGTGATGACACGAATATGAATTGCGCTTCTTCACATCCATCCAACTCGGGCATTTCAAGCAAGAGTTCTACTTCTGCAGATGAGCTCAACTGGATCAACAGAAAAAAAAAAAACTGGCCAAAAAGAAATCTTAAATCATGTAGGTATCAGTCAGGAAAGTATCCTTGGTTCCATCAAAATGACACAAATCAAATAAGCAGTCATCAAGACCGAGAAGGTGATTTTGGAGATGTATCAAAAGAGCGAGGTATGCAACTACGTATCTTGTTCCCACATCAAATAAAACATCAGATTCATAATCCAATGATCTACACTTGGTGGCTTTTAAATTTTCACAAAAATATATTTTTCGTCGCGCAAAAATTGACGACATGTAATAGGAGATAACTTTGTGGATGAGCGTTATTTGCCGCCAAAAATACATGCAAATAGCGGTTACTATATATCAGTTACATAGATCATTTCTGTTAACTTTGAATGCATTGGGATTTTAATTACACATGTTTCTCTGTAGATTATTTGCCGCAATTATGTTGAATTATAGTGACTATTTTCTCCTTACCATATAAAATGAATACTTCAAAGATTTTGTAAAGTGAGTTTTTCGATTACAAGAAAGTCTTATCAGCATTAAAGGATTGTTGCCAATCATACATAATAAGTTTGATTTTTGTATGACATAAAATGCATTTCATAGTTTTCGTTTCGATGACGAGTAATTTCATGATTAAGCCTAATTGGTCTTATTTTTAGCTCATAACACTGGTTAAATTTCTTGACCACTTGCACTTTGTAGATGGGGTGCATGGCTACAATTCCAGGTCACCTTTTGACAGGTGAAATTTCAATGTTTGGGATCTTTTTTTATAAGAAACCAGCTTAATTACAACACTTTTGACTCCAACATGAGTGAAACTTCCAACATTGCCTTTGGCATGTGAGGCCTCATCCATCTCACTACAGATGATTTGGCTTTCCATGTTTGGGATTAGTTAAGGAAGCTTACCAAAATTGCATTTGTTTAGAAGAATCTAAAGAAATTAATATAAAACTAAAGATCACTTACCATGCATAAAACCTCCTTTAAAATTTGTTGCTTCTACTAATACCCACTACATAAGAATCAACCAGAAGACAACGGTCTAACCTATACTAATCGTTAAAAGAACTACTTTTACTAAGCAATTCTAATTTTTTGTACCATCATCTCAATGATGTGATGAGGAGCACATGCAGTTAATGCATACATAATCATTATAATCGCAGTAAAAACAACCGTGCCAGCTCAACCATTTGCGTCAGTAAAAAATGATAGCCCATCTAACACCTGCCTTATTTGCAATGCCGCACCCCCCCTCCTCCCCGCGGTTCTTTTCCTGATTTCTTATACCATTCACTCTGATATGAGCAGTGCGAAACCTTAAAAATGGTGATAAAAAACTTGACCATTTGATAAGGGCTCCCAAATTCAATCCAAGGTAAAGAGCAACCACTGTGAGAAGCTGCCCATCAAAATCTGAAAATCTCACCTCATACCCCTAATCCCCATCGCTTCAAAAAATTTTCAATCATGGAGAATCAGCAGGTGATTAATTCTCTAACCATGTTTAACGACTGGTTTGATAACAACATGCAGCCCCCTAATGAATATGGGCTTTCCCGCGTTTTAGCGCAGAGGAAAACTGTATGTACGATGACTTCGCTTCATGTCTTGTTAATGACAAGCCCAGTGAACTATCTCCTACTTCAGTTATTTTGACTGAGCAAGAGATGAATGGATCGTCCACCATGGAAATCCAAGCACCTGCGGCTGCTTCTTCAGACAAGGCTGCAGGTTTCTTGGGCAGTAAGTTCCCTGATCTTCCTATCCAATCTGTTGTTGCTAATAAGTTTGATTCTTCCAATGTATGTGTATCGGATCATATGATGTCTCTTCCTGTGACAGATCCTTATTTCCGCAACTGTGGATTGATGGACGACCTTTGGCTGCTTTCAAATGATTCCATAGACATGGAAAACAATCTTCTGCCAGACACAGCTTACCCTATAGAGCGACCTGGTCCAGATTCAAATGGTGATTTATTTTGTTTGACAAATCAAGTATCTCAAGTCCCGAATCTCACTCAGATTTATTTACCTTATCCCAATAGCTTTCTGCGCAGTTCTAGCTTCTCTGACGACCCTTGCTTTGGCTTGGAAAGGATGCTTAACAATCCTGATATTTCCCTTAATAAGTTGGATCCAAATGTCAATATCGCCATGCCAAACAATCTGAACATTGATACTTTGACTGCCTATAGCCCCTCCTTATTTCTTGACTCAACCAACCCTTCAATAGATGGTCAGAGCCAAGCACACCCATCCACAAAAAATCAGTCATACGAAAGTCAAGCCCCAAATCGTCATGGATCACATTTATTTGGATCAAATGTCTGTTTTCCTGTCGTCAGCTATGAAGCTTGTATTCCTATCTCTAATTCAACAAATGTTTCTGATTTAAATTCATCTTTTGGAGGAGAGCGTCTGCATAGAAACTTTCTTTCAGATTCTGCTACTAGACCTGCATTCAACCCCATTTCTTCCGTTATCTGGGAAGACCTTCCAAATCTTGGAGGCGCAAATCAGTCAAACGAAAATTCTGCATTTACCATAACAAACAAACAATATCTGAACGGTCCTTGTGCTTCCAATGTTAAGCATCAGCTTCCACAGCTGCCAAGTCTCAACTTCACAACACAAGACCAACAATGTTTGAATGACACTGGTGCTTTCATTGCTAATTATCAGATTCCCTATCTGATGAGCACCGACATCTCAACTCAACAACAACAATATTTAATTGATCCCAGTACTTCCAATGTTAATCATAGGCTTCCTCAGCTGCCAAATCTCGACCTCACAACACAAAACCAACATTGTTTGAATGATCCTGGTGCTTTCATAGCTAATGATCAGCTTCCTTATTTGATGAATAATACCACCATGCCAACTGAACAACAACAAGATTCAGTTGATCCTAGTGCTTCCAATGTTAATCATAAGCTTCCTCAGCTGCCGAGTCTCGACTTCACAACACAAGAACAACAATGTTTGAATGATACTGGTGCTTTCATTGCTAATGATCAGCTTCCTGATTTAACGAATACCACCATGTCAACTGAACAACAACAAGATTCAGTTGATCCAAGTGCTTCCAATGTTAATCATCCTCAGCTGTTCAGTTCCAATGGTGCTTCTTCATTCAATCCTGGCAGTATGATCACTGAACAAGACCAGCAAGAATTTATTGATGATGATGATGAAGCTTATTCTAATTGGCTCAAAGAGAGTGTTTTGCCGGAAAATAATGGCCATCCGCCACTTGAAATCATTCCAAAAAGCTATGAATGCAAGGTCTGCGACAAGACTTTCCCTTCTACTCATGCATTAGGTGGTCATATGAGCTCACATACAAGGTTAAAGAAGAAGGAGCAGAAGATAACTAAAGCTCTAACCACCAATTTAAATCACAAAGACTTTGACTTTATATGCTCACTCACCCATCAGATGGCCTCATTTGCAAAGAAAAATAATCCTGATTTGCTGATGCCAAAAGTGACAACCATGGCCGAAGACTTGCTGATAGTTGCAGGTTCGAAGCGAAAGCTTTCTCCCGAACGTGAAGAAAGTGGCGATGAAGAAGGCTCTTCAAGGAAGATTTTCAAGCTTGGAGAAACGGAAGGAAATGGAGAGGAACCCAAGTGAGCTCCTTCAGGAGTTCCAAGAGTTGGACGTGTTCCAATATGCTAGGAGCTGAGCAGGTAAGGCAGTTTTTTGTGTTTTAATTCTTGCAAGGAGATTTAAATAAAGAGAAACTTCCCAATTGGAAGCATTTTTTCTATGTTAAGTTATAGTTGACATTAAATTTCGGGTTATGGATAAAATTGGCTACATGAGCCGATATGAATTGCATGTGTACTTGCCAAACTTCATCAATCTTTATCGTTATGATTACATTTAAGACATTAAGGCACACACAGCTCTTTTGCACGTGAGATTTAGAAGTCAGAACTCAGAAGTGTTGAAAACGTGTCTCGCAGTTTAGGCATACCGTTTTCAGACAACTAGAGCAGCCTTAGGATGAGTATTTAATAAGAACATTGATAATTGCTCATAAAAGAGCTTTCGTCTACACAACTATAGTCAATCAAAGTTTTTATGTAAAATGCAGTATGCTTTCAGAGGAGCAAGAGACAAAAGTGTTGAAAAGTGAACTACTAAAACTCAACAGCCTAGATGAGAGATGGGGCGGGGACGGGAGAGGGAGAGGGAGAGGGAGAGATAAAAAGAGGAGGGAGGGCTTGAGAGATTGCCCCAATCCTATTTGGTGTTTGAGAGAGTGAAAACAATGCTGGAAATGCTGTCATTAGCCATAGAGTCTTGAATGCGAAATTAAAGAGATTCTTGAAATAACTCTATTTGGCATTAATTTTAGTTTTATTGGTTTACTTTTGAATGCCTTCAACCCTGTCCCAATCAGGTCTTGTTCTGCTTTTCCCATTTGTCCTTTTGACAATATCAACAAGTTCTTGTCTTTCAGTTGATTGAATTGTCTCCATAAAATTTAATGTTAGATATTTGAGATTGCAAGGAGCCTTGGATTTTCTTTGGCCGAGTCATTGATTTCCTTTTCAAGAGTATGAAGATGGATGGACTTGTGTTGAAGGAAATATGAAATTTGATTGATTGGTTTCTATCCTTGAATGCGGTCTTTCTTTAAATTTCATGAGTTATTACGACTGATTTGCCTATCTTGACGACAATCTGATGATAAAAGGAGAAACAGTGAGGCAAATCATTGGGAAGATTTTTGCAATATTTGTACATTTGATCTTATATCTTGATAATTTGATTGAATCTCTTATTTGATTTTTATACTCCCATGATTTTCTGAAAATCCGTTATAATTTGGTGTTGTCATTCCTAAATACATATCGTTCTTCTTAGGAGGTCTTGCTAATGAAAATACTGCACTTCAATTTGTTCAATTTGTTTTAATCCCTTGGGATATTTCTCAATGCCGTGGTGTTATTTTGAGACGATGAGACCCAGTTGAGTAATTTGATGAGTCTTTTCTATATTTTAAGCAATTTTCTTTTTCAGATAGATGATTCCTATGATGACCTTCTTCCATAGATGAATGCCTATGATCTTCTTTTACTTGCCTTCCTTTCTTTTCTCAAATTCTCTTGAGAACGAAGTCATTGCAGGAGATACTTCATCTCTTTCTGCATTCTGCTTCTGTGATGCAATTTATCTCCTCATATACTTGCTACTTACTGTTCGCAGATTGAACACCGCCAAGTCCTCTGTTGCTCTCTCTAAGTAAACATGCTGAAGTAGGTGCTGTTGATAGATTGAGAGAAACGAGACTGTAAGACATGAAAGTGTAGTCTGATCTAAATTGTAACCTGATCGAAGCTTTCTCTTATAGCCATACATGCTTAGCTGCAGTTGGCGAATTTCGCCTTTCAGCATACATGCTCGGAACGTTACTTAAAGAAAGAGTGACAGAGGACTTGCAGATGTTCAATCTGTGGACAGTAAGTAGCTAGTTGAAAACTCTATGCATCGTGTAACAGTTGCAGAACTTGAAAATCCTGCTCTCTCTATAGCTTGGTGTCAGTCTCTGTCATTGGTTCAGTATCTATGTGCTCTTGAACATGATGGAATGCTTCTGGCATCTTACTTTATAATATAAACCCATTCTCTATCTGCTTTTCAAGGCCCAATGAAAGCTTCCTTATCATCTGAGAGGTGGAAGCACCCAATTCGCCACACAATTTATGGTGGCAACATCTAGTTTTCCATTAAGTTAAAAAGGGATTTGTATGTGGCCAGCACAAATTATCTTAACTTTTCCTTTGTGATTTAGTGCTTTCAAATTTTCTTATATTGTACCTGTTGCTAGATGGAGTCCTCCTCCTTTACTTGACATCCATTAATACTCCATGAAATAGCATATCAGGTTCGACATCAAAAAGTTGCAACCTTTTTCCTACCCTTCATTGGCTATGAATGTTATTTTTTGTTGTGAATGGCTTTTGAAGAGTTTTATATGGATGTGCAGATTCTGACATGGATTTCTACTTAGTTTATCGTCTTCTGGGATGTGTTGAATGAATGACCCCTCCTTTATCACAAGAGCCACTCTTTGTGGAAACCTTTGCATCATGCACCTTTCTTTCCATTTTGCATAGAAGCAAAAGAGATACGACTCTATAGAACATTAACTTTGTTGTATATAAACTGAGCTAATGGTTCAGAAGAGGAACGAGAGTTGGCCTTTGAACCAGCTATTATCATGGGCACATTTGTCGGACACTTAGTCCCCGGTCTTACCCTCGCCCTCCTCGGCCTTTGGCACATCTACAACACCATCAGAGCATACCATCTCAAAGGCAAAGCTGGCTGTATCTACAGGTTCAACTATCCATTCAAAAACGTCCTTTTGAGTTCAAACACTTAGAACTCATCCTCATTTTCTCTTTCTCAATCCTTACGATCGTCTTGCAGATCTTCGACTACCCTCACCTCAAATTTTCTTTCAAATGTGATAATTTTGAGCATGCAACAATGTTCCTCCACCTCGCAATATATGCAGGTGTTGCACTTTCTGTTGAACTAATGACATACTCGCCGGGCATCTTTAGAGGGCTTGTTGGCATCCTCGTGATATCAGTCTTCAGTCAAGAGCTGTTATTACTCCATTACCACTCCGTTGATCATGTTGGTCTTGAAGGGCATTACCACTGGCTCCTACAGCTCATCGTAGTGGCCTCACTTATCTCGGCAGTGGCTATGACAAGTTCTCCTAGCAGTTTCACAGCAGCTTTTGTTCTTTCAACATCAGTTGTGTTTCAAGGGTGCTGGTTCATGAACATGGGGTTCACTCTATGGAATCCACCTTTTGTTCCAAAAGGTTGTGCAATGAGGATGGACAGTGACGACAACATGCACGGAGCTGTTGTGTGTGACACTGCCGAGGCAACTGGAAGAGCAAAAACTCTAGCCAACTTGCAATTCAGTTGGATACTTGGTGGGATCTTGATCTTCACTGCAAGTCTTTGCATGGCACTAGGTGGGAAATTTGTGAATACAAGAAGGTTGAGTGAATATGAACAACTTCAGATCAGAGTTGTAGATGTGACTCCCATCTCTGTGGATGTAGATGGTGCTATTATAGACTCAAAATAAGCGCTACTTTGCTGTCCCATAATACTTCTCTAGCCTTTTCGGCACTCTTTTCGAGTCCTAATTTCCCTTTTCTCAATCACTAGATGAAGCCCTAAACTTTCAATCTCTATTATTGGCATCTTTTCTTCACCCTCTTTTCTCAATCCTAGTTTAAATCCAATAAAGCAATTTCAATAACATTTGAAATCAAATCATGCCCACAATAGATGAGTTTGAAAGATTGGAATATATTGATCTAAAATTGTGATAAAAGTGTGCTTTCTACAACTATATAATATAATGTAAGAATCACAAATGCAACAGCTTAAACACATGCATTAGATCAACTGATGCATATAATGAGAAACAAAAAAAGAGTGGAGGCAATAAGAAGAGTTACATACATGATACAACTCTGCTTTCTGAAAAAAACCTTGTCAGCAAAACCTACATACAAGCACAAACACCTAATAATCTGACACGTAAAGTCCAACCAGAATGCGGAGCGTAAATACCAAAATTATTTAAGAACAATATTTTGAAGAGACAGTAGCAATCTCTCTTTAAGGCACTCGAGACAGATACGGCAAATATCACTAACCTCGCTATCACGTTTAAGAGAGTGTTGATGCTGCCTTCACACCCTCATAAAGAACAACGACAGCCTCATAAGCCTCGGCAAGCTGAGCACTGTAAAAGCAGAGAAAATAACCACAACGCCAATCACACAAAATACAAATTGCCTAAGAAATATAAGACGCACCCGACCCTGTTCAGGAAGCATACCGATCAGCCTCATCGACATCCAGTCAAATTTGATTCATTCTCCTACAATTAAGCAAAGAAGCTTTCTGTTAGCAGTTAACACACATACCATACAAGGTCCCCGAAAAAAAAGAAGCATAAATCAGAGCTACTAGACCTTCTATATTCACTCATTAAAAACATGAGTAAAAAGAAAGCCAAACATTTCATATGACTTCTAATTCTCCAATGGTCGGCAAAGAGATCGGTTTCGACCCATAGAATCGACGAAAACAATCCCTTTTTCAACAAAGACAGTTAACAACGACGACAACAACGACAGCAACAGCAATATAGCTTCAGTCCTAAATTAATTGGGCTCGGCTGCATGGATCAAACTCTTCTATCGTGCTCGATTTAATGTTTCAAGTGACTTCTACTTCTCCAATGGTTGGTAGAGAGATCGACGAAAACAATCCCTTTTTCAACAAAGACAGTTAACAATTGGATCAAACTCTTCCATTGTGCTTAATTTAGTGTTTCAAGTGACTTCTACTTCTCCAATGGTTGGCAGAGAGATCGACGAAAACAATCCCTTTTTCAACAAAGACAGTTAACAACAACAACAACAACAACAACATAGCTTCAGCCCCAAATTAATTGGGGTCGGCTGCATGGATCAAACTCTTCCATTGTGTTTAATTTAGTGTTTCAAGTGACTTCTACTTCTCCTATGGTTGGCAGAGATATCGGTTTTCAATCCATAGAATCGATGGAAAACAATCCTTAATTTTTTTCAACAAAGATACAGTTTTCGATCCATAGAATAACAACAACAACAACATAGCTTCAGTCCCAAATTAATTGGGGTCGGCTGCATGGATCAAACTCTTCCATTGTGCTTCGATTTAGTGTTTCAAGTTACTTCTACTTCTCCAATGGTTGGCAGAGAGATCGGTTTTCGATCCATAGAATCGACGAAAACAATCCATTTTTCAACAAAGACAGTTAACAACAACAACAACAACAACAACAACATAGCTTCAGTCCCAAATTAATTGAGGTCCGCTCCATAGATCAAACTCTTTCATTATGCTCGATTTAGCGTTTCAACAAAAACAGTTCCATCTTCAAAAAGATTATCATAAAGTTCAGAGCTAACAACCAACAACATAATCTAAATCCAATAATCAAAATCCAATTTAGGTTTAAAAAATGGCAGTCTAATCCATCGTCGAACAATGCAATTTGGTTCCACAACAACTACAAACAATAATCAGAATGAGGTTCAGTCGTTTTGAATGCAAACCTTTTCAAGACTCCGCCACCGCCGCCGCCGCCGCCGCCGCCGCCGGAGAAGCGCAGTTTTACATTGACAAACACCTTGTTTCAAACCAGGCATAATTATTTCAAATGAATTTGCAAGGAATCAATTTGATAAGAAGCAAGCTTATTACTCTAGAAACTAACTAACTAATAAAGATAATTTAAAAAGATTTCGAAAGCACGCCATCAATTGCATTAAATCGAGCGGATCGATCGGAAAATTTGATCCGTGTAGCCAATTCAACTAATTTGACACTAAGTTTTGATAAAAGAAATGCAATGCAGAGTGAGTGAGAGAGAGATAGAAAGTACTAACCCTAGGGTTTATGTTGTATGGAGACGCTTTCCTTTCGAATCTTGCATCGAGATCCGCGCGATGGGGGCGATGAATGAAAGCGCGTCCAATCCATAGGACCTCGGAAACTGCGTACCAAATTACGTGTCAAAAGCGCGTCACTTTAGCGAAGGAAAACCATGGCGGACATTAAGTTGTTTCATTCACAAGTTGTGGTTGGAGTGCATCGGATGCGCGTTGCGATGGTGCGGCACGAATCACAATGTGCATTTACGGAGGATGTGTATGCCATTGTTGAAGATGCGGATCTGAAGCGAATGAGGAGCAGATCGGTGAAGCTGTGGTCGGAGGATCGCTAAGACGACAACAACAATGTCACATTACAAGACACAATGCGATCTCGATCGCGTGTTATGCGTCGAGATCTATATATATCTACATCTCGAGACGCGCATAAATGACTCTAATGAGTCGACGTGTCATGTGGCGTGATACGGCGTTGGCATTCTAACACTTCTAATTGAAAATTTTTAGTCCATTATTATTTATTGGCAAATTTTGATGGCTGATCTTTTTATTTTTACAATTAGTTAGTTATAAATTGAAATTAGATGTTGTTAAAAAGATCCACGTTAATGCTTTGCATGGACCAAGTTAAAAAGATCATGTTAATGTTTACATGATAAAACTTATAAAGATAAAATAAAAAACATAGAAATTCAAAAAAAAAAAAAAAAAAGACTAACACAATTTGATGTAAAGATTAGAGAATGGCGGTTGCAGTGGTTAGGACACCTCCGAAAAGAGGCTTACAAGTGCCCCGCTAAAAACTTGACTCACTAGTAACTAAGAAAAATTGGGGTTTGGAGAGGCAGACCAAAGCTAAGTTAAGACACATCGATTACATGGATTTAAAAGATTTAGAAAACACATCATCTATTGCATTTTAAAAGAGTTTGATCCATTTAGTCAACCTCAATTAATTTGAGATTGGATAAACAGCAAAGTCCCTATTGCTGAGAATTCTGTTTTTTGTAGGTTGGTTTTTACATTCATCAGAGTATAGCATCTCCCTGATTTTGAATCTCTTTAAAGTAAGACAAACATTGTCATTGTGTAAAAGATTTCTTGAGCATTTTTTAAGTAGATTTGATTTTGAGAAAACTTCATACAGACCATTTTACTTTGAAATTAATATGATCTGGTGTATGGCCCTTGCCTTAGTACCACTCCATTCTCAAACTATCAATGACAAAACCAAGGAAAAGATGTACAAACAGACCTAATTGCCCAAGATTAACAAAACCTTTAAAGACAAGTACACAACTGCTGCTGTAAATTCACTTATAATCCAACATTTTGATAGCATTCTTAATTAATACTTTTAAGGGCTCTGCTAAGATTTTCTGGATGTTGACAAATGTGCATTTCTTTCCCATTGTAAGAAATATATATGATTAAATTTTTTTGATCAAAATTATAAATTATTTTTAAAATTCGAGAATATATTTATTATTTTTTTTACTAATTATACCCTTATACATTTTAAATATTTATGATTATTCAATTATTCAATTCATTTAAGGTCAGATAATGTATATGTAAATTACACTCGTAATTAAAGCATTCTTAATTCTTGTGTCTTTATCTTAAACGACTTATATTTGTCACAAGAGGGAGTATTATCTAAAGTATTTCATCAAGCAAAATTGTTTACTCATATATCATCCAATAGTATATATCCTTATAAAAATGAAGTTCTAAATTTCGTGAGCATCAATAGAGGGGATGGGTTTTGCAGCTGCAAGTTTATCATTGACAACTTTAGCCATACCCATTGCTTCGCGGAGTGTTTGGGCCCGCAGGAGAAGCAACTCTCTTTGGATATCATCTTTCACGCCAGAGATGAAACAATTGAGGAGATTTAACTGGGAAAGGTTAGTAGTGCGGGTGGATAGGGCCTCAAAGTCCTCGATGTATTGTTCCAACGATAAATATTGTTTCAACTTAAAAAGAGAAGCTTCATAGTTGAGGAAGTTGGAAGGACCAAAGTGATTGTTGAGGGCTGCAGTGAAGTCGGCCCATGTAGTGAGTTGGTTGGTGTTATACAGCCAATGGAACCATTGGAGTGTCGTGCCCGACATATAGAAGGAGGCGGCGGAGAGGCGTTGGTCTAGTGGCGTGTTGTGATAGAGAAAAAATCTCTCAATTTGAAACAACCGACTGAGGGGGTTAGCGCCTGAGGAAACAGGGATTTCAAGTTTAGGCATGCGGAGTTGGGTGCAGGGGGCCATGGCTGTGAAGGTTCGTGGTGGTGGTTGTAGGGTGATGGGAGTAGTGGGTTGGCTTGGTTGGAAGGTTGGTGTGGAAGGGGAGGCGTTGTGATGGGTTTGGGTGGATGAGGGAGTGGGAAGTAAGGGTGGTGGTTGTAATGGAGGTTGTACAGGTTGTTTTTCCAAGTGATGCAGGCGTTGGAGGACTTCGGTCATCATCTTTTGGATATTCTCACACACAGAGGTGTTTTTGTTGATGGAGATGGTGTATTCCTGAGCAACATAGTCTTGTTTATCGACTTGCTCCTTCGGCGCGGCAATAGAGTCTTCCATTGAACGGTAGCGGGTTGCCATACCTTCCGCCATGGTCAATGAAAGCACCAAAATGTTGCAAGCTAAGAGATGAGGGAGGAGATTGAGAACCGAGGGTTCAGAAGAGAATAAGAGGCAGCAGTTGAGAGAGAATTTGCAAGAGAGAATGAGAGAAATTTTCGTCTATGCTTTCACTGTTTCATTGATTCAATATATAGGAGACACTTTGTAACTTTAACAACTGCAAGGTCTACTTTTTCAGGTTGTCCGCCATATTTTCCTGTACAAATTATATTGTACCTACACTATTTGATTCTCTATTTGATTACACAAAAATTAATAACCACTTTACATCCGCACGAAATCCTTATGCTTCCTTGGGACATTCGTTGTGCGTGAACTCCTCCTTAGTTGGTTTTGGTTCTGACTTTGGTCTTGATCAGAGCTTGCAACAGCTACACAGCTAATACGGAGGGCATGGTAAATTTACAAGAGCTCGAAGTCGATGGCGAATCTATTGATCTGATGGATTGATGCAACTTTTAGGAAGGCTAGCAGAAAGCTTGACCAAATTCGGAGAAGATGCGCAATTCATCAGTTGGTCGACTGAAATGAAATCCAGAAATTCTTGCCAGTAATCACATCTTGAGGTCGAACAAAACAAAGGCATTGATATTTTTCTACCATGGTGAAAATGAAGTTACTTCTAACTTTTAAATGCTGTTTCATGTCATTGAACATTATATATCAAATGTTGCTAGGCACTATTTGTTAACAACATAGTTCATTCAAAATGACAATCAAACATCTTCATCACTGTAACTTCCGAGTTAATATTTCATGCCATCATCGACGACAAACTGTTTCTCCATCTTGTACGTAGAATGGCAATGTGATACAATCTTCACTGTACTTTTCGGAACTAAGTTTGGACTTGTGCAAGAAAACTTAATCATAGAGCAACGGAAGCTGGTGGCGAGGGATGAATATTTCAGCTCAGCTAAGTAAAAATTAAGATTACTTGAGTTTGATCCATGTAGCCGACTTTAATTAATTTGAAACTGTTGTTGTGTTGTTGTTGTTGTTGTTTTTGTACATGATGTTTCACTTGATTAGTTTCAGGCTTTCAGCAATTTCAAGATTCCAAATTGTGTGGAAATGAGTCTTCAAGAAATGTTCTGGCCAAAGTCCCATTTTGTCATGTGGTATGAAATTTGTATTGAATTCATGTCTGTGGTGGTCATATTAATAACCATATTGATAAACCTTCGAATTCCTTTGATTATGTCAAAAAAATGTTAGATATGTTCGATCTTAATCCAACGGATATGATCAAATGAATCGAAAAACTATAACAACAAAGCATTGGTAGTACATGGATAAAATCATTATTCAATACAACTATGGATTGTTCGGGTACATGGATAAAATCATTATTCAATGTCTACTTGTAAACGGTGGAATTGTATATTTTATTATTTTTAAAATATTCATATTCTAAATGTTTGTTCTACCTTAGAAGAAAGCTTCCACAAAAGCTTTGTTTTTTTTTTTTCTTGAAGTGTTCCCTGACAGTTTGGAAGAATGAACCAAACAAGGACCTAATTTTTTACTTTTATTACAAAACTAGTCAGCATCCTTCGCTTCGTGCGAGGGCAAGACTAAGTATCAAAATATTACGTAAAAGAATGAACTCAATGTCGCTCCTTTTTAAGTCCCTCAATAATTAATAAAAAAACAAATACTTGGAAATACTATGCGTATTTTTAAATCTACACAAATGTCATAAACATTAAACATTTACGATATTACATAAAAATAGTCGGGTTTGAACCTATAACCACTTACTTCTTAATCTAATACCATAGGCTATCCAACCAATTATGATATCATCACGTCACATATGACCTTGTGAGAGCTTATCACCCGCCACGCGTCGAGCTTCTCACAAAAAAAATTTCAAAAAAAAAATTAAAAACCAAAAATCATATTTGTATAACAATTAAATACATAACCTAAAAAATATTTATAGCTTAATTTCTTTTTGAATAATCTAATATATCATATACGTAGTATGTAGTTTCTAATAAATAAAATATTTTGAAAAAAAAAATTAAAAACCAAAAATCTTATTTGTATAACAGTTAAAAACATAACTTAAAAATAGCAAAAATTAAAAAAATTAGAAAATTAAAATTTTAAAATATATCGAACATTTTATTTGTATAGCAATTAAAAACATAACCTAAAAAAGCAAAAAAAAAATTAAAAAATTAAAATTTTAAAACCAAAAATCCTATTTGTATAGCAATTAAAAACACGATCTAAAAAATAGCAAAAAAAGAGAATTAAAAAATTAAAATTTAAAAACAAAAAACAAAAAACCCTATTTATATAACAATTAAAAACATAACCTAAAAAATAGCAAAAAAAAAAAAAAGAATATTAAATGCAAATTTAAAACCCTAAAATTCTATTAGTATAACAATTAAAAATATAACCTAAAAATAGCAAAAAAAGAAAACTAAAAAATTACGAAAAAAAACTTAAAAACCAAAAATTCTTATTTGTATAACAATTTAAAACATAGCCTAAAAATAGCAAAAAAAATGAAAATTAGGAAATTAAAATTTTAAAACCAAAAATCCTATTTGTATAGCAATTAAAAAGATAACTTAAAAAATAGCAAAAAATTAAAATTTAAAAACCAAAAATTATATTTGTATAACAATTAAAAACATAACCTAAAAAATAATAAAAAACGAAAATTAAAAAATTAAAATTTAAAACCAAAAATCCTATTTGTAACAATTAAAAACATAGCCTAAAATAGAAAAAAAAACCAAAATTAAAAATTACGAAAAAAAACTTAAAAATCAAAATAATCATATTTGTATAACAATTTAAAACGTAACCTAAAAAATAGCTAAAAAATGAAAATGCAAAATTATATTTTAATTAATGATTTCACCACGTGTCTCTGGTCGAAAATTTATTTTGTATTTTGCGATCCTAATTGTGTGGAAATGAGTCTTTAAGAAATGTTGTCCCATTGTGTCATGTGGTATTGAAATTTGTATCGAATTCATGTCTCTTTTAGATCTGGTGGTCATATTAATGACCATAATAATAAACCTTCGAATTCCTTTGATTATGTCAGAAAAATGTTCGATCTGTTCGATCTTAATCCATCAGATATGACCATATGAATAGAAATAACTATAACAACAAAGCATCAATCTTAAAATTAATCGGGTATTCAATAACATGCAGCTGACTTAGCGTGAAAAAGATAATTTATATTCTCAATGTTTACTTATAGACAGTGGAATTATATATTTTATTATTTTTAAAATATCCATCTTCTAAATGAGTGTACTACCTTAGCAGGAATTAAAGCTTCCATGAAAGCTTTGTTTTTTTTTTTTTTTTTAAATGCGTTGCATTTTGAAAGTTTAATTGAACAAAAATGTTGCAAATTAGTGGTATATATATATACACACTAGTGGGAGGGCACACGCACGTTTATATTTGTAACAACTTGGTTAATTAAACCAAAAAATTTAATTAAGATAACTAATCATATCCACATATTAACATTGATAGGTACTTTTGTCGACAAGGCTATTTTAACTTCGAGAAGATCCTATGAGATATTCTACAATGGAGTTCAAATATATACCCATGTCATGAAATCTTTTCAAAATGTGTTATGCATTAAATGATTTGTGCATTTATGACACCTCGATTAATGTATTGGATTAGAATCTAATAGTTGTAAATAGTGTACCCATTACATGGGTATATATTTGATTCCTATAATAGTGTGTGTATATATATACAGAACAACTTAAAATCTTGGATCCACCACTAAGTGAGTTTATTAGAATTCAACTTCTTAAACACCTAGTAATTGACTATTGTCTATTTAGCTGAAATTTCTAATTTTTGGGAAGTTGGAAAAAAAAAAAAATGATTGTGATTTATATTTATTTTTTTAAATAAATAAAATTAACGAATCAATTTTTTTTTTCTTACAATTAGCGAACCAATTAATATACTTTTATGAGAGCATTTGATTTTATATCGATCCAATGTAATCTCTCTTAACAACTCTGCAACACAAATTCTCACTGAAAAAAAAAACAATCAAATTAGAGACAGAAAAAATTAGTCGCTAAATCCACTTTTCCTTTCACTAAATCAATTAGCGACGAATTAGCGGTGGGAGGTCCGTCACAAAAAAGATTGTCGCTAAATTAGCAATTGTCGCTATCTGATTAAATCGATCAAAATTTAGATTAGAACCCATCACTAATTCATTGCACGTTAGCGACTCGCTAATTATAACTCATTACTGATCCGTTGTTATTCTCTTGCAAATCCGTCGCTATTATGTTGCAAATCCGTCGCTATCTGATTAAATCGGTCAAAATTTAGATTCGTCAATAATTCATCGTTCATTAGCGAAGAACCATATTTCATAGTTAATTTTTATTGTTATTTTTACAAGTTTTGTAGTGTGATCAGAATGTTAAATATTCCCTCCTATAAAAAATATAGTTTTTTTAGCAAAATTTTTTGATCAAAATTATAAATTATTTTTTATTTTCAAGAATGTATTTATTATTATTTTTACCAATTATATCTTTATATATTTTAAATATTTATAATTATTTAATTATTTAATTTATTTAATGTCAGATGATATATATGTAAATTACATTCGTAATTAAAACCGTCTTAATTCTTGTATATTTATTTTAAACGACTTATATTTGTCACAAGAGAGAGTATTATCTAAAGTATTTCATCAAGCAAAATTGTTTACTCATATCATCCAATAGTATATATCCTTAAAAAAATAAAGTTCTAAATTTCGTGAGCATCAATCGAGATTGAGTTGACTTGATAGAGCAGCCCAAGCGATTCACGTGAATGATATATATGTATGTATATATGAACGGTTGAGATGAATTCTTCCCGTTCAAAAGTTAATCAAACAAATGTTTGGCACATAGAATTGATATTGTATTTCTACGCCTCCATTCTTGGTCTTTGAATGCGTGCACTTCCAAGGAAAATGAAGCTGTCCCGTGTGACGATTGGTAACCTTTTTTTTCAATTCAAAAAAAGATTGTTCCGGATAACAATTAACAAGGCATTAGCAAATTTGGCTTCTTTATTTTCAAGCAATACCGTGATTGCGATGTACACCTTTGATTGATTTAATCACGTCATGTCGTGAGTTGGGAGTGATGTACATAGTTTTCTTTTCATCCTCTTTGATTTAATCACCTTTGATTCCTCGTCCCCACAAAAATCTCCATAAAAATCTCCACGTGGATCCTCAATGGGAATGAAATGGGTAAAATATTTTACCCATAAGAATTCTCTATATACAAGGATTTGATGGGTATGAGTATGAGTGATAAAATTTTTAGTGAGAATGGGTATAAGAATGAAGTTCTCATCCCTTACCCTACCCATTTGCAACTCTAGTTAAAAGCATCCAACTTCTTATGAAAAAAACCAAGCAAACTATATTAATGCGAAAAAGAAATTGAGAAATTGATTAAGCTAAAAAATTTCTCGTGAGATGGACGAGATATCATTTGTTTGAAGTCGATCGTGAGTTCGACTATAAGTTAAAATAGAGAGAAAGTCAATAGTTCCAATTGATCTTGATTTTGTTCAAATGGTCAACTTTTCGACGGCTCTAATTGTTTATAATTAATTAAGAACTTTTTTGTTAATTAATTAAAATTAAAAAGCAATCTAACTAATTGTTTATAATTAATTAAGAACTTCTTTTGTTAATTAATTAAAATTAAAAAGCAATCTAACATTTTTTTTGTGGGAAGTACATTGGAGGGGCTTGTTCATTGAAATGATTGAAGATTTTGGATAAGAAAGAATGCACGTGGGGTCTTTGTCGTGATTAATGATAATGATATTTGGTACAGGTGATCGTAAAGATATGTATAATTATATATTCAAGGAGGAGCTGAAGTCAAGTATAATTTATGAGTTGATTTGGTTATAAAGTCAGGGATATAGATGATTAGATTAATTCATGAGTTTATTCAAAAGGTGGTTATAATCTTAGTCACGCTTAATGATATGTCGTCCACGCATTGCTTCCTATTTTCTTAAGTACACGAATTAAACTGTCAACAACCTCTATAGCACGGTAAAAAAGCATGCTAGTGACTAAATCCTCTAGAAATATAAATATATATATATATATATATATATATAATTTTACGTACAGATATTCACTTATATATTTAATCGATGTGTAACTATTATTTTAGTCCACGCACATTGGAAATGGAACAATCGGGGCTCTAATACTATATAAAATTCTCCCGGCCGCACTGGTATGCATGCAAGCCCATATCTCCACTAGCACCGATATTGTCACAAACTTAACCATCTTCAACTCTTATATGTAGGGTTTTCACACAAAAGACATCGGTACTAGTTAAGGGGAGATCATTACTTATTGAATACTTCATTATGAAGTTCCATTTAATTGACGTGCGACTATTATTTCGGTCCACACATCTCAACAGATACCACTATAGCCTTTTTGGCACGAGATGGAGAGATAACTCGAGTTGAGAACTACTCTTGTTTGTTTGCGCAACTCCATGTGATTTATCTCCAACTTACGGGGAATGGTATGAGATATCTCTCTACCTTCCCTCATAAAGAGATAACTCCCGAGAGTTATATGAACACAATTACTCCTCACAAATTTACATTTACCCATATCTCTACCCTCTCAAATGCTTGTTATTAATCCGCAATAAAATATTAAATAAATAATTCATTCATAAATATATATATATATATATATATATTTCAAGTGAGATAAATATTTTTAAAATTTATCATTAGCTATACTTTATAGTATTTATTATTAAGAATTATTTCAAATAAATATAAAAATAGTTATAATTATTTAATGTTGTTTAGTATTTTTGTAAATAATATTTTGTGTTTTTTATTTAATTCAAGTTTTTTATTCTAAATAAATAAATAGTAGTTCATGTGGCGAAAATAATAATGTTTTCTTTTTATCTTAAAAATATGTTTGTATGGTATTTATGTCAATTCTTACATTTTACAATTTTTAAAAATTTGCAACTTCCCTGCAAGTTCAAAGTTCAATCAAACATGAAATATGAAGACACACTGTGAGTTAACTCCAATGAATTATCTCTGCTCACACTGTAAGTTGACAAATACGAACCAAACGAGGCCTATATGTACATGGCATCAATTAGTTCAAAATTAAAGAGCATGATACAACTATATATATATATATATAATTCAAAAAACTCGAATTTGACCTAATTAGAACACCATATATATTTAAATTGTCAATCCTACTGTTTTCTTAACAAGTCTTCAAATACTTGCAATCCTTTTTTCTTAAACGTCTTCAATTCTTTGATTCCTCAAATTAAACGTGCATGTGTCAAGTGTCAAGTAGTCCACATAAACACAACCATTTTCTAGAAACTAAAGTTTCTCTCTAGCTTATTTCCTTCCTTCCCATGTTTTGTCAACCCTGGCATTCTTATCACCCAATTAAGTTACCAACCAAAAATGAGTATTTATCCAACCCTTTTAAAAAGCCCCCCTCCTCATCACCACACCTCTCAATCTAACTCTCTCTCTCTAATTAAGCCTTCCCTCCATATTTACAAACAAAAGCACACAAGGGCACAAAAAAAAAAATATGGGCACTATGGTTGGACATGTTGCACCAGGTCTTGGATTTCTCATCATAGGGCTGTGGCATCTCTTCAACAACACCAAAATCCATGCCCTCAAACCAAACTCATCATTCAAGTCATCTCCTTGGTTTGAGTTCAAATTCTTAAGGTACTTGGAGCTTTATTTGATCATTTTTGGCACTTCTCTATCTATCTCTATGGAGCTCTTCATTGGCCCTGAAAAGCACCAACCACTAGACCCTGATTGGACCATCCCTTCAAACCATCTCCACAACTTTGAACATGCATCAATTTCTCTCTCTTTACTTATCTATGCAACTGTTGCAATCATACTTGACAAAATTAGGCCCAAGGCCATGAAGGGCTAACCTTATTTTTTGCTGCCTTGGCTTTTAGCCAACAATTGTTTCTATTCCATCTCCACTCATCAGACCACATGGGTGTTGAAGGGCAGTATCACTTGCTCTTACAAAGTGCTATTGTTGTGTGCTTGGCCACTACTCTTATGGGAATTGGACTCCCCAATAATTTTTGGTGAGTTTTGTGAGGTCTCTTAGCATTGTTTTTCAAGGGGTTTGGTTGTTTCTTATGGGGATTATGCTTTGGACTCCAAGTTTGATCTCAAAAGGGTGTTTTATGAACCTTGAGGAGGGTCATTATGTGGTGAGATGTGAGGGTGAGCATGCACTTCATAGAGCCAAATCACTTGTGAACATTCAATTCAGTTGGTTTTTGTCTGGGCTTTCCATTTTTGCCCTTGTGCTCTATATCTTTGTTGTCAAGGTTTATGGCCAAAAAGTTGAATATCTCTCTCTAGAAAGCAAAGAAGTTAACTTGGATGATGAGTTTCAAGATTTGGAGATGCAAGTGAAAGGTCTTGGTGAATCACACAGTTTTATTCAAGTCAAGAAGGGCATGGCACCAATTGACATGGAAAGATAAAAGCAGGCAATAATAGTCTCTTCCACGAGATTGGTCGAATCGAAGTAAGAAGAGCTGAAAAAGTTTGACACTCCTTCACCACGGTTATCCAAAAAAAAAAAAAGTAATTGTGCTTGTTTTAGAAAAGTGGGATAGGGAGATGTTGAGAAGATCAAAACAAGAAGATTAGTTAAGTGTCAATTTCCATGGTGGGATCAAATCCTATTTTTTGTTTGTTTAATTAGACATTCAATAGGCTTTAATGTAAGCAAACATGCAAGGGAAGTGTGTATTATGATTTGGGGGTATTGGGTGAGATCATATTGTGTTTGGTGATTGGAGAAAGTGTTGGTAGGGACTGATGATTTGTATAGTTAAATTGATATATTGTAGAGAAAACATTTTTATTTTTCATTTGTGTGATCTTCAATTGCATGTATTAATTATATGTGCTTGGGAGTGTGTTGATATGTACCTTTTGAAAAAAGTTCATTTGGGTGCTTAAAGCCCTTTTTGGTCTTAACTATTGGTCAATTTAATTTATTCATTTCATGAGATCAATATTTTTTTTTTTTTAAGAAAGAGATCAATATTTTGTCAGCTAAAAAGAAATTTGAATGCCTTCAAAAAACAAAAATAAAAAGAAATTTGAATATTCGTGAAGAGTAGAAGTAAAGATGTGTAACAAGCAACCATCATTTTTAGGTGAGGAATTGGAGTCATAGTCTTTGAAATAGACATTTGACCCATAGACTGTCGCCATGTAACGCACACGCACACAAAGTACTCCAAAAATTGTGTAGCAAATACCAACTATTGCTTATATAGGTGTCATGGTTGGAATTTAATGATAGTTTCACTTGATCTTCTATGAGATCTGATGTTTAAATCTCTTAATTTTTCAAGCATATCTTTTGTAGGGCCATCTCTTGTAGAATAGTCGAGTAGTCTTAGACACCACAAAAAAAAAAAAAATGTTTAGCAAATGTGTATAAAGTAATAATTAGTTTTCTCTAACAACTATGTAGCAAAAAGTATGGAAAACTCTACAAACGTATATTAGAACATGCATCGCATCTTGATGTGTATGTGATGATCATCGAGATGTGCATTAATTGCATCTCAAGATACCTCAACAACTTTGCAGCAAATGTACTTAGCAAACTAATGAGGTCCCAGTCTTTTTTTGTTTTTCTGTTTCTTACTAAACATGCTGTCTTCCCACTGAAAATTATGTGGTCTTGCCGTCAACTCCAAATAGAAGTTGATACCATATGAAAAGAGCCAAATTCTATATCTTTTGGGCTACATATATATAAATGCACACACAGCTAGCTAATTATTCTCCCCCTAATTAAGTTTGATTTCTTATTTTAATATAATTCTCTTTTTTTTTATGAGAGCCACACGCCTCAAAGAAGCCAACAATTTTTGAGTTGAATGACTGAATTCGATCCAATAACTTATTTATCATCAAACACGTCTCATTAACCTTACTATCACACCAATTCTTTTATGGAAACCAAAAAATGGGTTTTTTAACCTTTTCTATAGGCATTATATTTTATTATATTAGTTTAATCTTTTAATTTTTTTTTTCAAAACTATGTTTTTAATTTTTATTCATTCTCAATAAAGGCATATTAACCCGCCCATCATTAGTCCTTCTATCTATAAAATTGTTGCAAATGACTCTATGCCAGTTGAATATTTTTTGAACATTTAGCATATATATAGTTGAATCGATTATTTATTTTGATTTATTATGATTAATTGATTTTAATTATGTCATGATATTTTTTTGTTGATTGCATATTGAGTCATCGATGACTAATTAATGAAATAATTGATTATTAATTATATATACTTCACAAATAACAATTCAAATAAATTAAGTTGCTATGTAGGCATGTCCATATATATGCATATTGAACACCTAAAGCAAACACCATTTGTTATTATATATATGATGCACGTCAATAGGGTTTACAAACACGCAAAGTTATATCATTTTAGAGACATGGCTACAAGACTACAATGTCCTTTCTTATGAAAACACGCAAATAATTAAAACCATGCACGTTTAAAGCGTAGTCACACGCTATATAATCAATGAATTAGATGGGTATCAATACCGAGATTATTATAAAGTTAGATACTTCATTAAGGCATTTTTGCTTTTTAAGCCACGATGATGGCAGGTAATTAAAGTTGCAAGCCAATATAATAAAGCCACCACCTAATCCCTTCTCTAATGAAATACTAACTAGTATATATATAGTATTGCAATAACACAACCTTTTTTTTATGAGTAAGAAATCAATTTGTCGTATTTCTAAACTTGTATGACTATTGGATTAAGATTAAATGGCTTTTTTAGTTTCCAAAGGTGAAGGGCTCACAAGTGGAGTGCGCTTATAGATCAAACTTAAAAACATTTTATTTAAAAAAAAAAAAAAAAAACCTTCAGTTTGTCAAGCAGGAATGATTGTTTTGAAATTTCATCAATTTCTTGAAGTTTTTTATAATCAAACCCAACTAAACTTCCATGTAACAAAAAAAAAAAACCTAAACTTATAGCAATTCAAAGATAGTAGCAATCATGGAAATCATGGAATTAATATTGTTCGTCATGTCATCATAGTAACCAAAGTATTTCTTTTGTTTTAGTCTTCAAACTTAATTAGCTAGTATCTAAATTGCTCGGGCAATGTCGAACACACATATATATATATATATATATATATATATATAGTAGATCAATCTTCCTTGTACGTACGACAGGATTAAAACCCTAATATATTATACTTATGAGCAAGCAATTGCTCCAAAGAAGTACCAAAAAAAAAAAATCTAGGAAACTAGGGATGTGAGGATGAGAACATAAAGAAGTAGTCGACAAAAAGAACAGAATATGTGCTACAAAAAACAAGAAAGGCTGCATATAGCCTGCATTGGTGTTTCTATATATATGAACCAAAACTTAATGTGACACTTGGGGACTACTCAGATACTTTGATTCAAAGGCTCTGGATGAGAACATTTTTTAAGAAGGTAAGAATAATAATTTTTACTTCTTTTGAGTCAGTAGTCTTGACTACTTTAGCTAGTGAGAAGAATCTTCATTAATATAATAGAGTTCATATGAAGAAAATTAAAACAAATCCATTTGCACAATAAAGAAGGTGAAGATGAAGCTATACTCCCTTCAGTTTTTCTCCTTGGTGCATATCTCTCTTCTTCTCTTTATAGGTACTTGATTGATCCTTTCATAGTTTATTTCAATTCCATTCATGTTGTGTGCATGCACTAAGTTTGTGTATTTGTTTTCAAAAAAAAAAAAAAAGTTTGTGTATTTCTATTTGAACAATCAACTATTTGATTTTGCAATCTTTATTTTTTTTTTTTCTCTTGTAACCTAAAAAAAATTAATTTATTTTATTATATACACATGCAATGCTTGAATCAGTAAGTTTTTGTGGAAAAAAAAAAACTAATTAAGTTTGTTTAATTAAATTGAGATGTTGATTGAGCATTCATGTCAAGCTCATCCCCAAACTTTAATTTTTTTTGTACTTCTTAGTTACTATTTTGAGATTATTTGTGATCAATTTTAAGGTATTTTAAGGTTTAGAGTTCCTTTTTTTGGTGAAAATGTTTTGATTTCTATTAATTGTACTACCTTCATGTTTACTTGCGAAGTATTACAAAAAAAAAAACCTCTTGGCATACTAAAATTAGTCTAGTTGCTGATTACAAGATCGATCCAACATTTTCATTCATACAATAACAACAACAAAACTTCAATCCTAAATACATTTTTGTTCAACACAAATCAATTTACTGTTGATACCAACGATAGTCTTTTAGGTTTTTTTTTATTATTATTAACTCCATGTCCTTTACATTTTCACAATTTTAACCAAGTCAAATTTTTTAACTCATGACATGAATTTGCGCCTTAAGAAAATTTTATTCCTTTTTTTTTTACTAAAATTTTTATATGAGTAAGCTTTCATTTTGAAGCGAATATATATAAAAATTCGTATTGATTACATTTTGCTATGTCATTAACTTTTGTCACGTCCAATTTTTATTTTTTTTTTACTTTTTTGAATTTACGACCTCCCTTAACCTTCTCAAGGAAGTGATCATTTCACAGTCCAATCTTAATGATAATAATTTGATGGCAGGTGATATGGAACGGACGGTGGTGATGGTAGAGGGTGAAAACTCTATACATCCACCGGAGCACACGTGTCAGAAGACAGCAGAGTCCAGCAAGTGTGATCCACTTAAGTGCATGGAAGACTGTTCCATGGAAACAAAGGGCGTGGGGCATTGCAGAGGGCTCATCTGTACCTGCACTTTTTATTGCAAGCACCCTCCATAACGACCTTTAATTGTGTTTTGCTTGAAGAGGTGGGAATACTGATCCCTTGCTTTCTTAGATCGATGTATGACCTTTTGTTTATATAGCTACAACATTTCCATTGTATGCATGTACATGTGGAAAATTAAACCAAAATCACTATCTAGATTAATTGCATATATTTGATTTCAAGAAGAGAAGAAAAAAAAACTATATATATATATGATCGAGTTTTTTCTTATTAAGTATGAGAATCCAGACACTTGTATGATTAGTCACGTAACTTTTAAGATTGCGGAAAGAGATCACTAATGGTCCAACGTTTGATTGTCGTAGAGAAACGAACTTGAAACTGTGTGTCTAATTATGCGCACGTTTCATCCTTACTACTAGATTAACTGGGTTATAGTGTTGTGGGTTTTTTTTTTATATCAAAAGGAGACAAAATGTCTGGTTACAACTGACAAAATCTAGGAAATGATACCCCAATAATATCCTCTCTCAAGATCATAGATAATGCCAATGGGCTGTAACATCCCTCGATTTCTAACACGACTTATGTGACACGTGTCAGGATCGTGACCCGGCCACGCGATATTTGTTTATGCGTAAGTTCTCGCCTAAGTAACCGGGGGAGGAAATACAGTAAAAGTGTGCACGTGACGGAGAAAAATACGGGTCGATGAGGTAAGGTGAGTCCGGGAACCCGGGGGTTAAGGTTCTACTCTCCCCACTTATTCTCTCTCCTCCCAATGATTTTTCTTCTCTCCCACTCATCTTGGTCTTCAAATCTCTCTCTCTCTCACGGTCTCTCTCTCTCTCTCTCACGGTCTCTCATCTCTCTCACTCACGGCCTCTCTCTCCTCGGCTCACCGCCGCCTCTCGCTCTCGCCGGTGACCGGACCAGGGACGCGGAGGAGGCCGCCAACCGGAGGTTCGCTCATCATTCGTTTGGCCGAGACCAAGCCCGTCGTCGGAGGTCCCGTGGTGGCGAGGAAGGTCGCCGGAGGTCTCACACTCTCTCTCCCCGGGAGCACTCGGCCACTCTCCCTCTCCTCACGGTTTGCTCTCCTCGGCTCACGGTTTCTCTTCATTGTCATTTTGTTTTTGTTGTTGTTCGTCACACTTGTTACGTGTGCATGTGGGTTCCGTGACAAAGACCGGAACGTGTCGGAGACCCCACCAAAACTCGGGCCAAAAACAGTTTTATAGGTGCAAAAATCGAAATTCCAGAGAGGAATTAGCGCGCTAATAGCGAGAATTAGCGCGCTAACATCCCTGCGACCGCTAATTCCAGAGAGGAATTAGCGCGCTAATAGCAAGAATTAGCGCGCTAACAGCCCTGCGACAAAAAAAATTTCAGAGAGGAATTAGCGCGCTAACAAACATTATTAGCGCGCTAATGTCGTGTACGTTGGGAATAATGATATGTTTAGTGAATGACTCGACCTAATAACACGAGTTTCCGACCTTGTCAGGTAACGGGAAACTTGAGGATACGCGTTAGGAGTCGCGGGAGTTTTACGTGGATTACGATAATCTCAGGTAAGTACACTTGCCTTAAAAAGCATTTGTACGTTAGTAAGCCAGCTAAGAAGATATCATGTGATTCATTTTCACTTTTCTTGTGTTCGTTATTATCCCATCATTGGCTTTCCATTCTATGTTCTTGTATGTGTGTTCTTGGCATAAGTATGTCTCGAAGGTACATGCGGCCTGCACTAGAGGGATAAAACGCGGGCACTCGTGCGCACGAGTGTGTGACCACCCTTAGTGATTGTGTGATACCATGTACTGGATTGTTGTGGATTGTTGTGGATTGTTGTGGTATTGTTGTGGAATATGGACTGCTTATTGCCTCTCTTGACTCGGAGAACACGCATGTTTCGATTGCTATCATTTCCGATCTGTCTATCATGCATTCTTGCTTATTTATATTCCTGCATTTCAAGCACCCGCATGATATTTAGACTGTCTTGTTTGTCGTTTCATGAATTCTTGTTATATTCTTCGGCTTTACTTTCAATTTATCTCAGCTTGCTCACCGTCTAGTTTGTGACGGTGGGTGCAGATAAGACGGAGAGCAAGATAGGGGCAAGGGACCGTGTTTAAGAGACTTTTCGTGAGCAATTTGGACGTGAGGTACAGAGATGTAGGCTCGTACCTATCCTTTTTGTATGACGTTTATGTATATATATATATGGTTGTTTTGGAACCGGAACTAGGTTGTAGGTGATTTCCTAAATTTCATTTTGTTGACTTGGACATGACTGTCTTGGGGTTTCCACATTTATATAGATTCCTAATTTCCCTTGATTGAGTTATTTCCCATTATTTGATTAGAATATGATTTTTGCTTCCATTGTATTAAACCGCAATAACTCTTTCATAAACCTTAAAATTTTGGATAAGTCGAGGTCGACTAGGCTCGTCCATTCACGAGAAACTGACTCGGGACCTGCACGGGTCTAGGCCGGGCGTACCCAAATGCATTGGGAATTTGGGGCCGTCACAGTTGGTATCAGAGACTGAAGTTTGAGAATCTCATGGCTTAAAACATTGTGATGCCAACGTCACAGTTGGTATCAAAGCCTCAGGTTTGGTTATATAGACCTGACTCATGTTGTAAATTCATAAAACACAAGCCATTGAAACCAGCGGAAGTTAGGAACGGTCAAACCGAAAAGTGGAAACCCTAGGATCCCGTAGAAACTTAGTCGGGGAAGTAATTGGGCGAGTCAAATTATTTTAATACATATTATGATTGCTATGTATATTATTGTAGTATACGGTAGCTATAGACTGATTCGAGAAGTTCGTTTTCTTGATTCGAGACGACGATGACGGATCGACCTGGTCGGGGTGACGATAGCGGCACATCTCGGCACACGATATGCCAAAGTGCGGACGATGTGCATGCCTTGACTCGAGAGTTGCGATGCAGATTCGCATTTACGGGAAATGTTACGACTGTTGAGGACACTCGTACCACCTACCGCTACACCATCGACTCCGACTACACCATTGCCACATACTACTACTCGAGGGGCGAGAGACCCGATTCTTTGCGGCATCCACGGCTCCGACTCGTTAGAGGCGATTGCACGAGGGAGCCGTTGTTGCGCGAGACACGCGAAACGAGGCGAGGCACATCCTTTAGTGACGGTGATAGCTCGAGCGATAGAGGCACCATTTGCGCGAAACTAATGCAGAGGTCACTCCGCACGACTCCATCGAAGAGTCAGGAGCCATCGCCGAGGCGAAGCGATGGAGGGAATTTAAGAGACATGATCCCATGAAGTTTTATGGCGGCACGAGATGTTAAGGCGAGCAGAGTTGTTTCGAAGAATCATGAGAAGATTCACTCGACCATCGCTACGGAGGACCACATGCGAGCGACTATCTCTTCGTCGATGTTACATGGAGAGCGAGATGATTGGTGGACGACGATCATTACCACCGGGGTGTTCCGAGAGAGGCGGATCGACTTCAAGACCCAGTTTAATCGAAATACTTTCCACCGATCGTACTTCGAGCAAAGAGGAATGAGTTCATGGCGTTGAGCGGGCGCTAATGAGTCGGTTATGGAGTATATGGGTAGATTCTCATCATTGTTGCCTTATCTTTGGAGGATCTACGACACCGAGACCGACCGAGTGTATTATTTCACCGAGGGTCTATTACTTACGATCGGTGGTTGTAGTCACTACACAAATGGAGACTTTACAGATTGCATACGAGCGGAGTTTAGCTCGAGAGAGTTACCTACTTACTCATCCCGAGGAGACTAGATCGGCGGGACCGAGTCCCGATTTGAGGAACATCATCGGGACAAGAAGAGGAAGAAGAATAGGTGGAATTTCCGTGATCGCGGGACTCGAGAGCGTAGGGTGCATTTGCACGATCGACTATTCGTCCGACCCATACTAATCCGCCAGTACCCAGCTTTGCCGATCATCCACCACGCCTAGTCGATCGGGACAAGCGATCAGAGACAGAGACTGCGAGAGTAGGGGTACCGATCAAGGAGACAAGCAGAGGAGGACACAAGGGTCCGGTCAGACTCAGACACAAAGTTCCGCACAAGGACGAGGCCAGAGCCAGACTCAAGGATCGCAGGATACCCGCACCGTTACATTAAGTGCGGAAAGGTCGGTCACATACGAGGGAGTGCCCTCAACCACAAAAAGTACCGCCACGGCATTATCACCTCGAAAGAAACGCGTTCGAGCAAATTTATTGAGCCACGACCAGGGGGCATCCCGAAACCTTGTCGAGGGTATGATTTCTATTTGTGGTACTTTCATGCACACCATGTTCGATTCGGGTTCCACTGTCTCATTTATTCTTTGGTCGAATGGTAGATAAGCTAGGTTTGAAACCTGTTAGGCTTAGTAAACCCCTCATCCTCAAAGACCGCTGCTGGAGATAAGATTTACCCGAATTTGTTGTGCCTCGATGTTTCGGTAGAGATAGGGGGTTATGAGTTACCAGTAGATATGAGAGTGCTCGAGTTTTCGGAGTTTGATGCTTTGTTGGGCATGGATTGGCTGGGATCGTTTCATGCTCACATTAGTTGTTATGAGAAGAGAATCACGATTCCGTTAGAAGGTGGTTCGGAGCTCAGCATTCAGGGCACGGCATCGCTACTGCCTATCACCAGAGGCAGGGAAGCCACGAGTGACAAGATTGAGATTGTTGCGAGCGTCATGAGCACTGGAGCGAAGCAGGAGATTTGCTTTTCAGAAGTACCAGTTGTGTGTAACTTCCCAGATGTGTTTCCGGAGGATTTGCCGGGATTACCACCATCGAGGGAGATTGACTTTATTATTGACCTTGTTCCGGGGACTAAGCCGATCTCGATACCACCCTACCGTATGGCACCCCGAGATTTGGAAGAGTTGAGGAGTCACTAGATGACTTGTTAGAGCCGGGCTTCATCGATCCGAGTATGTCGCCTTGGGGAGCACCAGTTCTATTTGTGAAGAAGAAGGATGGAAGCTTGAGGCTATGCATAGATTATCGTCAACTGAACCGAATTACAGTGAAGAACAAATATCCGTTGCCGCGCATTGATGATTTGTTTGATCAGTTGACAGGAGCGCAATGGTTCTCGAAAATAGATCTGCGATCGGGCTATCACCAGCTCAGATTAGGGATGAAGATCGAGAAAAGACGGCGTCAAGCACGAGATACGGTCATTTTCGGTTTGATCATGCTGCGTTCGGTTTGACTAATGCACCTAAGCAATGTTCATGGATCTCATGCATCGTGTGATGAGGGAATACCTTGATCGGTTCGTGATTGTGTTCATAGACGACATCCTCATCTATTCCGGGACTCGTGAGGAGCACGAGGGCATCTACGAACAAGTGTTGCAGACTTTGAGAGATCATCGATGTTTGCCAAGTTCAAGCAAGTGCGAGTTTTGGTTGTCGGAAGTCCGATTTCTTGGGCATGTTGTTGGAGCTACCGGTGTTCTTGTTGACCCGAGAGAAGGTTAGAGCGGTGATTGAGTGGCCTACGCCGACTACCGTTACGCAAATTCGCAGTTTTACGGGATTGGCGGGATACTATCGCCGATTTGTGCAAGACTTCTCCAAGATTGTCGCTCCGATGACAAAATTGACTAAGAAGAATGCAAAGTTTGATTGGGATGAGGAGTGTGAACATGCATTCAACACTTTGAAGCAAGAAATTGACTACCGCGCTGTGTTAGCGTTGCCGAGACCAGGAAAGACTTAGTGGTGTACACTGACGCGTCGAAGGTTGGCTTGGGTTGTGTATTGATGCAAGAGGGTAAAGTTATCGCCTATGCATCTCGACAGTGAAAGTACACGAGAGGAACTACCCGACACACGACTTAGAGTTGGGCTGCAATAGTGTTCGCATTAAAAATATGGAGGCACCACTTGTATGGCGTACGTTTCGAGTTATTCACAGACCACAAGAGCTTGAAGTACTTATTCACTCAGAGGGAACTGAACCTGAGACAGAGACGTTGGCTAGAGTTCTTGAAGGACTATGATTTCTCGTTAGAATATCATCCGGGGAAAGCTAACGTGGTTCTTGATGCTTTGAGCCGTAGGGGATCGATCTTTGAGGTGGTCGTATGTCGATGACTCACGAGTACGGTCTTCTTGAGGCGCCCGAGTTGAGGAGTTCGGCGGACGTACCTGAGACTACCGGGATCTGATTTGTGGTCGGATGAGGTTGCGAGCTTGTTTCACTACCGATCGTTCTCGAGGGAAGAAGGCGATGAGTCGTACCAACAATTCAAGAAGATGGGCGACGTTCGTAACATCCAGATTGGAGTCGGTCGACGACTCTTGTTTGAGGTATCGTGGCGATCGTGTGGATTCCATTGGCGGGTGACTTACGCACCGAGATACTCCGGGAGGCTCACCGTTCTCGATTTTCTCGTGCATCGGGTCGAACCAAGATGTATCTCGATATGCGACGTCTCTTTTGGTGGCCGGGGATGAAATCGATGTGTCGAATTCATTAGAGCGTGTGAGATATGCCGGCGTGTGAAAGCCGAGCATCGACGGCTGGAGGATTCTTGCGGCCCTACCTATTCCTCAATGGAAGTGGGAGCACATTGCTATGGATTTTGTCGGTGGCTTGCCCCGATCTCCTCGTGGCCATGATAGCATCCGGGTAATTGTGGATCGATTGACGAAATCTGCTCATTTCATACCCGTATCCACTACACACCGAGTTGACAGGTGAGCGTTCTTTACGAACGTGAGATTGTCGACTACACGGAGTTCGTTGTCGATCGTGTCGATCGAGGAGCGCGATTTACTTCGTTATTGTGGCGAGCATGCATGCAGCTCAATTCGGCACTAGACTAGAGTTGAGTACGGCGTTCCATCCACAGACAGACGGACAGTCCGAGAGATTGATACAGGTGTTGGAAGACATGCTTAGGATGTGTGTTTTGGAATACGGCGGGTCGTGGGAAGAATATCTTCATTTGTGCGAGTTTGCTTATAACAACAGTTATCAGGCAAGTATCGGTATGGCACCGTTTGAGGCGCTGGCATGTGGAGCCTTGTAGATCACCTTCTTGCTGGGCTGAGCCAGAGGATGTTGTGACGGTTGGTCCTGAGACTGTTGTTGATCACACTGAGAAGGTACGGCAGATACGTCAGAAGCTTAAGAGTGCTCAAGAGCGGCAAAAGAAATACTATGATCAGTATCACGATGAGCTTCAATACGACGTGGGGGACTATGTATACCTGAAAGTCTCGCCTCTTAAGGGTCACAAACGATTCGGAATCAAAGGAAGCTTGCTCCTAGATTTATCGGTCCCTTCAAAGTTGTGAAAAGGGTCGGTAAGGTTGCTTACCGTTAGAGTTACCGCAGCGCTCGTCGGTGTTCACCCGATATTTCACATTTCAATACTTCGACTAGATAAGTCGGGCGGAGGGCGACGACCTACCGTGGACTGAGTCGAGATCGAATTGCAAGACGATGCCACGTACGAGGAACGACCAATTCAAATTGTCGACCGTAAAGTCAAGATATTGAGGAACAAGGAAATCCCTTCCGTTCTCGTGAAATGGCAATTCCACGGGGACGAGGAGTTAACTTGGGAACTAGAGTCATATATGCGAGAACACTTCCCCTATCTATTTGATTTACGGTGAGTCGAAGTTTAGTTTACTTATTAGTAAATTTCGGGGTCGAAATTCTAATAAGTGGGGAGAGCTCGTAACATCCCTCGATTTCTAACACGACTTATGTGACACGTGTCGGGATCGTGACCCGCCACGCGATATTTGTTTATGCGTAAGTTCTCGCCTAAGTAACCGGGGAGGAAATACAAAAGTAAAAGTGTGCACGTGACGGAGAAAAATACGGGTCGATGAGGTAAGGTGAGTCCGGGAACCCAGGGGTTAAGGTTGGGGACTTGTGGGTGGGTAATGCACACCTAGGATCCACCTCACCATAATGGTTTCAAGTTCAAACAAAAACCAACTACCCCACCCACTCCCCCACTCACACCTAACACCCCCACTCATTCACCCCACTCACCCACCACTCATTCTCTCTCTTCCCATTTTTCTTCTCCCCACATCACACTCACTCCCCACTCATTCTCTCCCTCCCAACGTTTTTCTACTCTCCCCACTTATTCTCTCTCCTCCCAATGATTTTTCTTCTCTCCCACTCATCTTGGTCTTCAAATCTCTCTCTCTCTCACGGTCTCTCATCTCTCTCTCTCACGGTCTCTCTCTCTCTCTCTCTCTCACGGTCTCTCATCTCTCTCACTCACGGCCTCTCTCTCCTCGGCTCACTCACCGCGCCTCGCTCTCGCCGTGACCAGGACCCGGGACGCGGAGGAGGCCGCCAACCGGAGGTTCGCTCATCATTCGTTTGGCCGAGACCAAGCCGTCGTCGGAGGTCCCGTGGTGGCGAGGAAGGTCGCCGGAGGTCTCACACTCTCTCTCCCGAGAGCACTCGGCCACTCTCCCTCTCCTCACGGTTTGCTCTCCCTCGGCTCACGGTTTCTCTTCATTGTCATTTTGTTTTTGTTGTTGTTCGTCACACTTGTTACGTGTGCATGTGGGTTCCGTGACAAAGACCGGAACGTGTCGGAGACCCCACCAAAACTCGGGCCAAAAACAGTTTTATAGGTGCAAAAATCGAAATTCCAGAGAGGAATTAGCGCGCTAATAGCGAGAATTAGCGCGCTAACATCCCTGCGACCGCTAATTCCAGAGAGGAATTAGCGCGCTAATAGCAAGAATTAGCGCGCTAACAGCCCTGCGACAAAAAAATTTCAGAGAGGAATTAGCGCGCTAACAAACATTATTAGCGCGCTAATGTCGTGTACGTTGGGAATAATGATATGTTTAGTGAATGACTCGACCTAATAACACGAGTTTCCGACCTTGTCGGAGTAACGGGAAACTTGAGGATACGCGTTAGGAGTCGCGGGAGTTTTACGTGGATTACGATAATCTCGGGTAAGTACACTTGCCTTAAAAAGCATTTGTACGTTAGTAAGCCACTAAGAAGATATCATGTGATTCATTTTCACTTTTCTTGTGTTCGTTATTATCCCATCATTGGCTTTCCATTCTATGTTCTTGTATGTGTGTTCTTGGCATAAGTACGTCTCGAAGGTACATGCGGCGCACTAGAGGGATAAAACGCGGCACTCGTGCGCACGAGTGTGTGACCACCCTTAGTGATTGTGTGATACCATGTCTTGGATTGTTGTGGATTGTTGTGGATTGTTGTGGTATTGTTGTGGAATATGGACTGCTTATTGCCTCTCTTGACTCGGAGAACACGCATGTTTCGATTGCTATCATTTCCGATCTGTCTATCATGCATTCTTGCTTATTTATATTCCTGCATTTCAAGCACCGCATGATATTTAGACTGTCTTGTTTGTCGTTTCATGAATTCTTGTTATATTCTTCGGCTTTACTTTCAATTTATCTCGCTTGCTCACCGTCTAGTTTGTGACGGTGGGTGCAGATAAGACGGAGAGCGATAGGGGCAAGGGACCGTGTTTAAGAGACTTTCGTGAGCGGTGGACGTGAGGTACCGAGATGTAGGCTCGTACCTATCCTTTTTGTATGACGTTTATGTATATATATATATGGTTGTTTGGGAAGGGGAACTAGGTTGGAGGTGATTTCCTAAATTTCATTTTGTTGACTTGGACATGACTGTCTTGGGGTTTCCACATTTATATAGATTCCTAATTTCCCTTGATTGAGTTATTTCCCATTATTTATGGGCAATGTTCAAGGATGTGGCTTCCCATCGCCTGATGTGTCGCATATGATGCCAACCAATCAGATGCCCGGTTCCCCTTACGATGGATGTGAACGTTACGAATGAACCATCTTCGTTGCAATAGTTGCCGAATAAGAGAAACAATGTGGCGATGTTGATTGATTGTGATATTTTTCACCATTCAACAATTCTACCACGCTTTTGTTATCCAATTCTAACACTACCTGCCGAAACCCATATCCCATGCTAATTAGAGCCCGTGGAGTGCTCCCCAGAGTTCCGCCCCAAAAATCGAGGTCTTCCCGATATTAACCATGAAACCACCTACCCAGTCACCGTAAGCATTTCTGATTAAACCACCCGTACTTGCTCCGTAAGGTTCCTCCTTCAAAGCTCCATCCGTGTTAACTTTAACCCAATGCTCCGGTGGACAACTCCAACCAATCAAATGCTTCTTCGAGGGAGAATCACGTTTGAGGGGGATGAAGAAATCATTGGCCTATTGGAAGGATTTGGCCTTGGCAATGATCATATGTCAGAGTTCCATATGAGAGACTGTCTCTTCGCCAATTATTATTCTGTTGCGTCTGTTCCATAATAGCCAACACGTAGTGGCAAATAATGTCGACCATTCCACGCCTATGATCTGGTTACCGCACATCAGATTTTTTACTAGCCATTCATGGAGTGGTAATGTTGGAAGGGATCCCAATTGTTCTATTGAGAGAAAGTGTCCCCAGATTAAGACAGACCTGGGACATTCTCTAAGAATACGATTGAGGGATTATGAGTTATCCCCACACATACGACAACCATCGAACTCAATCATATGCCTCTAATGTCTGACTTCATTCGTGAGAAGTGCATCATTGAAGGCAAGCCGGAGGAACGTCCGTACTCTCTCAGGAACTGCACATTTCCATATCATCTTCCTACCAGCATTCCCTACATACCAAGGCATATGTATTAGTGAGGTGTATGCAAAGGATGTAGAGAACTTACCTGATTCTGAATGAGACCATTAAACCGAGTCCTCATCTGAACTTTGAGGTATCGGGGGTGGTATGGCTGCGATACGTAATAGCACCTCTGCGGGAAGGTATGCTTCGAAATCTTTCCAACACCATTTAACCAAACTCATATGTGGCACAAGTTTGAGATGCGGGCTTACATGTCCTACATTGTCATGTGCCCCATAGGCCATAGGTGCGTGAGTGTGTGTTTACCAATTACGTGTAACATTTCTTTTATTTTCTTATTTAGTTTATATAATTTTGACTCATATTTTTTTAAATGGAGGTATGTCATTATCCTCTATAGAAGGGAGTATAATGTAAGCGTTCTTTTAAAATAACAAATATAGATCAGTTAGATAATTGCATGCAGAAGCTTTTAATCTCTTTAAACCACTAAAATCTTATTGCTCTCATGGGCCTCAAATATCCGAGATATTATTTGATGGTACAAGTCTCCTTTTATAGACTAACTTTTAAGCTTCCCACATTAATATCAATTTTCATCAAATTGGTAACATTAAGAAAATTCAAAAGACTTTAGGTAATTCATATGTTACATTAATTAAGATATAAGTTTGCGATACATAATGGTCTTATATGAAATTAACTTTATACTTCTTTAGTTTAAAGACACTATAGTCTATAGTTTGTCGCAAAAAAAAAAAAAAAAAAAAAAAGTGAAGCCTTTAAAAAAAAAAAAAGTGAAGCCTTTATTATTTTGGGTCGATTTATATATATACGTGCTTTTACAAGGCATTCTTAAAAAAAAAAAAGTTAACGTTTTAAAGTTCCATGTACATCTCAAGTTATATATGGTTTTGGGTGGATTTATCAATAAATTAATAACTAAACTCCACAAAATCTATGTATAACAAAAATTAATTTTGTGTTGTCATCGCAATATCATCTAATATAGTCGAAACCTTTTTTTTCATAAAGAGGCATTCTTATCATATATATAAAAGCACGAATCACAAATTTTTGAGTCGTAATCAAATTTACTTTTTTGTCCCTATATCCTTTCCTGATTTCTACTCTTCCATTCCTATTCTCTCGCCTCTCTCTCACTTTCTATTTTTTCTCTTCGCCTTCATTGCTTTCTCTCACGTCTCTTTTTTGTCTCCTCTCCCCAATCTCACAACTCTTCTTCTTCACGTCTCTCCAATCTCACAACTCTTCTTCTTCTCTAGCGTTCTTTTCATCTCAACTCCGCCTTCATCACCAATCTCTCAATCTCGTTGTATATTTCAAGCTATTCACCGATCAATCGGTTACACACAATAAACAAGTAAGTCTCTCGCAACCCCATCTCTCTCTCTCTCTCTCTCTCTCTCTCTCTCTCTCTCTCTCTCTCTCTCTCTCTCTCTATTCCCAATTTACTGATTTTGTCATTATCAATTTCTAAAACTCATTAAGTATTAGTATTAGTAGATACATCTCATTTGGATCTATCGATCAATCTGTATCAAAGCCTCATCTCCTCTATATGGGTTTGTTGGTCCGATTCAAATAAGTGGAAGTTGGGTTGCTTTGATTTCGTACATTGTTTCGTAGTATGTTGGATCATATATCATGCTTTAAGTTCAAGCGGTGTTTCTTTCTGTTTTGGGTAAATCTTAGGTTTGATTTCTCTTTTTGCTTATTTTTTCTCTTGTTCCTTGTGGATTTCGTGCTTTTGATCTATATATTTAATTAAGTTTGTTCACACTAAATGTGTGAATGTCTCGTTGTCATTTGTTCCTGGTTAGTGTTCAAGAGGAATGGTGACATCGCAAGGACCATTCTTTGTGGCATTGATTTTTGGAAGGTAAGGATCACTCATCTCTAAAAAATGAAGATAAAAAACTATTAATAGTTGTCTCCCTTGCTTTATGACACCGTTCTCCTATATTGTCTTGAACTTTAGAGGGGATTTTGTGGTTGAAAGAAAAAAAAATTAGAAATAGCATTGCTATCTTAATCACTATTGTCCATGTTCTGAATTTGACGAAGACCAAATTAATAGTACAATAAGGTATTAAACTTAACTGGATTTTTCTTAGCGTTGCCTTTTTTTTTTAATTTCTTGGATTCATTGTTTTAATCTAGAATTTTGTTCATGGTTGTATTTGTTTTAGATGTAATAAGTATCTATGGAGCTTGTATCAAAATTTTAGATTGATTTCTTAGCAAAAATATTAATTCAGTAAATCTAATTTAATTTTTAGTTTGATTAGTAAAAGAAGAATGAAAGTTGTATAGAACAGGGCATATGGAATTCACTTCTCTAGGATTTGGACTAAGTCATGAGGTTTGATAAGCCGAGTAAGCAACGAAATTGGGAGTAAGAGCTAATGAGATTAATGGACATGAAATGAAGGGTGTGCTTTGTCTTGGTGATTTATGTACCAAGCAGTAGTAGCTTCACAACGAATTCCTTACATACTCGCATTCAAGATTTTACATGGAGAGAACTATCCAAAGCACCTACTGCAACATTTATTTTGCTTGATAAAGGTGTTTGTTTCTATTTTTGCTTGATATCATATATTGGAATGTTAAATTCATTCTACTTATTTGCATTTTTAATATATTTTGTTTCATATAGAACGAGTAATAACATTATAGTAAATTCTCATAAAAATGTCATACAAAAGTAAAATGAGTAATAACATTATTATGAGGCAAATGGTGGTTTTAAAGCAACGTATCGTCGAAAATGGCAAGGCCTCAGTAGCCGATACATCCTTGGTTGACATGCAGCAGATATGTTTCTTCTTGACATCCTTCACTTCTGTTTATCTTTTTGAAGAATAAGATTGTGCCTTACTTCCTGGATTATCTCAACTAATATGATTTATATGCGCAAGGACTATTCCATATTTTATATTTTAGAGTTTTATACTATTGTATGTCTGGGGTCCTATTTATCTGAGAGATGATGTTTGCAAATATTTTACTAGAAATAGATTAGACTTCTTCACCATTTTCCTTTTTTTCTTTTGGTTTGCAGCATTCAGAAAACAAAGAGTTGGAGGAAAAAGTATTACTCGTAAGTTGACAATTGATCGCTAGTAATGGGTGAAAGATCTACGAAATGTTAGGTCAATGTATTGTGGAGACTACCTTAATGAGTTAAACATGAGAATACAATCTCGGGTGATTCGATAATTTTCTGTTCTATGTTTGAATATATTTGTGCTTGATGTCCAGTGCAATCAGATCTAATAGTAATCCCTTTTGCATGGGTTTGACTTGAAGTAATGACTTAATATCATGATGAACAATCGACTAGCATAAGGGAAAAAGTAATGCATGTTAGATAAAATTGAACTTCAAGTGTTATGGAAATCGAATTGTGTTAAACATGATTGAGTTCCATGAAGATTTTATATATTGTTGATACCTTTAACATTCATTTCAGATTAAATATGTGTTGCTTCCATTCTTGTACTGACGAACTGACTTTTGGGGTGTTTCATATCGCTTTATTGCACATGCTAACAGGAAATTTAGATTGAGAAACTAAGGCTGGAACACATTAAGCTCGTAGAAGAGAATGACGGGTTGCATTTAGAAAAGCAGAAGTTGGCAGAAGAAGCTTCTTATGCTAAGGTATTCTTCTGCCATTATTTGCCAAATCTCAAGAATACCAGCTTGTGCCTCTTGTGGTCACTTTTATGATGTGCCTATGAGCCACACTTTTAGTGTTTTAGATTATTTCAGATGGATCGCAAAAGGATTGCCTCATCATTTAAATCAAATGTCAAATAAATGGATCTAGACTCATTGTGCTTCATACTACAGGCAACAACAGTTTTTTATTGTCTACTTACTTTTTAAGATTTTCATTGGGATTAATTGTCATGGCAGGCAGAAAATTGTGCTGATGCTCAAGTCATATATAATTTTCTGGAAGCGAATGGTATTGGACAAACACATACAACATTTTACATTGCATATGCATTGCATATGGAATCCAAGAGTAAGCTGAAAATTGCAAATGAAGTCTTCAATCTTGGGATAGCTAGGTTAGATCCAGTCCACAAAGTTTCTCTCCTTTTGTTTTTTTTTCCTAATTGTAATGTGCTTTATTTCATATATTTCATTTTCTTGTGGTCCCATTTATCTTCTCCAGCTAATGCTTTATCTTAGTGTCTGCTACCACTAAATAAGATTGATGCAAGAAGTGATGGTTTGAAGCCTTTCAAATGAGAAACTAGAACATCTTCAACTCATTTTTATAGTTGTAGGGGTTTTTAACAACAACAATAAAACTCAAGTATAAAGTATGCAGAAAGGAACCGTTGACTTTGATAGGAGGATGAAGCTTTTAGCTTATAAGCAATGAAGCTTACAAAATGGAAAAGGGCACGTATATGTTTGAGCTCCTAAACTAATAATCCTTTTTCCTATTATGAACTGGTCTTAGAGGTTATATTACATCATTATTTTTCTATAATGAGTTCATCATGTTCATTTTTCATCATTCGTGCAGTTCTACTCATTTACTAGAACTTAGTTGCATGTAAAATTAGTCAAAAGATCAGTTCACCATTTCTGGCCCCATGGTGGGGAGTTTCCTTTACTCTAATAGTAACTTTATGTCCCCTAAATTTAACTAAATTTGTGTGGGCACAAATGCAAACACAACTTTCGCTTGCAATACCTTTGAGCTGTTGTTATTGTCTTTCTGGTTCTACACTACTGTAATTTAATATGTATTTTCTTTATTAGTTTTCTAACAAAGTAACGAGTTTGCTCTACTTTAGGAAGACAAGACCAATAAAGAAGCTGGACGCAGCTTGATCTACAAAAGTTTTCTTTCACGTTCTATAAACAAACCAGGACCTACTATTGAAGTATGCCTCTTAGTTCTAAAGATTATCATCTCTCTCTCTTTTATAGTTTACCCGTATTCTTTTCCTTCCAATTTCGAACTTTTTCTATTTGTTGTGGTTTTGGAAATTGGGGATTCTAGGAATCAATGGATGATCATGTACAAGTTCGGAGTTTTGGAACCTGCTTGGCTACAGGAGAAGCAAGTAAGTCTTTTCAACATCTTCTTCCTTTCAAGGACTAAATCAAGCTTAAAGTTTTTTTGTAATATGGCAGGAAGACAAATTGGAGTACATTCTAATCTTCCAAGAAAAAAGGGGAAGCAGGAGAAGTGAGTACGTGGATCTTATTTTTATATATTTATTAGGGGAATGGTTTGCAAACATATTCTAATTGATATTTCCTTACCAAACTATGATCTGGTTGTTTTGGTATTACTCTGAAATTTATAAAGATGAAAGCTAAGAATACTCAATCTGCTAAATTTGGGTAATGCTTTGGTGTTATGAATTATCTTAACGTATGGAGAATATTATGCTGCAGAGTTTTCCTTTTGGCATTATTAAGTCAATAACCAAGAACCATTGTCCTTCCAGTTTGTTAAAAAAGTAGTATTTATGTACAACAACAACAACAACAACAACAACAACAACAACAACAACAACAACAACACCAAAGAAGAATAAAGATCAAGATATAGCCTTAATCCCAAATTAGTCGGGGTTGGCTAAAATAGTAGTATTTATATGTGTAGCCTAAATTGATCACGAGGTTTTGGAATTAATGCAAACAATGTTCGTAGTTTTAATATATTCCTTCTTTCCTCGGTTTCTCCATCACTATCTCACATGACTCTTCATCGCCATTTTCTCTTTTCGCAAGCCATTGAACTTTCCATTATCTTGAATCTCAATTATTTTTTGAGTTGTGATTTAATCTAATTTTATTAGATAATGATTTTGGTTCTTGGTTAATTTAACAAAACCGTGTTTAGGTCTTTTGGTTTGTAGGTTGATATTTGAAAAGTTTGTGGCTTTTGTGATTTCAAAGACATTGCGGTGTCAAAGCTATTTGTGATATTTTCATCTTTTAACTCAGATCGCTTCATCACATTGCTTTGTAGGTTTTTTTTTCTTTTTTCCAAATGTATTATAATATTTTTTTTTCTTTATTTCAATCCATCTAAATATACTATGAGAGTATGACTTGCATATCTCGTCATCGTTTACCTATACTCTTAGGCCTTGGCTACTCTTGCAAAATTAAAAAAGCTTGAATAGTCTATTCATGTGAATGATACTTGAGTACATCTTAGAATAAAGTTGGAAAAGGCACATAGTTTTTCTATAAGAAAATTATCGGTCCATTTGGTGATACTTTGGTATTACTTCTTAGTAATAAACAAATAATTGGATTAGAATATATTATAGGGTTTGGTTATTATTGAATTTTTTCCGAAACTTTTCATGTCAAAGTTGGACTTCCTCGAGTTGGTTTCTTATAGTGAATCAAGCTTACTGGTAATACATCTTTTTTTTTTATTTGTTGAGAACCATGCTAAGAAGAAAGTTTATTTTGTGATCCAATCATTCTATCTAAGGAATACGAACTATCCACTTTCAAAGTTGTATGTTTCTTCACAACATATCAATCCAATGATTTGGAGAGAGCTTAACCTATAAAAGTGTGAGCTATCCCTTTGTGTCTTTAGAAAACAAAACCCTTATATGGTTTTTCATTGAATTGGGAAACTCTCACAAACCCTTTTCCCTCTCAAAATGCACTTCTCTACGCCTCTCATGCATTGTTTAATTGTTTTTGGTTTCTCCTCTATTTCAGTGTGATTGGTGATTGATTTTGATTTTCATCCTCCTCGTTCTATCTTGTAAGCTTTTCGGGCTCAAGGTCGATTTAATTTCTTTTAGTTTTAAAATTAATTTTGACATTTATTTTTTTTTTAAATAAGTATATTTGAATTTTAAAAATGAGTAAGTTTTTATGCAATGGCTTTTCACCGCCATGTCGGCATCACATCAACCCTAATTCATCGTCATGTCACGTTTAACGACCACTTAGCGGAAGATGGATTGAATGACATCAACAAAGATGATATTTTACATATTCTTTTATTTTTTAAAATAATAGGGGAAGTTGTCAAATGATATTTCAACACATAAAGACGAAGTCGACAACAACAAAGAAGTCAACATGAAGAGAAAAAATATTGATAATGAATTTGGAATAAATAAACGTCAAAGAAAATATTGTTATGTTGAGTAAGTTATTTGAAGTTACATATTATTAATTAGTTACTTATGTATTTATAAATAAACTAATATAATGTGTTTCTTATGCAGTGACGACGAAAATGAAGTATAGACAACATCATCTTGAACATGCTACAAAATACAAAAGAGTTTTTATATTTAATTTTTAGCAGTATGCATTTTATATTTTCAATATCATATTTTCAATTTATTTACCATTGTATATTAAATTTAATATTTAATATTTATATTACATAGTTTGTTCAAACTAATAAATATTATTTTAATTTTTATTATACGTTAATTGAAGGTAACTAACTCTAACCTTGGTGTGGCAAAAAAATTGTCTGGACTTATTGGCCCATTTTTGTTCAGCCTTGATTAAATAGGGTTTGAGTTAAGTTTTGAATAGGACCCTCTTGGTTTGGACTCTGGACTCTGGACAATTTGGACAATCAGGCCATTGCTATTATTTAAACACATATTATAATTTGGTCTGAATTATTAGACTATGGATACCCACTATATATAGCTATACATTACTCCAACACATATGATATCTTTGTTTTTGAGATGACTCAAATTTCTCATTAGAATGATTTTTATTTGTACATCACTTTTTAAACTATAATGAGTACTGAATGAGATTATAATATGTATTGCAAGTTCATATTTATTATAATTTCTATTATTGGAAAAGTTAAATGTAAAAGTAGTTTTTTAGTAATCTCGATTTGATTCACTCGAGCCTCAACGATTCATTACCAATTCACAATTTTGACAAGTATCTATCCCACTCACTACACTCACTTTCTCCTCTTGTACTTAATTTTCACTTTCTATACCTAACCCCAAATTAAATCATAAACTCATCTCATTTTATATATGAGTTAAAAAATATATATTTACTATTTATACAGTTCGGTGATTTGAAAAATTATGAATGGTACCCGCGAAAATTATATAAAAAAAGTATACATAATGTGGTCTTGACACATATTACATCATTGGTAAATAAATTTAGTACATCAATTGGAGCTACTTCCACAATCTTTGGGACTAACGTGAAGTTGCGAACTTATGTGCAATTTCATTGCTTTTGAACCTTCCACCAAGTGTGCTTGCCTAAATAATCCTACATTTGTCGAGAACAATGCCCAATTCGGCTATATTGATGGTCTTCTCAACTATCCCTGTACCGCACCCAAACAATTTGTAATCAAAATGTTTTACTAAGTTAAAAGAAAAATTTTATAGGACCGCAATTAGGCCAGCTATGTTATATGAAAGTGAATGTTGGGTGATAAAGCAACAACAATTACATAAAATGAACATAGCAGAAATGAGGATGCTCGAGGATGTGTGGTAAAACTCATAAATATAGAATAAAAATATAAAAATTCAAAGACAAATATGAGTAGCTGTTTGGTCACTTGCAAAGACGGTCTTCAAATGTCCCAACTAGAAAACTTGACTCAATAGATTCGACGAGGTAAGTGCAGACCAAAGTTAACATGAGATGCATTAATTAGGAGAGATTTGAATAGTTTGAAAAGCTCACCATCAATTGCATTTAATCGAGCACAATGGAAAAGTTGATCAATGTAGCCGACACCAATTAATTTGGAATTGAGGCTATGTTGTTGTTGTTGTTGTTGTTGTGGTAAATGTTTGTAAAAAATAAAAAATAAAAATAAAAATGGTAATATCTTGGGCCTTCTTAACAGGCATGGTCACTGGGCTTGGGCTCTTAAAGCCCAAAAGGAGTTCGTTTCTCAAGTCTCAACTCAAGCTCTCCACTATCAACGACGCCTCTCTCTCTCTCTCTCTCTCTCTCTCTCACACACACACACACTCTCTCTGTGTCTCTCTCTCTACGCGGCCATGAACGCAACAGACCACCATCATCATCATCATCATGATCAACAACAGTGGAGCAGAGACACCGTGCCGCACGTGCTCCAGGTGGTGAGCACGTGCGTGAAGCTCCCACAGAGAGACCTAGTGTCGCTCCTACTGGTGAGCCCATGGGCGCACCGTACTCTGGTTTCCAATCCTTCTCTCTGGCAGCTGATCGATCTGCGTGAAATGAACAGAGCTGGTGACAGGCTGCTTTCTGCCCTATCGCTGGTATCTATAATAAACAAACAATTTACTTTCTACTTTTTCTTTTCCTTTTCCTTTTGTCGACGCAAAAATTAGAAAAGGGCAATTGCAGTGGTTTATAACGTTTAAAATTGAATCCTTAATTATAAAATTTGATTTAATAAAAATAGAAAAAATTCAAAATTTTCAAGTTCAAAGCTTTTTTTTTTTTTTTTTATTCCAATATTAGTCAGGGTTTTGCCTCAGATACCTGATTCGGGGACCAAAAGCATAAAAAACTTAAAAGTTCGAGAGACCAAATGTACAACAATGAAAGTTAGGGATAATAATAATAATATTAAAAAGAATTCTCTTTTTACCAAAATAAATAGAGAATGGATAAACTCGACGATGCAAGAGTAGAACTAAGTTAACATGAGATGCATTGATTAGGAAGGCGCGTGACTCTTATTTGGGATTGAGGCTTTGTTGTTGTTGATCAATTTTTTCGATCGATTAGGGTTTTATTTGATGTGTGTGAGTAGGGTTTTCAAAGAGTTAGTTTCCATAGTAGCAAATTTATGCATCTAATTCATTGAATTTGTGTTGATCAGTCTGAATTGTGAGGGTTTTGGTGGATCAAAGTGTTTGTTGGGGGTTTTTGTTTGATTTTTGTAGATATTAGATATTACAATATCGGAGAACCAATTTGGTTTTCATGGGAGGTCAACTACGGAAAAAAGATCTTCATATGGTATTCGTAGATTTAGAAAAAACATATGATAGGGTCCCTAGAGATGTTCTTTGGTGGGTTCTAGAAAGAAAAAGAGTGCATGCTAGATACATAGACACTATTAAGGATATGTATGATGGAGTAGTAACGAGTATAAAGACATTTGGAGGAGCTACAAAAGAATTTCCAATTACGATAGGACTACATCAAGGATCGGCTTTAAGCCCATATCTATTTACTTTAGTTATGGATGAACTAACTAGACATATTCAAGATGATATACCATGGTGTATGTTATTTGTAGATGATATTATCTTAGTGGATGAAAGTAAAGATTGAGTGAATAGGAAATTAGAACTCTGGTGGAATACATTAGAATCTAAAGGCTTTAAGTTGAGTAGGACGCGAATACATGCACTTTGTGAGTTTGGAAACACTAGACATCGAGATGACTGAGTGGTAAAATTAGGGGAAGTAGAAGTTCCTAAGGTAAACCACTTGTTGTTGTTGTTGTATATTCTTAGAGCATACTATATAGTCTATGGGACTTGATTAGGATTATTTAAGGGGGGATGGTGATTTGCCGATTTATGTAGGTTTGGTTAATTTGCAGCCAAGATATCGCAATGTCAAATGTATAGACCTTGAATTCGCTCAGGATATTGAGGACAAGCATCTTGAGATTCTTAAAAGCAAGGTGCGTCTTCTTTTTAATTGGTAATTTTTTTTTTGCCAAAGATTGACAATTATTTTAATGAATTAGATGGTATTAGTCCCTTGTATCATTACATTTTTAGCATCAATTGCCTGTGAACATTTTTGTATAATTAATATTTTGGAAAGTTTTAATCTATATACTTGTTATTATTGACTTGAATAATTTGGTTATCAAAGTAGAGGAATGAAATTCATGTGGAAAGCCCTTGTGTATTAAAAAAAAAAGGCTTTTTAAGTGGAGTGCATGGTTTCGATAAGTTAAATCAGCGTTTCGTGTTTTTATTTGCTAATTCTGTAATTTTTTTTACTGCAACTTTACACATAAAATTAAGGGATGTAATTGAAGCTCGAGTTTTCGAGGACATGGTGATTGCACCTTGGAGTTTTAGATGCAACAAATATAAGCTGCATATTGTGAACCAAGGAGGAGGCCATCATGTACCCAAGATTCCGAATAAAGCTTTAGAAGAGACTGATTAAGTTATAAATCTTTACCGGTATCCGAGTTTCAGTAGACAGCTTGTACAAATTAAGGTATACGAATATAATCATCGAGCTGTGAACGATTTTTCACAAGTCCTATGACAGGAGACCCTGCACTTTATGCGCATGAGTTTATAACTGTTTGCTTTGCTTCTGTGATTATTTTGCTCTTTCAATTCGACATTTCAACCGTGTACATGTTTAAAATTTTGTAGTGTACAGAATCACTTAAAGAATTGGAGTCCCTAAATCTAAATGGCTGTCAAAAGATCTCAGATAGAGGAGTTGAATATGTTACTAGTGTTTGCCATAAACTCAAGGCCTTGTCTATCTATTGGAATGTGAGGTATTTCACTGTCCTCTTTATTGGCTATTCATGTAGCTAGTACAAAAATTGTTAATTTGGCGATTGTGTTATTGGATAGCGCGAATTTTAACTTATGTCATGAACCTCTCACTTTTTTTTTCCCTTTGGGAACCTTCTGCTAAAATTCCTTTTCTATCTTTGATTTTAAAACTTTTATCATTTATGCAATAGTTTACATTTATAATTGGTAAAAGTTTAGATGCTTTGGCTTCACTGATAAAATTTGGCTCTTGAATTGAATCCAGAGTAACAGATTCAGGTGTAGAGCAAATTGTAAAGAATTGTCCGCATATTGTTGATCTGAACTTGAGTGGTTGTAAGGTATGTGATTTTTGTTTCAAATATGGTGGTTTGGTTATGTGCCGCAAGCCCTGATTATCGTTCCTTGATTTGATTTCTTTTATCTTTTTTTTGTTCCCCAATAAGATTTTTTATTCGATTTCTTAATATTATTACTGACTACTGATTGTGTTACTGTATTTTCTTGCCTCTTAGCTTTTAATTTCATATGCATCCTTGTCGAGATTTATAAAGTTATTTCTAATTACTATTATAATATTTTAAGTGAGTTATTTGTTCCTTATGACAGAGTATTGCAGACAAAAGTTTGTACCTAATTGCTGATAATTACCGAGAACTAGAGGTCTTAAATCTGACGAGGTACGTTAGTTTGTGAACTTTTCTCTCAAGGGCATTTAATGAGTTTGCCGTGTTATTAAAACGGGAACTTTATGCAAATTGGAGAATCTCTTAATCGGGAATATGGATTGCGAAGCTATTTCTCATTTACTAATTAACCATGTTCCTCAAGAATCAAATCGTATAGCCACTATTATTGTAGGTAAATGTTTGGTGTTCCGTCCAAAACGTCCGTCATCAAGCATAGTGACTGAGTTTTCTTAATCAACCACAGAACGCATTTATCCAACAATAAAGCATCGGCTCCAAATTGGTTGGGGTCAACTACATAGATCCATCTTTTCTACTCAACTCTATAGTATCCAATTGATGATTTCACTTACCTCTACACCCATGCTTTGGTGGTGTTGCTAGGTGGGGACGCCCCAACATTTGTATTATTTATCCGAACATGACAAATTATTCCTAACCCTGCCATTACTTGCTCTTAAAATAATAACTTTGTCCTTGGTCACATGCTGCTTCCATGGCTGGCAATATTTTCTTGATTACTTATGTTTTAGTAGTAGTAGTTATTTCAATGCTAATTGGTAGCCTGCCTTGTTAGAGATTTCTAAACTAGAAAAAATTCATGTTTTCAGATGTGTAAAGCTTACTGACTATGGACTGAAACGGATACTGACCAAGTGCTCGCGTCTGCAAAGTCTAAACCTTTATGCCTTGTCGAGGTTTTCTCTAAATAAAATAACTTTGCCTATCAAATTATCTTTTTTTTTTCACCTGAAAATAGATGAGTGACTGCATATGTTTTTCCTTGCAGTCTCACGAATGAAACTTACAAGAATATCGAACAACTATCGCAACTCGTATTCCTAGATCTTTGTGGTGCACAGGTAACACATCCATGGATTTCTCTTGACTTTTGTTACTCCCAAGTGACATACTGATTTTAGTTGTACAAATATGATTGACAGAATCTCTCTGATGAAGCTCTTATGTGCATTGCAAAATGCAAGAATCTAGTATCACTTAATTTGACATGGTACGCCTGGATAATGATATTTTTTTCATCAATGGCATACGAGTGAAGGAAACTTAAATACGTACATGACGACGCAGGTGTGTGCAAGTAACCGATGTAGGAGTGATGGCCATTGCACAAGGTTGTACCTCTGTCGAATTTCTGAGGTAAACCAGACACATCTGCTCATATACAAAACATTAAACTATTGGAAGCTGATTGAAAATATATGCAGACTACTGATTGCCTGAATTTATACTGAATTTGACAATCCCTAGTCTCTATACATTATTTACGACGTTTTAGTGACATGCTGAAGGGGAATAATGCAGCTTGTTTGGAATTGTTGGGGTGACTGATAAGTGCCTGGAGGCCCTCTCAAACTTTTGTTCAAACACACTTACAACTCTCGACGTCAATGGCTGCATAGGCATTAAGGTATATATGATGTGATGCGTGTCGTGACATGGTATTTTCTTGCGCTTCTTCTTCCCTGCTTAACTATTTAAAGCTCCTAACGCATCTTATGCTTTTAGAGACGGAACCGTGATGAGCTGCTGCAATTGTTCCCAAATCTGAAGTGCTTCAAAGTACACAGTTAATGCTTGTTTTTTCTCCAACTAGGCAAAGTTCGTTTCGCGATGACGATGTAAGTGTGCTTTCTCACAAGCATTTTCATAAAAGAGTTTTTTTCCTGCTTCAGTTCCATAGTGGTCTTTGCTTGGTTTCTGCATTTAAACAGATTAACTCTCCGCATTTTCGAATGCAAATGAGAAATCGAAAAAAATCCTTTTCAGGCGTAGCGGCTGAAAGGTTTTCTCTGCAAGACTTATAGTTTGTAGAAATTAGAGAACTTATCATAAAATTGGGGGATTCAATACTACATTTTGGAATTCTCACAACATGTGCTTCGCAACGCAGGAGGCTATATAAATGGCTCTGAGGACGCAGAAGCGGTAAAAACAAGTTTGCATATTACTTGCTTGTTCAAGGCCATTGAGGCATTACTTTGAGTTGAATGGAAGCATTTAATCCATGTAGCTAGCTGACTCCAACTAATTTGGGATTTAGACTTTTTCGTTGTTTAAGGCTTGCGCGCTGAAGATTTTGATCTGATTTGCCCTTCAATACGCCTCAGTTAGCATCCTGCATTTCGACTCGGGTCAAGCATGCAGCCACCCCAACATCATAGAAAGCTGGTTTGCCTCTTTCTCATGGTGCATGATACAATTATCATTTTCCCTTGTTTTCTGTTGAATATCCCTCCTAACTCAAAGAATTAGTTGAGTTTTGAAAAACAGTATGACATTATTTTTGCCCTTGTAACTGCAGTACTTCTGTTGCAACTGTTTTGAAGATGCAGTTGTGCATGACAGATTCTTTTACAGTCATCCTTTCTTTGTTGTTCATTGAGGATTGCTGAACAAATGATAAAGAGAATACTGTAGCTGCCACAAAAACAACGTAGCTTCAATCCCAAATTTGTTGGGGGCTACATAAGTTCAAACTCTTTTATTGCGGACGATTTAGCGTAACTAATGGTGTTGTTTCCAAATAATTTAAGGACGGTGATAATCTAATATTATGTGAGATATACATTTGTTACACAATGGTAGATTTGATTGGGATGCATGCTATACAAATTCTAAGAGAATTTACATCAATGCATAGCAAAATGCATAGCAAATGTACGTACCAAAAAACGTTAAAAATTTATTTTCGTAAGTTAAATACCTCGTAATACAAGAAAAAGCTATTGATTTTTTTTTTAATCTTTTCTCTTTGCGTGAACACAACTAGAGGTATCGGATAAAATGCTTATTAGATTTCGTTCGTATCATTCTTTGATGGTTTTAACATTTTTTTTTTTTTGATTTTTTACGTGATATTCAGCATCAATTACACTGATCTTAAGGGGTTGCTCAATATGAAATAATGTAATAATTTTTAATCAAGCTTAGGGTGGATATCACCAAAGAAAGAAACAAAGAATCACACTCTCTCTCCCTTTTCTCACATGGAGTTATTCAAACAGTACATAAGCTATCTGTTAATAAAATTCACTGTTCACAAAGAAAGTTACACAAGTCAAACTACTTTGACATGACAACAGACCTGTCAGTCTTAAACTCCAATAACAACAAGTGGTGCAGAACACCATAACAAAACCAAGACTACTTTATCCAGACCAAACCAGCTTTTTGATCTCTGTCCACCACTCTTCTCTTGTGCACCAGTGGCACTGGGACTTGTAGAATTACCTTTCTCTGCAGACCACATGTCCAAACAAAAAGGTTACAGAGCTTTCACCAATAGAGCTCAAGAGGAATCTTACATAGATAATGCTACATAAATCTAAAAGTATATCTTGTAATTTTAATTCAAAGAAGAAAAATCATAAATCAAACCAATAATTGTACTTGTTTTTTTGCAAATTATCAGACAAAATATCTACACTTTTGACTTTTAATTTAAAATATTTACATTTATAATCTCTTTGATTGATCAATTAAAATATTAAAATTTTTGGCTATGCAACAAATAAAGTTAAAGTATAATAACTAAAGGCATATTTTAAAAATAAACATTTAATAAATGTTTGTCGCCACACAATAGCTTACTTGAACTGATTAAACTGAAGGCACGTTTTGAAAATGAACTTTTAAAAGACAAATTTTCAAAATATACATTCAATTCATCTATCTGATATTGATCAGTCAAAAAAGTTTTAAGTGCAATTCTTTTGAGGTGGGGTATACATTTTTTGACATCAAATGATAGATGTTCCAAAAATCCTACTTATACTTCTTTCAACATTTCATTTTTCACTTTTCTAATTTCTTTCTTTTAAGATAATACCTAACCTTTTCATCCATCAACAACAATTCTCATATGTAAAAAAAAAAATTAAAAATCTAAGATATACAAATAAAAATATTTTCAGAGTAATAATTTTTTTGATCAACCTCGAGTATTCAGACATTTGTTTAATTAGTTCCTTGTGCCCGCCTTCTCCCTTTCCACTCGGCCAATCCATCTGTGTTAATAATTTCTTGTAAAATCTAAGAAGCTACATTATATTCCATTGGTTTCCTTAGTTATAGAGCAGGGTATCCAACTAATTCTTGCAAGGATAGCCGAATTAAATTAAGGATGATCTTTAAAAAAACTCGAACACCCACGAATATTAAAAAAAAAAATGAAATGAAAATTTAATTAAGAAACACTACCAGTAGAGGCTGGAGCAGGAACAGTTCCTTTTGATGATGAGCCAGAGAATTGCTCAAAAACCTTAGCATCTGGTGAATTAGGAGCCAAGTGCAGCAGAGCTGAAACCAATATCAAAATTCACCAAACAAAAAACCAATAAATTAGATGATTAAAAAATAAGTCATCAGATCACACTTATTTCATTTTTTTTTATATCCGTAGGTGTCCAGACGACCCTAACTATTCCCACGAGATCATATCACACTTATAAGGAGTACCCATATTAAAATCAAAAGCAATATTAATTACCAGGGCACTCAGACACATTAGCAGGGACTTTACAGGTCTGAGGGAGGCCAAGAGCCAGAGTTGCATTGATCTGAAGACCAAGGCTTGGGTCATTTCTGTCCTTGACAAGTATGCATAGACACTTCCTGCTCTTGCTCAACACTTCTTTCAAGCCAGTGCAGCAATCAAGTGTTGGAGCCTTTGCTGTACCACTCACATATGGAAGACATGTGGCCAACCCCACCAACTGGGTTGCACACTCATCTCTGTCCTTAGCCATATCTGCCCTCACAACACCACCACCACCACCACCACAACAAATCAACAACACTGTTGTTAATAAGAAGCACAACATGTGCATGCCCATTTTGGTTTGTAGAAGAGAAGTAGAGAAGTTTTATTGGTGTTGTTGTTGTTGTTTGGTTTTTATGGTTTGGGTTTTGGACTTGTTTAGTAGTTGTGAAAGGAAAGAGTAGTGGAGGTAGTGCTATGGTGGGCTAGTGATTATAATTGCTTTGGTTGTTCAGAAGGAGAGCACTTTGGATTCTAGATGTTAGACATGTGAGGAGGGTAGGTTGGGTTGAAATGTTTTGCATTTTTGGTTTTAAATGATTCAGTGCTTCTGTACTGTTTGGTGCACTTTTTTTCAAGGTGATCAATCAGTTTGGTAAGCAGCACATAGTCCCTGTATCAGCCGATTGATAGATCTCCTTTAGTATCGATATTGTTCTCAACTTAACTGCCTTCAATTTTTATGTGTGTGATTTTACTTCAAAAGGTATCGATAGCTATATTGGGAACATCAATGCTTTTGTACTTATTCACGAAGTCACATTTAAATTATTTAATCGATTTGCACTTACGTACGTCTTTTTAAATATTGGACTAAGTTGGCACAAATGGTTTGGATTCCCACAAAATTTCAAGCTTACGCATCTCGAAAAGCGTTACATAATTGTTTGCAGTTAATTGAGTTTACTTTTTGTTGTGCCTTTGCCGTGTTATTATATTTAATACTCTCTCCGCTCAAAAATGTAGGTCGTTTAAGGTAATTATATGCTCAAAATCACGGTGATTTGAAAAACATCTCTTCGTATGTTTTTGCTTTTCATATAAACATGCACTGATCCACATCATCAAAATATAAGCTAAAAATATAAACTCATCCATATAGGGCCATATTTATAAAAAGTTAGCTACATTGATCAAACACTCCCTCTCTTTTTTGGAGTTTAAACTAAACTAACAACTTTTGGAGTTTAAACTAAACTAACAACTTGAGCAAACTATTAAAGATGCATGGACGGTGCACAATTGCACATTGATGCAAAACATCAAGCTTTTATGTCACGCCGGAGCACACAATCACAAGCATTCTCTTTGTTAATAAAATGTGCTCCTTTTTTTTTTCATTTGATGAATCAAACAAAAAACATTTGGCATATTTGGGATCCCGTGAGTGTTCAAATGAAATCCGTGAACGCCAGATGTGCACCACGTGTCTCATCGTGTGGGCCCAGGCTGTTCATGCTGCTCCATTCATGATTTCTGATTAAAAGAACTACTTTCTTCTGTCTCCATTCATGATTTCTGATTAAAAGAACTACTTTCTTCTGTCTCATTTTGGGTTGAAATATTAGCACCACAAATCATGGACTTTAGACTTGTAATAATGTACATTAAAGAAGATTCTTTGATCTTTTTTTATTCGAAAAACTTTTCTAAACTTAATAATATAAAATAATATGAAGGTGATATGAAAGGAAAGATGATTAATCTAATGTAAGTAAGCATTCGACTGATGTGGCGCTGTGACAGCAAAGCGCTAAGGCTATAACTAAGGTAGAGGTCTTATGTTCGAGTTTCGACAACTGTAACATTCCCTTCAAACCTATTTGAGACAAACACTCTTGGATATCAAAAAATAAATAAAAACAAAAAATTTAAAGTTATATAATTTTAAGAAAATGATTTAGTGACTCAGTTTGAGGTACCTTTTAGTGCATCGAGGTGAGTTGGACTATCAGGTAGCAGTTTGTTTGATAGGTTAAAATCGTAGTTAAATTTGTTTTATATTAATAAATCTCATGACAACTTGTTAGATTGACTGATGGGTTGTCAGTATGAAAAAACACTTTGTGACTTAGTTTCAAATTTCAAACTTGAAATTTGAAAATCAAAATCCTCACTGTGGTCATGTTCGACGTTTTTTATTTCTTGGCTTAGGGTTTAGAGAGAAAAAAAAAGGTTAGAACCCACTTTTCCCTCTTGTTTTTGGGTTCTCGGCTTAACTTGGTCTTCTTCTCCGTGAAGATCAAATGCTACCTTCACTTGAGTTTATCATGAAAATCTTTGCTCTCCTAATGTCAACCCAGCCGAGGACGAACCAGGCAGTTGTTCCGACTGTACTTTTAATCATGTGCCTCCCTTCTAGACGAGGACGAACCAATTGCACACCCATGCCAGTCGCACACCTCTGCATTTCCTTTGTCTTCTCGTTTCTCTTCCTGCTCTCTTTTGTTCGAACCAGTCAGTTTTCCATACAAGGACTAACCAGTCCATTGTTCCGGTTATGTTGGTAAGCCTTAAAAAAATCGATAAACCCCAATCATGAGGTTCGCGAAGAAGACAACCAGGGGTGCTTGCCCTTTCTATTGCCCTGAATGAGGGAATTTATGGCTTGAAACTTTTGGAGGAAAATTCAAATTTTCAGCTAGCGTACAATGCAAAAAAAGTTGGTCAAGTTGGCAGTATGTCAAACCAACTATATTGCTTTTCATTATTTTTTTTTTTCAAAAGAACTTGAAAAATCATTTTTTTCTTCAACCCTGACAGAAAGTCAGTCTATCAAACCGACAACCTGACAATCGGTGGGACCCGCTAACTCGATGCACAAAACTGTTCCCAAACTGGGTCACTATATAGCATTCTCCATAATTTTATCCTACGTCTCATAAATAGGGTTAAGATTGGTCGATAAGATGATCAGAGGTAGGCTTCATCGTTAGAGACAAATAACTCAAATTATAATATTCGCTATTCCTAAATAATCAGACATAATTCGCCCATAGAAAAAATTATTCAAAATAGAACTTATAATTCGACTATATATTTTATTCAAAAATAATAATTAGACTATATATAAGATTTATGATGACCAAATAAATGAAGTACATGCCTTGAAATGCAATTTTTCGTCAAAGCAGCGCTATTTAAATGGATGAAGCATTACTTGCTAAAAGACAAGATTCAAGGAGGTCCCAAAAATCGAATTGAGTCCTTTATTAAAAAAATGCATGATTTTTGAATTTAACAATAAAAATCCTCGAGAAAACAAATTTAGGCAAATGAAACACTACTTTAATTACTCTACCAAAAAAAAAAATTCTTCTTTAAAAATCTTTATTTAAAAAAGTAAGTCGTCATGAGTTCGAACTTGTCAAGGGCAAAATTGTTTTTTTCTTACAAGAAAAAAATATTTAAGAAATCAAACGGATTATGATTTTTCAGGTCATGCTGAAGTCAAATGAATTATTGTGTGCTCTGCACTCTTATAATTAGTGGCCATGGATCAAAAGCGTCGAAATTAAATCAACCATATCAATTATACATTTATACTATGATTTGTATTGCATATCACAAAATTTCAATGCTGGGACCAAACTAATGTTAATTGTTGTGCTGCTCCTCCAAATTGCCAAAAAAAACAAAAAACAAAACAAAACAAAAAAATGGTACTTTAAAAAGAATTTTAAAAAACTAAAATTTTTTCGAAGCCATTTCAAAAATTAAAATTACAAGGATAAATGCACGAAACTTGTCATTACACCTCGTTTCTAAGTACGATTATTGCAAAACATGTAATTTCCTTTGCCATTTAATGGGGTTCGAAAAAGGTATAAAGCTCTCCCAGCGAGTCTTGCCTTCCATCAAGAAAACTCCTTTCTTATAGAACTTAGAGCACCCACTCACCGCTCGACCAATGGCTATTAATTTTATTTTTTTTTTATAAAAAGAATCCACGACTCACCTCCACTAAAGTTTGAACCCCTAGCCTCTTAAACAAGAGGCTTTAACCTGCCATGTCAAAAAGAGCCCTTATAATGGTGATGGAGCGTGACAAGGATGAAGAAAAAAGTAACAAAAAATGTCTCTGAGTGCCACACTTTATTGCTGTATATGTAGTTGTAACACTTTGCTTTCCCGTGCTTTGATTTATGGACTTCCAAGTACTTCACAAAACTCGAGATGAGACTTCAAACAGGGAAGAGAATGAAATCAATTTGTGTAAAAATATTGCCTACGACAAGGCCTCAATCCCACATGAATTAAACTCTTTCTTCACACTCAATTTTGTACAATTGATTAGTGTGCTTTCCAAATCCCTTAAATCTCTCGTAATCAATTCATTCCAAATTAGTTTCAACTTACCTACTTCACCAAATTTCATTTGTTTCGAGTCGATTTTTTAGTAAGACATTTGTAGACCTTTTTTTTTAGAAAAAAATATTATTTGTAAACCGTCTTTGAAAGTGCTTAAAGCCCTAGACTATCGTAGCTACCCTTCCCTAATCTGGGTTAATTAGTGTTGCTTGTACTTTTCTTGTAATTAGGTATTTTTTATTTTATCTTTACGAATTTTATCATATATCCACCCAAGCGTTCTCATTTTTGCCACATTCATTTTATATAATTCTTGTTTCTTTATCACCCAACCACTTCCATAAACCATAATTGACATAATTACGATCTTATAAATTTTTTGTAACTTAGTAAAAATGTTCTAATCATAGTTCACATATGTTGCGCTATTTCATTTCTTCTATCCAACTTGAATTCCATATGCAACATCATTGTCAATATTACCATCATTCTATATGATTCATTCTAAACATCTAAAGTAACTCACCTTATTTGTAGTTGTTTTCAACAATTCCAAAATCTTAAAATCCTTAAAGCTTACACAATAAAAAACTCTAAAGGTATTTGTCCCTTAAAACTAGAGGGACTAAAGAGCATATTTAAGAATTATACCAAACAAAAAGTACATACTTTTTTAAGCAAACTCGCGAAAGCAATTAAACTAAATTTGTAAAAAAAAAAAAAAAAAAAAAAAAAAGAGTCAAATATACCTCAAAATTTTGACTGTACCTATTCCTCTAAAAAAAAAAAAAAAAAAGGAAAATATTTTAATTGTAAATTTGCAACTCCTTGTTCAAGCTAAAGACCCTACACAAAATCTAGTGCTAAGAGGCCAAGCAAGAGACAGTTTGGAGATACCCCTCTTTTCACTTCTATAAACCATGTATGGGAAAATGTTTCATGCACTCCCCAACTAACTAAAAAAAGAAAACCACCAAGAGAAGAAATAATGGAAAGAAAAAAGAATAGGAAGACTCATTACTTCTTTCTATGAGACAAAAAAAAAAAAAAAGTAGCAGAATACAAGTAAAAATCAACATTGGACCACAATTAACAAACATCTGAAAAAGAAAACAGGGAGCATGTTCAACCCCCTCTTTCAGATGATTCGACGAAATGATTTTTCCTTTGCCATCTTCGTCGGTCGGGCAATCTGTCTTTCGATACAATACACTGGTAAAAGAACCCTAGCAAGCTGCAAATACAATGATTCAACGAATCAAACGCATTCCATTGATTCTTCGAAGTAGGCTATTCATAAAACTAACTATATAATCAACTTTTGATAAGAATCCTACGTGTATTACTGAGAAATCTAACAAAAAATGTTATTAATGCAAACTAAACCCGAAAAGAAACACTAAAGCTCAACTCAAATAACAAGAGACGTCTAATTCTAGAAATAAAAACTTTATCATGCCATCATTTATCCACTAACAAAACGCTAAAGCAGCATTTAAAAGAAATGTAAGCAGTAAAAAGAAATTGCCACTAACCATTAAGCATCACGTCTCGTTCTCGGCTTGCAGCGGAATTCAGCTAATAGGGCTATATGATCAGAGGACCATTCTGGAGATGGAAGGGCTGTGTCCTTCCTTAAGCTATCCTCGTCCAGAAGCTCCAATAGGGACTCCACAGTTAAGGAGTCCGCTGAAAACCAAAAGCCAATGTATCAGAATGCCACCACACAGCATTTGAATTTTGGAAAGCATCCTCACTTGTGGTATCCCAAGACATACTTTTTCCAAAAAAATAGAAATAAAAAAAAAAAAACGAGAAACATTCCTCGAAGAAAGATCGAACAAGAAGTTTACCTGTGTAGAATATGTAATCAACGGTGCCGATAAAGTCTCTGGTGCAATTTGTAAACAAAGGCTCATTTGTGGTGGGGTCCATTTTCCTACGTTGTGGTTCTAAACCAAGACCAACCCCCATCCTCGCAAAGGATGAGTACGCACTGACCTGCAAAACAGAAACAGTTCCAATAAGCGGCGGTTCTTCCAATTTTTATTTATTATTTTTTTTTTTGGGTAGATTGTTCTTCCATATTTCAAAGGAAAGTAATTACAAATGAGAGGCTAACCAGAGGAAGCTGATGAGTCAACTTGCTGGATGGACGCAATATGCCAAGGGGGTCTGTGGCCAAATCTGGATGCATTTGATCGACCTTACCCATGGCAAGAAGTGCATGAGGAGCACTGCAATCAAGAACCAACGTTTAATATGGAGAATAAAAGAGCTTTCTGGTAGTATGAGTATGGAAAATAAACTATCAGAACAATATACAAACCTTGCAGGCATTGAATTAAAATCTCCACACACCAACATTGGAATATCTGCGCTGACAGCAATTTTTTCAAGCCCTTTCAAAAGGGTATGGACCTGAGAGATGTAGATATCCACGTAAAGATAATCTAATGCAAGCCAAGAAAATCAGTTGTCATATAGGGCCTTAAAGCTGGAAGAGTTAAGATGAGAACCTGCCAGAGTTTAACATCTTTAAGCTCTTGATGGACATTTACGTGCGTATTTGCCTGCAGAAACAGACATAAAATCATTGTTATCATTGTTAAGTCCATTAAAAGAAAAAGGTTAATAGCACGAGTGCAAATATTTCTCTGACAGCATCCACACGTATTCCAAATATTAGAGGGAAAGTTGAATCGACAACAAAAAAATGCCTCAATCTCAAAGTAGTTTAGATCGGCTAAATGGCCGATCTAAACCATCCCACTCGGCTTGATTTTAGAGAGTAGTTTAATCAAAGGAAAGATCAACTAGGTGGCTAAATTACTAAACTTAGAGGCTTAGAATGTTAAGATTAATGATCACTGATCAGGTGAACTTCAACAAACATAAGTAGGAAAAAAAAAAAAAGAGATTGACTCAGCCTTCTCAAAAATTAATGCAATACAAACTACAGTGAGTGACAGAATGAATGTGAACTAAACATAACCCCTCATCCATACAGGGGCATAAATTCAATACCCATGCAGAAAACCTATAATATGAATACAACTAAGATATATGAAGTGCTCATTCATAATAATATCAACAGGTTTGGCGATCTCCAATCATGCGTTTTACACGTAAACCACTAGAAATGATTCTAGGATCGATCCAGAGTTCCCCCAGGTTTGGTAAAGCAAAAAGTTACGCTCCAGCTCATTGAGTGCTCAACCTTGGACCATGTACACCATATGCTCTGCTAAGGGAAATCCCTGGAAGCTCAAAAAGGACCTAAGAAATTTCTTTTTATATCTGCTACGGCAAAAACATAACTATCTTGAGAAATTTGTTTTTTATAGACAGGACTCATCTATATCATAAACAAGTGTGCAAAATAAAACATTCACAAAGAGTTGAGATATTAATATCTGACCCAAATTCTCCTAAACAAACCATAGAGCTAATAGCAACCATGAAATTAAAAAGAAAAGGAGCTTGCCAAGCCATAACAAAATACTGTAAACACATCAGACTGCACGACTCTTGAGAAACCCAACAGACGGTAGAACGAGGAAAAAGTATCTTTTTTTTTACATGTAAGTTGAGAAATGGATGTGTTTGTTGGTTATATTTTGAGACATGTGAATACATAGGAAACTAGCGTCTGCCTTAAAATGGTCAGTCTGAGCCATATAAAGAAGATTATGACGAACAATCACCTAAAAAGACTCATTTAAATTCTTGACCTAAAACACTCTTTCTTGCTGCAAACTCGGATTCCTTGAAATTTGGATAAGGGGTTCATTGTCCCCAATATCTACAAATATAAATTATTTGGAAAGATCTAGGGTGAACACTTGTAGTAGTTTTGTCATTCCTTTGCGAGGCATTACTCGAGATTTTCAAATTATATTCTTCGCCATAGGTTGCATTTAATCGAGCACAATGGAAAAGTTTGATCCATGTAGCCGAACCCAATTAATTTGGGACTAAGGCTATGTTGTTGTTGTTGATTCTTCGCCATAGGTTGGACATGTATATGCATCTAAAAAGAAGTAGAAAATTATCTACAACTGCTCAAATGAGTATTACAAAACCTACTAATGAGTTTCCAACCTTACATAGGCTGGTTCCATGACAGCTAACGCAAACTTATTTTACAAAATATCATTAACCATAGTTTGGCAAACTTAGCATGTCAGGAGAATTGTGGGACAATAAAAAAGAGCAAGTTCATAAGATTTTCATCTTCTGAAGATTAGCAAAACAAGGAATATTTTTAAATTGAACAATGTACGTCCATATATATCAAACACTCATCATATAAACTTTTCCAAAGAAAAAGAAGGGCTAGCTTTCCGGCAAAAACATAAAAGATCAGGTCTTCAAAATAATAATAAAATTACTTGAAAAGCATAAAGAACAACTATCGTACGCAAGCACAGGTTCAAATGTTCAAGGCGTGATGGGTTTCAACAGAAAAAAATAACCCTTATTGGTACCAAGGATCTAAAGCTCCTAGTATCCTCGTCTTACTAAAGTTTTTAATGTCTATAATCCAAATAATATGCAATAGATAACATTTTCTCTACGTGCAGCATATTTCAAGAAATTTCAAGAAACTTGGGGACAATATATATATATATAGTATATCCCTCCAAGTAAAGCTTTCTTTTATTACTACAGATGAAACAATGTAATTAAATGCCACTAATTTGTCAAAATTGCATGTATATGGATGCAAGAAGACAACACAACAGCTATCTTCTAGATAATCTCAAAACCAGATGATACGAAATGGAGAAGGTTTTGCTTATCATTACCACACAAAGAAGTTGCCGTTTTCCAGGAGTATCAACCCCGTGATTACTAAACTTTGCTTCTAGAACTGCTATCAGTGCCACATTATCCTATAGATGAATTATAAATCAAATCAGAATACAGAACCATAAAGGTAGCAATTTCAAATAATAAATTCCAGTGCAACACAGGTACCTTGAGTAAACGACTCAAAGCAGTTTTCTTCTGAGGAATTGGAACCACTGCATCAGTCAAAGATTGGGCTGCCTTGTTAAATTCAACCTGCACAAAAATATACACTTTAACATATGGACATCCAACAGAAAATAAAACGTGTACAGAAATTTTCAAACCTCATATTTCTTAACATGGGAAAATTTATCTCTGCGGAAAAATGTTGCACAGCCATCAATTGCATAAGCTGTCCCATTGTAAACCTGCAATAAGTTAACTATTATGAATACAAGAAGTAAACCAGTAAGATATGAACTAAACATTAGAACAATTAGCTAATATACCTCTGAAGTTTTTTTCTTGTACAAGCTTGGTAACCATTTTTATCCAATTCCGGGGCGAAAAATTCCTCAAAATGGTTACTTTGAACCTGGAAGAAAGAATAGATGTGCATGTTTATCTCAATTAACCTTCACAAAATACTTACACAGAGTAACTAGCAGATGAAAATTTGGACAACACAGCATAACTAGCAGATGAGAATTTGTATAACACGGCATAACTAGCAGATGAAAATTCCTGAAAGAGTCGATATAAATCTAATTAAGCAATAACGGCAAACAATTTTGGAAAATAAGGTACAAAGCCAATTCGCATAACACAACATAACAAGCAGATGAAAATCTGCAGCTCTATTCGGTTTTGCGTCCAAAATATCCAACCTGATTTTATAATTAAGATCATCATAAAACTCAAAGGTTGATAAATAAGAACACGCAAAGGGAACTAAACTCCCACCATTTAATCTTATAGTCAGTCCACACAGAAGCATACTGTTCATTTTCTGATATCTAACCCAATTTTATGATTTATATTATGATGAAACTTAAAGTTAATAAATGCAAACATGCAAGGACATTTTTTCTAGCACAGGAAATTTTAAAACCAACTCTGGATAGACTCACCAAAAAAAAACGAACTCTGGATGAAAATGTCAGCATTTAAACCCATTAATCAGTCCACAACCTTATAAGTGAACAAGACAGGATTCAGATCAACAAACCATCAAATCAGCTTATATAAAAACACCATACCTCCTGAAGACAAATAATATCCGCTTTGTACCCAACTATCTCTCGCAATAAATTCTGCCTGCGGTAAGTCCAAGAAAGGGCCCAAGAAGGACAATAACCATACAACTCACTTGAGGCATATACTTCCGCGAGAATGTTGTACGACAGCACAGTGAAAGTTCCAAAATTTGCGATACGAGTGTCTGAATCCAGATGTTGGCCCATCACATCGACACTAACAGGAATTAAGCGCCGAGGTGTAGGAGTAGGAGGTGGAATTACCCGGGAAGTCAAAATGGTGTTAACTTGTCCAACAGGTAATTTTGTTTCTGCATCTACCACTACACATTCAAATTTAAGAACGTGCCCGATATCTTCGATTGTCGGTGTATAAGTTTTGGAACGACCAACTTCAAACCAGGTCTCGCCGCCACTTCTTTCACTGATGGTTGCAGGGTATAAAGGTGCTGAACCGTTATTCAAACTGACATTCTGTCCTAAACTAGATGTTGAACCAGATAAACTTGTATTCAGAACTCCAGATCCGGAACTATTGAAGCGCCCATATAACTCTTCCTCCTCATTACCATTTTCATTTATAGCACTGGCTGCCCTATCATGGAGAAGACGATGATGCTGCCATGCATCTGAAAAGCATCTTGGTGAACAGTGATAACTTTTGACTACAGGTATTTTTGCCTTCACACAACCCAAGCATTGCAATGTAGCCTGTTCAGAGGGATGTACACTACAAACAGCAACTTTTCTGTCACTTTGGATGCGATACCTGCAAAATTGAAAGGATAAAATGAAAATGATCATTGCATACAAAAAAATATTAAATACATTCCTTCTTTTTAGATACAATAATTCACAACAAAGGTTTATGAACAGCTAATGTAATCAAACAAGCATGTATATGCAAGTCAACATACTCAAAATTGAAAATAAATAACAAAAAATGAAAAACTCAAAATAGAACTTTAGAAAAATTAATTTTCTTAACAGTGCCAATTGGATTAATCAAGCCAAGTAGAAGTGTTTGATCCAGGCGACCAACCTAAACCAATTTATGACTGAGGCTTTGTTGTTAAAATAGTCATCATACCAAAAAAAACCAAATACTAAGAGGTTTTGTGACCAAATACATCAACTGTTTATTTACAAGAATAAATGAAGTCTAAATGAGCATTCCCATAAGAGTAATGCAATTGTGAATCTGTGTCATCCTTCAGCTACATACATTTTCTATACAGTTGTTGGGATTCATTGGATACATTGGAATGTGCGTGCACACATCTCAATGCATAATTCAAACGAACCAAATAACTATGTAGAAAGAAAATGTCACCAAATTAGTATTCTTCCTATAAATAACAAAGCCTCAACCCCAACTCAGTCGGGATCGGTTACATGGCTCAAACTCTTCCAATGCGCTCAATTTAGAGCAATTAATGGTGCGCTTTCAAAATCATTTAAATTCTTCCAAGTTGATGCATCCCAAGTTTGCTTCAGTCCACCACAACATCGTTGAATTTCTTCTTTTTCAATTTAGTTGAGTTTTCTATATGGAATCTTTCCAAGTTATCTTTGGAGGTGTCCAAACCACCACAACACAACCACCCTTTTCTAATTTTCACATCAACTAGTGCTACTCTTACTTTTCTTTCAACTTTTGTATTTTGTGTTTTATCTTTACGAGTTTTAATACACATCCACCTAAGCATCCTCATTTCCGCAACACTCATTTTATGTAATTGTCATTTCTTTACCGCCCAATTCTTCTCATAAATATAAAAGCTAGGAAACTAAATAAAACATATCTGAATCACTTCAAGGCCTAGTGAATCAAATTCCTCATTGATTAGAAAACTTGTTCAGAAGTTTAAATCACATACATCTATATCCATATGTTAACTATTAAAGACTCGCGTTTTAAGGTTTCCCATCTAATCTACTATTCAAGCCAGTCCATGCAATGATTTGACCCAATTCACAAGATGCATACAATGTGAGACCAAGTGCACCTCAACCATGGCCTTGGTGTACATGCTTGGAGCATAAAATCTACGAACGGACATTAAGCTGCTTCATGCATTTTTTTTGGCACTTCAGAGCAACTTTGTGCACCCAATGGTCCCAATCAGGACTATAGCTTTCAAATACAACTTCTTGCGCAAGAAAAAATTTCTACAATTATATTAAACGTGTTCTGACTTCTGATAAATTTATATTTTTAAGGTTTTTGAATGTATAAAAGCAATATGTTGAAACTGTGATAAAAAAAATATTCATATTTATAAAATATTTGTGTTGGGTATCTCATCATAAGTTGACATTGATATTTCATCTCTCAAATTGATATATTTAATATGTAACATAATAATTTCTGCATGGTTTCCTCCCCATCCCACCAAAAAAAAAAATCAGGTTTAGCGTGGCTTACACCTCAATCTGCCCAGTTCACTATGATTCAAAGCAATCGAGGTAGTGATTCACTCTCAATTTCATTCAATTTGCAACAAATTTTGGTAGAAATCAAATCATGAGCCGCACAATGCAACCATTTACTGAATCACGACGGAATATCTCTTTGGTCAGGGATAAGAAAGGAGCAACTTCTAAATAATTCCTTGCTCATACAGTAAGCCCATCACCAACAGTTAGAAATGTTAATCAACTTATGTGCAAACAGAACATTAGAATATATATAATGTTGGTATTTAATGAGTGTTATCAACATCTAGGTCAAATATAGTCAGGAATACATAAATGACTTCCTCCAGTAAAAGAAAAGACCTCCTAAACAGTACCACCTAAATTGATCCTTAGAAAGCAACCAAAATATGTCACATCTATCTTGAAATCGATACTCAAATAAGGAAGCAAAATGAAACTAAAAGTTTGCATTTTAGTCTCTAGGCGTCCAAAACCAGGAAATGGATGCTTTAAGAATAATGGTTTCACAGTAATTCGATAACTAAAGTCGAGCATGGCAATTAGCATAGTAGAAATTTGGCAAATAATCAGGATGAAGAACCTCTAGCAGGATTTCCCTCCTATCCTAATACTACATCCAATTAAACTAAGGCATACTATAGTTCGTTTGAAAACATTCCACCAGCATTCATCCCTGTATAAGGTATACCACAATAACGAATTCCCTCTCTGTCTTCATAATCCTTTTTGTTAAAAGAATTTAAAGAAAATGATTCACCCAGATACCAGATAGTCTGCTAATCAATATACCCCGCTTCAAATTAACAACTAGCAAGTCTAGACTCACAAAAATGAGTCTCCCAATACTTATTTTTAAAACTCAAAATGAAGATCAAACAGTCATCTGGGGATATTCCCAATTAACTCTAAAGTATAAACAATGTAAAAAAGGGGATAAACCCCATTCCATGTATAATCAAATGCAATGACAATTCGATCAAGAGTTGGGGTTTACAAATAGACGCGGATTCTTTCATTGCCCCATAGTTAAAGGTCCAACTGGAACAATAAAACCAGATGCATAGCAAGTAGAGTCGAAAGACATTGTACTTACCACCTATACCTCAAGTAGTGGCCATCAACTGGCGCCGTCTCGGGAACATCTTCAGTAGTGATGGGGTTCTCGGGGCGCCCCGGTATCCGCAATATCACGTACGGCGTAAGCTCGCATCCTACAATCGGAATATCGGACGGAAGGTGCACTCTATGCACACTCAGCATGCTTTTGAACCAACAACCACACACTCGAATCCAAAACTCCCCAAAAAACCTAACTTGACTATGATTACCGATGAAGGGCGGAATCCAAATGGATCCGCCATTACTGGACCATCAAATCCGCCAGCCTTGACGAACCCAAAAGCAACCCTCGCAATCAAAATCAACACTTCACCACCTCCACATGCCACTGCAACCACAACCACAACAACAACAACAACAACAACAGTTGCAGAGTGAGATCCTAAACCCTAACTAGCGATTCCAATCACAAAAACAACTCAAACAGAAATCAAACCACTTCGATTAACGAACAACAATCAAAACAATCAAACAATCAAACAATCAAACAATCAAACACACACACAACAAGTAACGAAATGAATGAGATTCACGGACCTGTGAGCGAGCCAATCGATTGAACAAATTTGAATCGCAACTCACACCGAAAGATCGAATGTTGATTGATGTATTGATCGATTTGAGATTCGAAGAACGAACACCCGAAGAGAATCACAGAATTGTCGAAACTAGGGTTTTACAGAACAACACGTTCGATCGCTCGCTCGCTCGCTCGCTCGTCTCGTTCATGTGGACTTGCTCTGCGAGGCTATATATGCTCGCACGCTCACTTCGCTCTCGTGCGTGCGTGCGTGCGTGCGTGCGTGTTCGGCCTTTCGATGCTCCTCGATACGCTAACTCTCTCGCTCGCTAGCTCTCACATTTTCATCTTTATCACAATTTTTTTCATTTGGATTAGCCATGTTTGAGATTTGAGATTTTTGGTCATGATTTGAGCATTTTAAGGTCACAAAGCTTTATTTGATTGAAAGTTTAATTGACAGTTATATTAACCTAGTTTGTATATCTAAAGAGGGTACCTGCAACTCCTTTTCGACTTTCCTGATTACGTCTTCTCTTAACAGGTATTATGTTTTTTTTTTTTTTTCTATAATAGCGGCGGACGTAAGGTGGGAGGGATAACACGTCATTTACGTTTTTTTCATGACGGTGAAGCTGGTTTTACTTCTTTTCTAATTATGTCTTCTTTGATCAGATACTGAGTTATTACTTTAAAGTATTTGGTAAACTCGAACCCTAAAAAAATGATGTACAATCTTCGGTCAGATTGGTTTATTTTTTCCAAACTATAATCTTTGATCGGGTATTAAGTAATTTCTTTAATAGGGAGCATAAATCCTGAAACCTTAGAAATAATAACTTGTCATGTATAATCTTTGGTTAAGCCAATTTTATTTATTTTTTAATTATATGTATCCTTTAATCAAGTATTAAATCTCTTTTTTAATACCACACGTGAACTTTGGAATAATGATTTTTTGTGTACCATCTTTAGTTAAGCCAGTTTTATTTCGTTTCTAATTATAATAGTCTCCTTAATCAAGTATAATTTTTTTCTTTAATAGTACAACACAAATTCTAGAAATAATTAATGATTCGTCTTCTACAATCTTCAGTTAAAGTCGATTTATTTCTTTTCTAATTATATATATGTCTATTTGATCTTATATTATTTTTTTTTATTAGCAAAAGTAAACTCTAAAATTAATAATGACTAGTGGTTGCAATCTTTAGTTCATTCTCGAATTTATTTAAGATTTAGTCTTGTAAGCTTTTAAAATCTTACGTCGAATACACGGTGGTGTGATACTAAAAATTAATTATAATATACACTTCTTTTTTGAAAATGTAAGTATGTAGCACACCAAATAAGAAATCAAACCTAAAATCGTTTACTAATTTTAAAAATTAATGACTAAAACAAGTTTGTAGTTCAAATGTTCAATTGCTCCAAAGGAAAAGATTGTAGTCCATTCGAGGAAGTGACTGTATACGTATGATTTAATATAAATTGGCTTAATTCCAAATAAATCAATTCCACAATTTTTAGACGATTTAAATTCGTGCTATGCACATTGCCAAAAAAAAAAAAAAAAAAGAGAGAGAGAGAGAGAAGAAATTCGTGATGTGTATACATAAAAAAGCTAATATGCTTCATTAATTTTGACCATTCAAATTATTACAAACTCGACTATATATACGACTTTATCCTATGAGTTGCAGCATCATATGTTTTTGTACATATTTTATTTTTTCCCATAAATATATAAGCTTTGGATCAACAAGGAATTTATATCGACATCAAGTGACATAAAAAATCTAGAACAATTTGACAATATCTTGATCTTTTTTTCTTTTATATATATGAAGTGACATAAAAAATCTAGAACAATTTGATATATATATATATATATATATATTGGAGTTACGTGACTACATAAGTTCAACATATTTTACCTTTGATTTAGCTATATATATGCAACAAAGTTAGTTATAGACGGCATAAGTGACTCATTTTTTGACAAAGTAAAAAGTCACCCACTTTACCTTTGATTTAGCTATAAATCTATCATATCATAAAATTACGAATCACAAATTTTTTAGTGGTAATGAAAAAAAAAAATATATATATATATATATAAAAGCACGAATCACAAATTTTTTAGTGGTAATGAAATTTATCTATTTGCTCATATATTTTTTTTCCATCTCCAAATCAACATTTTCTTTTGTCTCCAAATCAAATTATAACTCTTTATCAATCCACTACAATTTTTTTTTTTTTTTTTTTTATCTCCAAACCAATCTCGAACTCATTCTCATCAATCCAATACATAGTTTTCTTTTTCTCTCGGTCTTTAATCGATCACTCGCTCGTGTTCCGGACGAACTCCTTCTCATCAATCCAATACGCGGAGACGAAGAGGTTGATAAATTGAGGAGACTTCTAAATTGGAGTGTGCACTCGTTTATCGGGCAAAATCGATTTATATGAACATTGTATTTGTTGAAAGTTTGAATTGCATGCTACCATTTGATACATTTGAAGGGCGTGCATACCACTAGTCATCATCTTCATCATTCTTACCCAAACTCTCATTGCTCTCTCTCTCTCTCTCTCTCTCTCTCTCTCTTGGAGATCAAATTCAAGGAGAGTCGTGAATGTTGGTGGCGTTGTTGAAGAACAGTTGAAGTGAGATAATATAGTTGAAATGAGATAATATTTCAATTTTTTATTTTAGTGACTGTGGGACTGGTTTTGTCAGTGAATTCGAAATTGGAATTGATAGGGGTTGTTGTGGTTGGTTGTTTGATTGTGTGATGATGAGAGGAGGAGGTTCGGTTTCATATATATATATATATAAACGGTGAGGAATAGAGAATCCGAGAGAGAAGAAAAAGGTGGGAGTTGAAGAAGAAAGTGTTGGGGGAGGGAACAAACCCAAACCCATAAGAAATCTGAATGAAAAAAATTATGATTAATCATGTGAAAAAAAAAGTGTTTAAAGCTTTAATCCAAACTAATTCAATTATTTACATTCATAATTTCAAAATTATCTTTTCTATCTATAGAGTTTGAGGTAAAGATTGAACTTTATGTACAATTATACGGAATCTCCACAAGCAAGTGTTCACAAATTGATGGGTCAAATCACTTGTGTTTTTTTTTTTTTTTGAGGAAGTAATGTCCTAGCATGACTAGCTTGTTTTTTCATTCACATCATATCTTAATCACATTAGAGAATATTGATAAGCTAAAAAATGTACTTGTATTTCTAATTTTTAAATTTTAATTACAATTTTAAATTTTATTAATAAATTTTTAGAAATTAATTCCGCGAGCGAAGCGAGCGGGTCAATCGTGCATAACACATCCTGAAACTAATATATATATATACTAGTCGATGAGCACGTGCGTTGCACGTGAGGGAGATATTAAATATTTTTCTTAAAGTATTGTGTTGGAATAGTAGATAATCTTAGTTGGTGAAAAATTAAAAACATTAATGAAGAGGAAAGAACCATGTAGGAACCGTGAAGAGAGAGAAGGGAAGAGAAAACCGAGTGAAAGAGAGAAACGTGGAGGAGAGAGAAAAAAAATCCTCTAAATCCCACTTTATTAGGAAAACCCGTATATTAATTTGGACTTATAAATTAAATTACAAATTTATCCTTAATTTTAATTATTTCTATCAATTCACAGGGTCATTATTGAGACTTTTAGCCAAAAAGGCTTCACGGTTAACCGTTTGGGGATTACTATTATAATAGTACTAGTCAACGGGCACGTGCGTTGCACGTGAAGCAAATAGAGATGTTCTGATAACACTTGAGCACTTTTCTTTTTCAGAAAAACCACAATAGAAAAAATTAAAGTTTAATTTTTTTTTATTGTTGCATGTGTAGGTGTTTCGTGTAGAAGTTTGGAGTAAATGACAAATATCTCAACCAAACTTATGTGATCATCAAACCTAAATTATATAGGAGAGAAATATAAATTAATCAACAGTTATACGACATGAATTTTTTAAGTAAAACAAAAATAATATCACGGAGCAGAAAAAATCCAAAGAATAGAACTAAGAATATGAGTATTGAACCAATTACAATGGCCATTACATAGGCTCGATTAATAGAGGAGCAGCGGGGGCATATGCTTGTGGAAGTGCTAAGCCTCGCAGTGTGCATTCTTGATCGATAATGAGAACAATTTTACGGAAGGTAACCTTTGATTCGTTTTTGGAAAAATTGATGAAGTCATGACTCAATGTGTTTGAGATATTGCAAGGAATGTATTCAATGTGTTACGAGATATTGCCAAACGTCCAATAACCGAAAGCAATGAGAGGAGTATAATGTAAAGAATATCACAATGTAACACATCGAAGGCCTTTAACCATCTTTCCGAGTAGTTGGGGAGCAAGAGTGGCTTTGAATGAACACATGCATGTTGTAGTTAAGAAATTTAAATCTTATATGGTTAAATTATAATTAGTATAATAAAGTAAGAGCTCGATCCAGGAGTAGTACTTGAATTTACGGCAAAGTATCCCGTTCCCAAAAATTGTAGCTAAAATGGAAATGGAAGAAAATGCATCGAATACTCGTACTGATTCGAATGGTTAAGGGAGTAATCTCTCTTTGGAGCATTTTTGTCGATCCCTACAATTAATAAAGCTCCAATTCAATTATGTTGTATGAAAATCTTTTAGCAATGTGAACTCAAGGTCAAAACAATAATATACTATGACTGATAGTGGAAAATTATATACTAACATAAAACCATTTCAGTGATGAGATGGCCTCTTTGCAGGAGAAACTCATAGCTAATGCTTGATGTCAAATAATCTTCCTGTGGTAGTACCTAATAGCAACAAAAAACAAAAATGAAAAAATAAAAACAAAAGCAACAACCTTGGATTGAATTCCATATGCCAAAGCAGATCATCTCTTCTCCTCCTCAAACTCAATCTATTCGATTGTGCTCTAGGTAGATAAATATAGGTGTCTACATGAGATCAATATATGTGTAAAACATAGCCACTAAATTAATAGAACTATATGAAAGAAAATATTAGTGTGTGGAACATCTCTATCTCTATCAAATAAAAAGAGGTTTCTATAACCAAATGAAAAAAGAAAAACAAAAGCAACAACCTTGGATTGAATTCCATATGCCAAAGCAGATCATCTCTTCTCCTCCTCAAACTCAATCTATTCGATTGTGCTCTAGGTAGATAAATATAGGTGTCTGCATGAGATCAATATATGTGTAAAACATAGCCACTAAATTAATAGAACTATATGAAAGAAAATATTAGTGTGTGGAACATCTCTATCTCTATCAAATAAAAAGAGGTTTCTATAACCAAATGAAAAAATAAAAACAATTTATATATGTATATATATGTATATATATATATGTATATATATGTATATATATATATATATGTATATATATGTATATATATATACAACAATTTATTTTCACTATGTTTTGCCTTTTTGGTGTAAAACATAAGATCTACCTTTTTGTGTCAATTGTTAAGGATTTGAGCCACCAATTTTAGACCTGGTAAAAATCTAGCATAATGTTGAAGAAATTTGTCAAAGTATTTCGACTAATCAAGATGGATAAGCCGCACCACTTGCTAAAGGCGAGAAGTTGGGTTCAACTCAAGTTGAAGTTAATAGATGTTATAGTTAATAGTATTTTGGACCTTGTTTAGTTAATATTGAAGCATTTGAACCCTATTCTACTTTGAAAATCGGTTTTTCGATATCTACACAAATATAGAAAGGTATAATTACGCGGCATGAAACTTTGGCAACACCTAACACCAGTACAAGTTGGTGATACTTGTGTGTTGTGTGCTATGAACTCTCTTTTCACTTCAAAAATATAATTACAAATCAGTAGGTGAATTGATACCTGTATCAACATATGCATACTTCAATACTTGATAATATCCACATTGTTAAACAATGAGATTGCATTAATTAAACAACTAACAAGTCGCAAGTGATGAGTGGCCAAGTTCTCTTTTAAGTAAATTCTCATTTTTCAATTTTATGGATGGAGCAAACTAAATTGTGAGTAGTGAATTAACTAAATTCTTCTTAATCAATCATTGACTTTTTAGATGAAGCAAATCGGATTGGAAGTGTCACCTCCTTAATTTGAGGTCCAATAATGTTAATTGGATGTGAATTAATTGACTCGATCAGCCTCAAATATTACATGAAAAACTCAAAAAAAAAAAAATAAAAAAAAAAATAAAGATGAATAGTATTCAACTATTTTGCAAATACTGTCATTTCATCTTTAAACTTTATATTTTTATTAATTTGATTCTCAAACTTTTATCAGTTCACTTTTAGTATATAAATTTTCATTCATATCTATTTTTGGCTTATTTTATTATCAATTTTGAATAATAATAATTGTTAACGAATCAATTAACAATCAATTTTTTAAGTTGACAAATCAGTTGTGAATCGCTCGTGAACTAATCATGATTAGATTACCCACTTTGAAATTTGGATCCACCAAATGGACACCATCCTTAATTTTGCATCATAGTTTGTACGTGTATAACAATTGCATAACGTGGATCACCATATCCTCTTCCTTAGTTTCTTGTACATCAGTACATGTGAAGCATATCACCCATTATGCATCACAATCTCACCAGACCATCGTCACTTCATCAGGGATTCAGGGGCCCACATGATGGAGAAATATTGTCCATCCGATACAGACAAATCACATGTACTACACTTCCACAGTTCCACTACATTCCACGCTATCATTTCTCGTCCAAGTAACGCTTGGAAACGAAGAGACCGGACCTGACATTGAATTCAACTCCTTTTAAACCAACCTCACACTTCCGCTCTCCAACCACACGTGGCAAAACCATAGCTCAGATGATCAGGTGCCTTTCATCGCTGCCAGAGTACCAGATCAATGTTCTCTTCATATAAATATCGCTCACTGATCACTCCAACAGTGTCAGCCATGGCCGAGAACTGCAACTCTCGAGCGTTTTCATGGCTGGTGAAGTCTTGCATTCCGAATCCACAATCGGAATGTCGCCGTGAAATCTCGGTTTCTGGCCACTCCGGCAAGGTTTCTGCCGGAAACCGTGATCCCGGCGACCGGGAAACCACTCTTGGTTCTCTTCCGGACGATCTCCTCCTCGAATGCCTCTCTAGGGTTTGTGCTACCTCTCTGCCGGCGATCTCGCTCGTGTGTAGGAGATGGTCCGAGTTGCTGGACTCCACGGCGTTCTACGATCTCCGGCGCCGCCGCGGATGTCTTCGGCATGCGGTGTTCGCGGTTGCGGTCACGGATTTCGGTGGTGTTTGCGTTGCGAGTCATCGGATCGGAGAGGAAAGTGGTTGGAATCTCGGTTTCGACGGATCGTGTTGCGCGATCGAGGACGTGGCGCCGGAGATCCTCGACGGATCGTTCGCTCACGCGCGGATGGCTGCGATCAGGCGGTGGATATACGTCGTCGGCCGGAATGCGACCTTCCGGTACGATACCTGGTCCGGCGGGTTCTCATCGAGATCCGCGATGACGTTCCCGAGGAAGCGGTTCGCGGCGGCGACAGTTTCCGGAAAGATATACGTCTGCGGAGGCGCGGCGCGCACGGCGGCCGTTGAGGAGTACGATCCAGCGAGCGACACGTGGCGCGTGGTGGCGGAGTCGCCGAGGAGACGCTACGGCTGCATAGGCGCGAGCGTCGACGGCGTGTTCTACGTGATTGGAGGGCTGAAGATCGGTAACGGTAATGGTTGCGGTAACAGTGACCGGCACGCGGAGTCGTCTCGAGATGCGCGTTCGGAATCGCATTTCTACGCAAGCTCGATGGATTTGTTCGACGTGAAGGCGCGCGCGTGGCTGCGCAGCCGCGCGGTTCCGAGCGGTGGGTGCGTGGTGGCGGCGTGCGCGGCTGGCGGTTTTATCTACGTTGTGGCGAGTCTGGCGGTGGAGCTGTCGTTTTGGAGATACGATGCGCGGAGATCCAACGGCGGTGGTGGTGGTGGAGGAGAGCATCATCATCATCATAATCATCATCATCATCATCATCAGCATCAGTGGTGTCGGATGAAGAGTCCGCCGTTGCCAGCGCAGGTGAGGCTCGATGGAACGGTGAGGTTCTGCTGTGTTGGCGTTGGAGAGAATGTGGTTTTGGTGCAGGTTTTGGGGTGCATTGATGACCTGTTGAGGAGGAGTGGGAGGAGCTGTAGAGGTTTCAAGGAAGGGCTTGTTTTGGTTTTTGATAGTAAAGTTGGAGAGTGGATTAGAGTAGCGGACTTGCCTGAGATCATGAGACGCGCTGCCTGCCTTTGTGTTGAGTGCTAGAAGCTTAATTAATTTAAGTGCTCTATCAGCTAGTACCATTAATTAACTTGCGTTTATTCAATGGCGTGGCGTGGGATTGACGCAGAAGAAGCGATAAAATGACAATCGCATATCAAATCTCAACTTATAACACGAGGGTTGAAGCCAGATGATTGTGTGGTGTGGTTCTAGTATAGGTGTTGAGGAGAGGTGTACTTGTCTCTCGCCATGGAATTAGTCAAGTCGATTTGGATATCATGGTTCTCAACAAAGCCTCTCGAGCAATGGAATTAGTCAAGTTGATTTGGATATCATGGTTCTCAACAAAGCCTCCATCTGAAATTAGTTTGCGTCGATTTGGATATTATGGTTCTCAAGAAAGTCTCAATCTGAAATTAGTTTGAGTCGATTTGGATATCATGGTTCTCAACAAAGCCTCAATCTAAAATTAATTTGCGTCAGCTACACGGATCAAATTTCTTCTGTTGAGCTTGATTCAGTGCAAGTAATGGACCATGATTAAAAAAAAAAAAAAAACACACAAAATGATGGTGACACCAATTGGCGCAGTCAACATTGCAACGTTGAAGACACTCATCAAGACAGAGCTTGCAATTGCAGGGTCCTCATCAGATGATTGAGTACATAAGCTCAAAGCTTCAATTGCTTCTACAATTTGTTTGTCGTAATTCCTAACGCTCTCCATTGTCTCCAACGACCATCCAAACCTGGTGTATGTAAAGTGTGGTTGGTTGTCGCGCGCATAGGGCAATGGCGCATTGTTATTTTGTTTTCCGATGCATGAAGTGGGGAAGTGCGTATGGTGGAGGCTTGGATTGAGGTGCGATTTCTTCGTTGGGTAGCGGTTGGAGGCCCGTGACTGGTAGAGAATCCAAAGACCAATATCGATCATTGGGTAACACGTGATCTTAAAGACTTTTTATATAGAGAACATGCATATTTATAGTTTAGATCTGATATCCATACTTTGAGTCCTATATATGATTATTTAAATGACCCAAGCTTGAAGAAATGAAATTTGTGTTATCAAACAAGCCAGCATTGATAAGATCTAATTGTTTATTAATGGCAAATTGGGAATGAAAAAGTGCTAGAATGACAACCTCATAACACACAACAAGATATATTTGCTAACAAGAGTCGTCCATATATATATGCTTCACGATGCTAGCATACACAGATTTCAATGTATAACACGTGGGTTCAAGTCGTATAAAAGGCTTTTGTGAGCAGGGTACAGCCCAGGGCAAGGCCCCAAATTTTTTTTTTTTTAAGCCCAATTTTTCAAAATATACATTTTAGCCTACCCAAAAATCTCTTAAACCCTACGTTAAGAACCAAAAAATATTTATAGCCCAGGGCTATCAAAAATCTTGAATTCGCCCCTGTTTGTGAGTTAATGTGTTTTATGGTGCGTCATTTTAGTATGAAAGTCTTTTTTATGTTTCATGTGTTTTTTATAACTTATTTATGTGAGTACGTACATCAAGTAACATATGCTTAAGTTTAAACTGCTCTTGAACTTGAGCAACATTTTTGTAAGTACTTGTTGGCGTAATTAAAGCATATGTTAAAAAGCAAAAGTTGAACCAAACAGGCCCATGTATGATTCTCACATGTTTCTCATAAGCAGCTTTTTTTTTTTTTTTTTCCAACAAAATAATCAAACTATCCAAAAAGTGGTTTGAGTTATACATTGCGCCAGTCTTCGTCAACTGATCGTCAAATACTAGCATGGTCATTGACTCATAGCGCCAGCTATACGTGGCAATTGACCCACAGTTATGGCTACCGTCCCTTACAAAGGGCAGGCGACCCATCCCCTTTTCGGAGAGGCCAACTACAAAAGGCAAAAGGCTTGAAATAAACTCTATAGAAGACACATACCATTGGCCATGCACCTATATTATACAGTATAGACCCTACATGTAATAGGCCCAAATCAAGGCACGGTAGAGTATGAGTGTCGAGTGACTAGTTTAATGCGTGAGCTTTTAATTTGAAAGTGAAAAAGTTCTTCTAAATGCTAAGGCAAATTGAAGTTCTCATTCGCAAACTTGTAACCTTTTTGTTTTTCTTGTCGATTAGTTAATGTGAGAATATTCCTTTATCTCCTATACGTGGATATGACGACCGAGGACATGGTGGTAGCGGTGGTGATGGCGGGCTGTCGTACGAAGAGTCCATCATTACCAACCAATGCCAGGCACCAGAGCTGTCGTATTATGGGAGGAAGGTTCTGTTGCGTTGAGGTTGGAAAGGATGTGTTGCTGGTGCATGGCACCATAAGCAGTCTGTTGAAGAGTGGAGTAGAGTAGAGTGGCAAGCTTTCCTGAGACCATGAGTGGGGCTGCGTGCGTTGGTGTCTTAGTATCATGTTAAGGAACATCTTTCATCAGAGGGTTGTTTTATCATAGCATTTCTTTTGCTTCAATGCATCAGGTATGGCATATTAAACTCAATAACGGAAAGAATTTGATCCATGTACCCAAATCCAAATAAATCAAGCGCAATTCAAAAGTTTGATTCATATAACCGACTTTAACTAATTTGAGATGAAGGCTATGTTGTTGTTTGTCTGCACTGAGCAATCTCAAAATTCAATAAAATTAGGCAGATTCAAGGTCAAATATGTCACAATAACTATGAAGTCTTTCAAGTCTTTTCTTTTTTTGAGGCACAGTAATATAACTCAGTAGCCAATAAACCTGCTAATGAGAAGATCATGCAAAAGTATTATTTGCTGTTTCTTCTTACTCTACATGAAATTTCAATTCAGAGGCATAAATACCTTGATTTGATGCAAGGCATGTTGAACATAAATAAGCATCTATGGAAGCAAGTGAATTTACCTAACCCTAGTTTCCAATACATGTTGGCGTCTTTAAAACTCTCTGCGCATATTGAAGTAGAAGAATTAACTTGCAATCTACATGAATGCAGTGCTACAAATACTATAACAAAAATAAGTCTCAAGAAAGAAAGCTTACAAATGACAACCAAGGGGCCAAAAAAACACTCTATAAACGCCCTTGCACCAATCTTATCAACCTGCAAAACTCTTCGATGGAAAGCCATTTGAAAAGAACTCGAACCATTTCAAAACTGGCGGTTTGCCAATCCCATATCGCGTTGCTCCCACAAGGGCTTACTCTCCTTGCGAATGTCATTCTTAATTTCCCGTTGGATTGGCTTGATGATAAAGAAGTACTGCAGTAGAACAGATAAAGATTAGAGAAAACAGACTGAAAAGTTGTCATCATAACCAGAGAATAATATGAAGAAAGTGATAATTCGGAAACATTACCTGAAAAGCCAGAATAACGGGGATTAGGAATTTGTGCCTCTCATTGGGGTTAGGCCCATCAATCAATTTCTTATCCACCAAGATTGATTTGCTTCCATTAGAAATGACATTTGTGATGGTCTCAACAAGGTTAGGAATCCATGCAATTCCATTTGGAAGAACCTGCAAGCCAATTACGTCACTCAATTGTGCTCGATTTAGTGCAGACAATTTAAACAAATTTAAAAAAAAAAAAAAAAAAACTAGAAAAGTATACTTTCTCATCACTTTCATTTATACGGCATCTCCCACTATTCTCAACCAAAACAATAGGAATTTCAACATCCTGTCAAAAGAAAGCACACACAAATAAGTACAAGCACTAGCCAAGAAAAAAACATACCATTTTGATATAAGAACGAAAAAACCTAATTTACTAAATAGAGTTGCCTAAAGAGAAAAATAAAGGACTTTACCACAATTTATTTGCCCATTTATCTTAATATTCTTTAGTATGTAAAAAGTTAAACCAGTGATATAGAAGCTGCAATCTCCACAAAGTGGGAAGCCAGTTTACAATCAATCGCCCAGATAAACACATCATAACACGCTATATGGGATTCGTATAATGGGCTTGATTATTTTTCTATCTAACTTCCAGCTCTTTGAAAAATGGGCAAAAGAACTGCATCATTCAATTTCCAATATTTGACAATTTTATGGGAGTGATAGACTTGTCTCAGAACAACAAGCACATCCATGCATGAAACAAAATAATAATAACTTTCTAAGAAAAAGTACATCAGAGGTGCAGAAGTAGGAACTGCCTTGTAGTGGACTCCATTCTCATTGAATAATTATATCTTCACAAAAGAAAACAACATATAACTAAGAAACCATATTGCACATTATTGGTGTCCCAATACTTTATTTTCCAAAGATGAAATATGCAAACGATTTGGCAAATACAATGCCATTCCAACTCCCAATACATCATTTCTAGAAGGCAAAACCCATTTTTGGTCCCTGAACTTTCAAAACTGCACATTTAGTCTCTCAACTTTCCAACTAGTGCATATTTGGTTTTGTTTCAATTTTGGGTTTTTTTTTTTAATTGTTGGTTTAGAATAAAACTAGTTCGGTTCATGTAAACCGCCGGTTCAAAGAAGAACTGGCTGCGTGGCCAATTCGGTTACTCGCATTAGCGATTTTGACGGCCCAACTAACTGAAGGACCAAATGTGCACTAACTAGAAAGTTGATGGACTAAATGTGTAGTTTTGAAAGTTCAGGGACCAAAAGCATAAAAAAGTTGAAAGTTCAGAGACCAAAAGATGGGTTTTGCCTTTCTAGAATTGCCATCCAAGGGCATGTTTAGGGTTAAGACTTAAAAGACCAAAACGACAAAGCAACCCTCAATTGTTTAAAATGAGATCAAGCCAATATAATTACTTACCACTACTCTAAAGTTTAAACACACATCAAGATCATGAACAGACTACACGATAGACCCTTGGTTAGTAGTTTGACCTCAAATTAAGGAAAATCGTACCTGGAGTTCTTTCTTTTTAATGCGAGCGCCTAAACGAACAACTTTTAAAATAGCATCTGATCTTTTAGAGAAGAAGTCATCATAATTTAGTCCATCTGGAGGGGAGAGCTGAGCATGTGTGAGAGCAATCAAACTTCTTAGCCATATTGCTTTTCCAAAACTGTCACTTATAGCTTTGATGATCTGCCTGTCCAGATTGTCAACTCTGTACCCATCTAAACGATCCACGTAAAGCAAAATATCTATAGTCTTGTTCAAGAGGAATCTGTTGAATAATAATCACAGATATTACATTCACAAGCGAATTGTAAAAAGGAACCAGACTTGATGAATTTTGAAATTTAACAAATCATGAAGATGTACTAACTAGAAAGGCAATAATAGCAAATAGAGGAAAGAACATTGAACAATTTTGAAGCTACACAAACCGTTTTATGATTTCAAGAGCTTGATCGTTGACATATCCTCCTTCAATAAGCCCAGGAGTATCTATAATATTTAATGTAAATCCTGCTCGTGTGCGTGAAACCATAACAGGCCTTGGTGTTTCAGACTGCATGAAAAACCAGTAGTAAGAAAGACTTACCGAACGAGATGCAGAATAAGTAAAGATGCACCATTGCAAGGGCTAGCGATGCAACAAGAAATGCTATCTTTTGTCTCAAGAAAAAAGATGATTTGAATTTTCCACAAAATTACTGTGGGACTTTAGGAAACTGTAGGCGACTAAATTCAAAACTGAGGCACCTCATCATAGCTCAAACTGAAAATCCTGACCAGAAGAACTCTCATCCAATATTCTTTTCTACATGACACGAACATTATTGTCTTTCATAGTCTACTTCCATTAATATTGTGGCAAACCTTGACCATGATAGATGTAGCAGAATGAACCAAACCCGATGAATGTGGAGGTTTTAACATATAACATGGGAAAACTAGGAACTTCCTGTGTTGGCATATAATGCCTGTGAACACTTTAACATTCTTTCAATTGTATTAGCAAGGTCAAAGCAACACCAATAGTTTTTATGGAGTAGAAGATTTCACGCATGCATGCGCAAAAATAAAGTTAGTCGAACGGGAGGAGCGATACCCCTACTTCCACAAACGCGAGGCACCCAAAAAAATTATCCGGGGAAGCGTAAAAAATAGCACAAACCTGAAAAGCGCTGACAGCCACAACTCGCTCTCCGATCAGCGAGTTCACGGTCGACGATTTTCCCACTCCTCCTTTCCCCATTACGAGGATTGTCAATGTGCTCACATTCTACAAATACATTCGCAACTTACATTTTATCCTTCTAAAATCATAGCAGCACAAAATGAAGGAAAGGAAAATAAGTCGACGAAAAAAACCAAACCTCCTGCTTCAGTTTCCCCAGCAATTCAAGCAATTTGGTTTGAGTGGCAGCAGGGAATTGCTGAATCCCACTCCATTCCCGTATCATCTGCGCCGCCATCAAACACTGCGAGACAGTCCATTAAATCAATTCCAAATACAACAACAACATAAACATAGCCTCAATCCCAAATTAATTGGGACGGGCCACACGGATCAAACTTTTCCATTGTGCTCGATTTAGTGCAATTGATGGCGAGCTTTCCAAACCATTCAAAACACACACGACACACACATTGATCAAACTCTTCCTTTCATTGCGCTCGATTTAGCACAAAATTCAAACACACACACATTTGGAATAAAATTTTCAAGCAACTACCAAGCATAGCAGTGAAAAACCCTAAATGTAATCAAAATCGAGCATCACTACAACTCCGCCTCAAGGAGAGCATACGCGACGTCTTCAACGCAAAACAACGCATAAAATCAAGTTACTCTTCCATGAATCCTCAAAACATGCTCATCACCATGACCTCCAAACCCTAATCCACACAAAATCACAACAACAACAACAACAACAACAACAACAACAACAACAACATAACAATTCGATGAAAACCTAACAAAATCAAAAGAAAGACGAAAGAGTTGCGAGAATTGAAGAATCGAAAGTGAAGAACAAGTAGACAACCTAGTTTGATTTGGTTTCTTATGAAACCCTAATCCGCTCAGCTGTAGAGTTTTTTTTCTGCGAAGACGACGAGAATGATCGGACACAGCGACTGATATCGTCATCCGTTGGAGATAGAATCCGAGTACGATTTTTTTGGTCCTGGGCCTGGGCCTGGGCCTGGGCCCAAAGGTCAGTTACATGACAAATGGATCACTAAAACTCAACTTCATTGCCCGGCTCTAGCCCGCCCGAAGTAGTCGAGGCCCGTTAGGCTCAAATTAGTGAGGGAGGATTGTAGATAACAAATAATGGAACATGCTGCAATGACACTCCGAAGTTAGATTGAGGTGACGTGGATGCGGGCTCACGTGAAAATATGTGTGTTGTGTGTATAGTTTTGAGTGCATAATATGGTGTGTATTCGAATGACGCGGATATGTTACCTTATGCGACTTTGGATGTGATTTTGGGGTGTCATGTATTATAGCATCCATTACAAATTGACTCCAACATGAATCGCACCCATAATCCATCATGATCTTACCTTTTGACAAGTGATTGATTCAATGATTCTTCGTCCTATCTTACTATAAATCAAATGCTAGAATGACACTCAAATGGCACCGTAAGTGACACTTCTATGACACGACGGATGAGTCTCATGTTAAAATATGTGTGCACAAAATAGTTTCTGATGCATAACATGTGTGGTGTGTATCTCGAAGCACGCACGACGGCTTCCATGAATATGAACCAACACGCCACGTCACATTTTAACTTGAAACCCATTCATCACATCATAAAGGTATCACTTAGAGTGTCATTTATAACATCCATTACAAATTAACTCCAACATACATAAATCGAATCAATAATCTCTCCAGATATTGACCTTTGACAAGTGATGCTTCCTCTTATCTCACTATAGAGATGCTTCGACTAATGATCGATTAGTGATTTAAGTGACATTTTTTTATGCATATACATGTATATGTACATTTGCTACATGTTGTTAGCGTTATTTGATTATTTGTGCATCCATATTAGTGCACGACGTATTCCAAGCACACCTATAACTGTGTAGCAAATCTATAAGCGTGTCAAAGGAAATCTCTATAGCATTCGCTGTATTCTTTTATATAGTGTGTGTTCTTAAATTGTATGACATCATCATCATTCTCTCAAAAAGTTATATAATAGTGTTCTAAGTTAGAATTAGGTTACAAGCTTATAATAGAGTCTAACGATCATCGGAGTTTTGATTGTATTTTGAAGGTGGGATTACAATAATTTCATTGTATATTCGCAGTTTTGATCGAAAAAAAAAAAAATTAAAATAGAGTGATTGTGTAACTCAAAGTCTTTGTTTGAAGGTCTCTTTTATTTATTATTGTTTTCTTATCTGAAAAAAAATTTGTTCCAACAACACAAAGCATATCTCGCCATTTTATGGATCTCAAGATGCATCACTTCGGAGTTAAACACAAACTATTGATATGTGGGAGTGTGCATTGGGGTGTGCTATCATGGTTGTTGTTATGGCATTTCCTTCTTCTTCTTTTTTGTTATAAATATAAAATATTAAAATGATACCACGATCGATACCATTGTGAGTTTGTGATGCAAACATAAAATGAGGCCCTAAATAAAATAACATATATGTGATATATATCTCAAAGCGCATGATAAAAATAATTTATAGACCGGATGTATAGTGTATATGCCAGCATATGATGGTCGATAAGCGCACAATCCGGATAGAGTAATGCGTACCATGTCAAAAATATGTCGCGAGTCATTTAAACAATAAGATGACATATTACAAAAAAAATAAAAAAATAAAAATGGCAATTCGTACTGAGAAAGTGGCGCACTAGCGGGAACGTGCAGTCCGGTCCACTGTATCGGCTGACAACTAAAACAGACTTTAGAAATTAAACTGGTGATGCTGAAATCAGGAGTCGTTTAATGTTACAACAACCGTTCTCTTTACCTGCCACGTGACAGTCACTTTCACTAGCTCCTCACTGTGATCGTTGATCTGATTCATCACATATAACGAGGCGTAGCGTTAGATAGTATGACATACTCCGGGTACACTAGAATGACAAAGTAAAGTAGCTAGGTGGTTTGAATATTTTCTTCGTTCACATTGACTTTTTAGATCCAATGGATCTCCTCGTAGAAACAGAGACGTACGCTGCAGCCACGTGTCACTATCATTGCTACATAATGTGTTGTAGTTAGTCTTGTAGAGAGTGGACGCCAGTGAGACTATTTTCTCTATGAGCCACTTAATTTAAGTAAATTTCAATGAACTCCTTCACTGGACTATAAATTCAAATAAGGTCCTATAAATTGTTCACGGGCTCGGGTACCCGTCCAGGCTCACTTTGTTTGAGATAGACTTGAATTTGTATTTGCAAACACAAACTTGCCTGGCCTGCCCATCACACCGCACAGGCTCACCTTGTTTGGGATTAGTTTGGGTTTGTATTTGCAAATCTATAATTGAACGTAGTAAATCAAGGTCGATTAGTACAATTTTTACCACTGTGTTAACTTCTACTTTACATTTATGCTTACATATCTACAAACTATATTTACTTCATTAAAAATATAAAAACTTAGTAAATAATTATTAACTTTGGGCGAGTTTGGGTGGGTCCGAGCAAGGGCTTAAAAACTTGGATCTAACTAGGCCCGCCCAGTGAACAGGTGAAGCTAGAATAGGAATTAAGAGTCAATTGTCAAGGGAGGTGGTTAGAATAAGCCAAATTATTCCGAGAAGCAAATCGAAAAAATTCTTTCGAGAAGTGCTAGAATGACGGTAACATCGACACACCACAAAACACATTGACTCACGAGAGTCATCCATAAGCACCTCAAGATGCAGTTATACACATATCTCGATACATAACACGCGAGTCGAAGTTACGCGGATAGCTCTTGTGAGTCAATGTATCTTGTGATGTGACATTATTGTTGTCATTATAATATTTCCCAATCTTCTATATATATATAAATGATCCGTTTATGTGAGAAAGTCTCACGATGCGACGCATGACATGTAATAAGTTATCACATATTAAACGTCACGATGATGATGTCATGATTTCTACTTTAATATTTTTAAGTAATTTTTTTTATTACGCATGACATATTTATGTAAATATTTTTATTTATTTTTTAAGTATATAATGTACGTACGTTTAATATGATTTTATATAATATTTTGATTTCGATACGTTTCCCACTAGTTCTTAATTAAAGGCGCATTGGCAATTTGGCAGAGAGGAATCCCACACGTAAAAAAAAACAACAACAACAACAATAATAATAGTATTTATTACAAAGCCATTAATTCCATCAGGGCTTCCGGGCCTCCCTTCACACCTACCTTCATTACTTCCCCTTCAACTGCACATCACAAATCTAAATATCAATACATACATACATACATACATACATACATCAATGATTCAATATATATCTATACGAGGTAGTGCTATTTGGACTCAACGTGAGGGCTCAAAAATTTTTTAATTTCAAATACATCCTCGAGCAATTAATGAAACCACCATAATCACTTATAAAATTCTTTTGATACCCCTTTAAATATTTACAAAAATTATAAAAACCTCCATATGAGTCCCCACAACTCATGAGTCCGACTAAATTTATTGTATCTATACAATAAATCTACTTGGACTTATGAGTCCGAACTCATAGGGAGGTTTTAAAAAAAATTGTAAATACTTAAGGGGTATCAAAGGAATTTTACAAGTGATTATGGTGGTTTCATTAATTGCTCGAGGATGTATTTGAAATTAAAAAAAAATTTGAGCCCGAACTCACTAGTCCAAATAGCACTATATATATATACTCTCTCTACACAAACTCATAAGTCAAACTAGATTTATTGTATCTATATATATTAAGGGTGGTCAAACCGCGGTTTGGTGGTGAAAACCATCAAACCAAGACCAAACCGAGGGTTTACGGTTTGGTCATTTTGCAAACCACCACCAAAACCGCAATCAAACCGAACCGCGGTTTGCGCTGTTTGGTCGATTTGGTTTCGCGATTTTTTTTGTTACATGTTTTCAAAAAAAAAAAAAACCAGTGGTTTGCCCAAATGAAGAGAAAAAAATTAAGTGGTTTGCCAAAGTCAACTAAATTACCCTCGGTTTGGTTTGGTGAACCGCGATTTTTCATAATTGAAAACCACCACTAAACCGCGATTTTGTGGTTTTTAAGTCTTTCAAACCGCCCCAAAATCGCGAGTTTTAAAAATCAGATCAAACCATACGGTTTGAGTGGTTTTAGGGAAACCGATGCCCACCCCTACAATATATCTATCATATATATATATATATATATATATATATATATATATATATATATATATATATTCTCTCTCTACACAAACTCCTAATGAATTAATTAATTCTCTCTCTCTCTCTCTCAGTCTAGATAGATGTCCTCCACCCCCCTCCCGGAGTCCGCCAACGGCGTCGGTCTCGGCTACGGCATCGCCATCGCCGTGGGCATCCTCGTCCTCATTTCCACCATAATGCTCACCTCCTACGTCTGCGTCAAGGTCAAGTCGTCGTCTCACGGCGGTCGACACCACCACCCCGACCCGCCGAGCCGCCACGGCGGCGCCGCCGCCACAATTGGGTCCTCGGCAGAGCCGGCAGCGCTGGTGCTGGGGCTCGATGGCGCGACGATAATGTCGTTCCCGGAGACGGTGTTGGGAGAGAGCAAGAGGCTCCCGGCGGGGCACAGCATGGACGACGACCCTTGCCCGATATGTCTACTCGACTACAAGCCTAAGCAGGCGTTGAGAGTAATGCCTGATTGTAACCATTGCTTCCACTCTGATTGCATTGATCAGTGGCTTCGTATGAGCGCCACGTGTCCTCTGTGCCGGACCTCTCCGGCTCCTACTCCCCTCGCCACTCCCTTGTCTGAGTTGGTTCCCCTCGCTCTTCATCATTCCAGGTGATCATCATCATCATCATCATATATATTAATTGGAATTAGTATATTTTTTTTTTTTTTTTTTTTGATAGTTAGTATATATTTCTCTCATGTTGTACAATATATATTGGGAAATCGTTTTTGTTTTTATCATGCTAGCTTCAACAATTTAATTATTTCATTTGAGTTTTTTTTTTTTTTTTTTTTTAAAGACTTAATCTAATTTTGAAAAAAGTTTGATGCACTCTGCAGGTTAATTTGGGGATCGAGGCTATGTTGTTGTTGTATTTGAGTTTTTTTTTTCATGATAACTTACACCAAAACCGACCTCAATTAATTTGGACCGAGGCGAAGATGTTGTTGTTGTTGACTCTGCACCTTAACTTAAAGGTGATGATGCTATGATGCGTAGTATTAACACATGCTTTGAAATTTGCTCGACATGAATTGAGATACATGTGATGTCTTCGTATTGAAGCTTAATGAATTTGATTAAAATTATTTTTTGGTTAAATCTTTCTTTTTGTTTGTTTTTTCAATGGTGGTTTTGCATGTTGTTTTAAGTTTAAGTTGGGAGACCCTTTTAATTACAACATTCCACCTTGTGTTTTTTTTTTTTTTTTTCTCAAACTGGTCGATGAGTGCTTTGAGCTTTTTATTTATTGATTGACAATATTTTATTTGATATATATTATATATATATAAAAGCACGAATCACAAATTTTTGAGTGATAATAAAATTTTTTGCCCATACTTTTTTTTTTTTTTATCAAATCAACATTTTCTTTGTATCCAAATCAAACTCTAACTCTTTATCAATCCATTATACGTTTTTTTTTTTTTTTTTTTTTATCTTCAAATCAATTGAATCACATCAATCCAATACACTTTTTTTGAGGAAGTAATGTGCTAGCATGATTAACTTGTTTTTTTATTTACATTAGAGAATATTGATAAGCTAAAAAAGGTACTTGTATTTCTAATTTTTAAATTTTAATTACAATTTTAAATTTTGTTAATAAATTCTTAGAAATTAATGCCCGCGAGCGGAGCGAGCGAAGGAATCGTGCGTAGCACGTCTTCAAACTAGTATATATATATATATATATATATATATATATATATATATATATATATATATATGATATAGTAATAGTAGGATTTAAAGCTAATTCATAACAAGGACTAGAATTGTATATTATCACTCTATCAATAGTTGAGGTTGTTAGAAAGTGCGAATCAAGACATGAACTTATGTGTTTGTCCTATATTTGTCTATCACATAATTAATGTTTAAAGCAACGCTGAAGGGGTTTCTCCAACTTTATGTAATAATTGTTCTTTTTTTTTTTGGTCACCAGATGAGCCTGGTTAATGAAAAACACAATACATGTTGTGCACCTAATTAGGGTTTTAGTTTGCGCCGCTCGAGTTCGGTCAGATGTATCTTGAATTACACAAAACACGTGATTTAAGATTGTTAGGGTTACCAATCAAGTAATATGAGGCTTCTTGTGTAATAAGTTGGGGGTTCGAGCCTCAGCAAAGGCAAGTTGTGGATTCTTTTTTATCGACAAAAACAATGTCAAGCTTCGAACGAGAAAAAAAGAAAAGAAAAGAAGCAATTAATGTTAGGGTTTTAGTTTCATATATACTAGAACTAATTGGTTGTTTGATTTCATTTTCATTTCTTGAGAAGCACGGCTATCAACATCAACATCTCTATCATAATGAGAAGAAGAAGAAGGGGAAGAAGACAAGTCATGATATTACCTTGGAATGCACTCATACAGTGATACCAATTTTCATAGTTTAGAAATTGGGGGGCCACCTATTTTGGAATCAAGTGCTTGGAATAGCTTGGATATGAGATGTAATGATTTGATGAAGTTTAGAATCCGAACTCAAACATCAAATCTTGGGAATCAAACAACTACATAAATACTATAACATAAAAATTAGATTTGTTAAGATACTTGCTTCAAGCTCAGATTATTGAAAAAGATGTTGCAAAGCTCAAGAAAATTAAACTTACCTCGTAAATAGTGACCCGCAAAGAGAACTACATTTCTTTCTTTCTTTCTTTTTTTCTTTTTTTTTTTATGATATCCGTAGGTGTCCAAGTCGCTTTTAGCCCGTCCTGAAAAGTTCCGTCTCCACTCTCCACTAAAGAAAACAAATTGAGAATAATATATATATATATAAACACATAAAGCAGTTTAAAAAATGCTATTCACTATTCCATTAGTCACTAAGACAACCTGAAAATGTATAAATCACAGAGCAGATCATGAATATAAAGCATTCCATAAAAATTGAACAAGTTCGAAGTAGCTCCAATCTCTTAAAACGTACAGGCCTACAAGCTGACAGTTTCAAATGTACTTCTCAAGCTTATGCTCAACATTAAAGTTCGATTTTTTCCTCAAGTTATACGAGCATCAAATCCGGGATCGCATCAAGTTCCATCAAGCAAATGAAGAAACAGAAGAGTGATTGCGACGTATCGGGCAGCAGATAAACATTTAGACAAAGCAAATTACTTAAGCTTTCCCAATCTGTATCAGCTTCAATATCTAAAAACATACCAACATCTTGTCTAAAATTTCGTAGTATGGACTGTTTACCGCAGCTTTCGCTTGAATTCTCAATGCCAATCTGAATTTATTCTCAGACTAATTTCGGTTTGGAGATCTTCATGTCGCACAGTATGCCTCGTCCGGCACATCAGTTACCTGGACAAAAAATGCTGACATAACTGGTATTACGAGAACAAGATGACACAATGGTAAATAAATAAGTGCCCCTACCAGCCAAAACCACCTCGCTTGTCATGGCTAACCAAACTCATGTCTGCAAAGCACGGCCAAAGCATCGCTGCATTCGGATTTTGAGGAATAGGAACCTGAGACACAGCAGACACTTTACAAGTGGAAATGTCATAGTGTGAGAAAAAGGCCTGCACAGAGGAGAATTTGAAGGTGAAAAGGTCTTTACATACACACTTTTACATAGTTATAAAGCAAAAAACATGAAAAGTACACTAACAATTGTATAAACTTAATTGTTATTCATCATAGAGAAGTGAATGTCCTCAATAAGTGTTTCTCACAAATACTGCAGATGTGGAGCCAGTAAGCGAACCCACTTCTCATATATGTCGTGAAGTATTCCTTTTTCTATCAGTGAACAGCGAAAGAAATGGACAACTAAGAAAATTAATCTACTAGTTGAATTGGCCAATATCAAATTCATCATCACATGACTGAAAACTACCAGAATCAAAGCTTTCTCATGATTTCTTCATTTATTCGGCTGTAGTAGGTCATCCTCTGGATTGATGTTATTGCTTCTTCGAACTTACGCTTCTTGAATGCATTTTCAAAGGACTTGGACCAATGATCCAGGCTTCCTTTAACCTAAATAAAGAACAAGAATATACTCTTACATGTCACTGTGATTGTGAGTATCCTTTAGATATGTAGATAAAAAAATAAAAATTAAGATAGGTTTCCATTAAATATCATTTCCCCACCTCTACACACACACACACATACACATTACAGTTGTAGTATAACCATATATCTCCAAAAAAGTACATAAAAAGAGTGAACTCTACCTGGAATTGTATTTGTTGCAGTGCTGGAGGGTTGGCAGCCTCTTCAACAGCTTCTCTAATTTCCATAATCTGTAACATAAAGTATAAATTAGTGGGATATTACATGCAGGTATTTTGGTATGGAAACATTTTCCCTTCCCTTGGAAAGAAAAGCAAAGGAGGAGACGAAAGGAAGAAATGAGGAAAAAGGTTACCGCCGTTAGCAATCAGTCAAGAGTAACTCACAAATTAAATCAAGAAGAAAAAGATTTTTTAACTGAGCAAACTTTGTTGGGTCATAATTTCATTGCTATGGGAATTGTCAACCTAAAAAACATAGAAACACAGGTTTAGCGGTGTCGCAACCATCACCAATTTACTAGATTGATGACTTCTCCCACATATATGGTCTGATCAAGAGATACTGGCCCGCTTATTTTTCAATCTGAATTTATTTTCAGTTCACTGAACTAGAGAAAGAATTCAACGCAAATCAATTTCATATGTATACTACAAAATTTACAAACATATTATGAGAAAACTCAACAAACTGAGTCTACTGCTCTCAACTGTAAGCACTTCTAAATTGTACGAATCCTTTATTGATTAGGATGCATTTCAATTTCCACATATTTGCACTTTCAAAGAAATTTCTTTTCCTCGTAACACAGTCAGATAAAGCTATAACTAACTCCTTGATGGGGTTTATATTTGTCAACCAGGAAGCAATATTAGAATTTAGGTTGTTTACACATGCCATCTAAATGTTTGTTACAACCGATTCATGCCTTGAAGACTGAGGTGCACGTTTGATATATCAAATAACAGATCCGCGCCAACAAATTACACAGCTTTTCAGCTACTTACCTCAGCAAGTAATTCTGGATCAGACACTGTCTGTTCTTCATCCACACGAGCGCCTTCCAACTGCATCTGTAAAAACCCCAAATCGCATCAGAATCTTTTTAGTACACTCATGACCTGGAAACATTTTTTTTTCTTTTTTTAGTAAAGCAATAGAAGCATTAAGGTAATTCTAAAATGTTAACTTCTCGGAAATCTCGGAAAGGAAGGTTTAAACAACAATTCAAGAGGGGATAGGGGAGGGGGGTTGCTTACCAGGTATATTGCCCTCAACAGTGGACTCCTAAGTGTCCGATAGGCATCAATGACGCGGGCAGACTGTTCAGCAGCATATTCTTTTTCTTTCTGTAAGTTACCAAAACAACCGGTTAAGACAATTGAACACAAGCAATATATTATACAACCACTAAAAAGGTAAAAACAAATGAATTAAATCAAAAGTCTTCTGGAAAACAATGATAAAGTGGAGCTACCTCGGATTTTGTATGAACTAAATCAGGATGTAATTTCTTTTGCCAGTCCTTGTACTTGCTCTCCATACCAGTATCGTCTATCGCAAAAGCTCTTTCGCTGATAAGATACAAACAAGTTTCTAAATTTCACCCCTTGACACCAAAATTTAATTGACAAATCCAACGATGGGAATTCATGTGCACACATAATGCATTGCAGATGCCAAATAAAGATAAAAGTCCAATAGAACTATCCTTTTTTACTTTCGGACTTCGTCGTGCAGAGACTTTAAACATAATTTCTACATTCTTATGTATGAAGCACAAAAACGGAAATACAGATAACATTAACCAAACAACAAAATGTGGTACATTCACCCCACTAATCAAAACTCTGGTACTCTAAACATTGTACTATATAGCTACAACAACGTACCCGTATTCATGAATTCGTGAATCTCGCTAGTCCCGATACTATTCTCACCTTAACCACCTTCAACATTCAGGTGTGAGTTTTTTCACTCCAAAATGCTTCGATACTATTTGAGGACTCACCACACTGACATGATACATCCTTCGTTGCTAAGTCTTTACTTTTTGTAGGACGATGATAATCTAACATTCTAGAAGATATACATTTGTCACACAATGATGTGGATTTGTTTGGGATGTGTGTCGCACGAATTTCAAAGGAATCTACACCATTATGTAATAAATGTATATACCAAAAGCAAGTCAAAAAATGATTTTTTTTTCTTTATTACTCTGAGTGTCTGAACCGCCTCAACTCCTCATAATTAAGGCTGACTAATACCACGAGATTAGTAGCACGCCCCTACCACTAACACATAGATTGAAGGAGAAATGCTCTTCCAACCCACTTTGGACACTCACTTTGAGCACCTAGTGGGCCCAAGTGGAGGTCCCATTATATGATACACCTCGATGAGTGTGTGCGCATATCTCGAGGCTTGAGGTGTATCGCACGGCTAGACACCCACTTGAGCCCACAAAGTATCCAAAGTGGGTTACTATAACATCTTCTACAATTGATGGGAATCGAAACTATCACCTCTACCTTAGTCAGAGTACTAAGTCTTACTTAACCGACGTGAAACTATATTTCGATTCATACATCCACAACACATAAAGATCATGCCCTAAATTGCTTCAACAACACTAAAATCTCAAACAATTTTTAAGAAAAAATGGCTAACAAATCAAAGAACTTTTATTTTTTATTTTTTAATCATCATCAACACTTACAGACCGAAAATCTGGAAATAATCGACAGACTGATCGAACGGCTGAACGCTTCTGCAAATGTCGCAAAACAAAAAGGGTTTCGAGGCGGCGATTGCGCCGCAGCTCCAGCAGTTACCGAGACCTGAAGAAGTGGAACTGAAATCTCTACCGAAAACCGCGCAATCGAGTTTGGATCCGTGGATTGGCTTCTTGGGAACCCTAGAATGCGCGGATTGACGAGAGGAGTGGTCGAGAATGATCGGAGGGTCTGATTTGGGAGTTCGATTGGTAGGGAGAGTGGAGATCGGTCGTGATCTTCTGCGCAGAAGATTGAGTGAAGAAATCAACAGTTTTCGATTCGACATTATGAATTGAGAACGGCAATGGATCGAGAGAGAGTGAGAGAGAGAGTTCACGAGCGGAACACAAATATACGAGCTTCCAACATTCTGGCTTGCTTGTTCAAATGACACGTTGATGTTTCTAAGCTTTCTTGTGACGTCAACTATACCGACTAATCATACCGATTAATCACACTTCGAGTGAGAGCCCGATTTAAACGTACCCGTTTTAAACTGACAAAATGTGACCAAACCCGTTTGTCCATATTTATCCGTCCGGACATAATTTTTTAAAAATTAATAGAGTCTGAACATGTTTTCTTGTCCACTTTCATAATGTTTGAATTATAATTTTACTAATGATGATGTTATTTTTATATGAAAATTTGTAAAATTTAAAATTTTGAATTTATAACATTTCTTTTTTGTAGTGATGGAATGCATGACAACATAATAATTATGTATTTTTGTTAATAATTAAGTGAAAAAAAATTTATTTTATTTTATTAAAAAATGAGTCCGAACAAAAAAAAAAAGTGTCCATTTCAAAAACGGGTAAAGTCTGAACATTATTTTTAGTCATTATTGAAAGAGGTGTTCAATCCCATACCCGTCCATACCATTTTTTTGCCACCCCTAACCATCCGTTTGATGTCGACGGCGATGGCTCGGCTATCCTCGACTATCAAAAAATAAATAGTCTTAAATTAGTTGAACTCGCCTACATGTATTAAACTCCTCCTCCACACTACTCTCTTTAATGCAGTTGATGACGAGCTTTCGATTATTAAGAGTAATAATAAATTTATTTACGTTAGTTATTATCAATCTATTACAACCCTCCTAATTTATTTGGACTTGAGACTAGCTATGCAGAGCTACGAGAAGCTCCTAAGTTTTTCAAAGGTGGGGGAGGACCCTGAAGTTGCATACCAAATCAACTGCAAAGAAGACACAAGTAAACAGGCAGCTGGTTCCAACAACAGAAATATCAAACCTCTGTCTGTGTTCTTTGAGTTCAAAACTTGTCTACATTTTACATTCTCTCCACAAAAATCTTCCAGATAGCATCTACCACCACCAACATTTCACCACATCAGTCCCTTAGAAAATCTGTCTATAAATAAAAACCTGACCGATTTCCACAGAAGTACAGTGTTACCAACCACCAAAATGCGAGTGACATGCGACGATGATGCTCCCCCGAAGCAACATGAAAGAACATGAAAACCTGAATGATTGATTAATGGGGAAAGTGTCGACGAGAGTACAAGTAAACCAAACACTCACCACAGGAAAGAATCGCTTCATCGAAATAAAATAGTTGCCTTCATGTCGGCGACTGAATCATTGGTTAACGTTCTCGTCATCCTTCATGTACTTCTCTTGCACCTCTGCTACTGTGATATTTCATTAAGTGAAAACATTTTGGAACCAGAAACTTCAACATTAGGTGAGGATGAAATACAAAGAAGCTATATATAGCAACTAAGAGCCCAACAATGAATAATATCATGCTGTTCCAACACAAATATATGAAGCCCATTATACGTGAATCAACATACATTCAAAAGACTGAACCACCATTCCTACTATCCCTATTAACTTATTAAGAGATCCCCCCACATCAATGCAGAATAATGCAATAATTTATGCGATAATTCGAATCTGATAAACCTTACGACTCCTTAATGAACAGTTCTCATACGCACCAAGGATCCCCATTAAATGATCTCCCACATTCATAAGGAAGCGACGCAATAACAAGCGTGACAATTCGAACCCGACAGACCTACGACTTCTTCAAGAATAGTTTTGATATGCACAGAGCTAGCAGAAAGAATAACTAAACTGTTGCAAGGGATCTTTTAGTATGTGACATCATCAGAAAAAGAAGGGACAATATGGAGAATTGCTGCACGTTTATAAACCATGCACTCACGACTCTTTTTCCCCGAATGACGAAACAGTCATAAAGCTATCAACACAATTTATTCCTAACTGTACCAGCAAAAGTGTACACAATTTATTCCTAACTGTACCAGCAAAAGTGTTAGAAGATGCGTTGAAGCCAGAAACCTAATTAACTGGATAGAAAATTAATTTAAAAGATATCATTGAGAGAAGGAAGAAAGGATATCTGTAGTAATCCCAATCAAGAGGACCAGCAGCGATTTTGCTATACTCAACAGCACTGCCTTCAATGCCTGCAAATATATACCCATTGCTCTTGTCGATAAGCTTTACAAGATTTGCAACACTTTCTTTGTCCTGAAAGGTGCCCAAAACAGGAGTTGAAACACATTGAAATTGCATTTTCAGAAGTGGAGTGCACGAAAAAGCAGCTCGAGCACCAAAATAAATAAATAAAAAGCAGCTTGCCTGAATATCTAAGGTTGTGAAATTGACTAGACCGTAATCTTCCACAACCTCACACAGCTCCTTTGTGAGCTTCCTGCAATAGGAAATACTTCAATATCTGATGACTAATTTCTCTTAAGAACTAACTAGATGCCACCACGTTGATCAAAACATAACTAATATAGAGAAATGTGAAAATATTGCTCAAAAAATAAGATAAAACTGTGAGTCTTATCAAGGAGAAATGGCAAGTAATCATTAGTAACAGAATAACAAAATATACAACAACAAGAGTGACAAAGCCTCAATCCCAAATTAGTTTGGGTAGGTTAACAGCTAAATCAACATAACATGCTCCAAATAAAAATGATTGTTTTAATACTAAACCTGTATTTAGCATGACGAGGGTCTTGATCAAGATGGTACTGTAGATAGGATAAGTCTTGAACATCCGTGTAAAAATCAAGGTTAAAAGCTGAAAAAGATAATCATTATTATTCATGAAGAAAGCTAAAAGCAGAAAGAGATCGTGAATTGAGGTGGATTTTAATAGAAAAAGAATATACAGGCTCTAAACCAGACCTAGCTTTCCATAGCTCTCAATAAGGTCGATCTTAGACAAGACATTGATGTGCGGTAGTTCTAGATGTATCATGGTGGACAGGGAAAGAAGCAATGCACTCACATACTTCCCAGGGTCGCTACAAAGGTGGGCATCAACTAGGTGTATGGCAGTCAGCTGCATACAGAATTGACAACAAATGAGTTTTTGTAGTTAAAAAATATTAAGGAAAAATTAAGAAGATCAGAGAAATGACGGCAAATGTTCTGTTCTGGAGTTGACAGGATCATACCCTAAGGTCCAACTTTTTCATGAGTTTATTGATGATATTTCTGACATTAGTATGAACTGAAAACAATTCAACTTGGCCAGGAAAATCAAAGAGAAGGTAGTGATCTGCAAAGTTCAATAACAAAGTCATACATACTATAGTATTTGTTAACTAGGCATAGATGCCCCATGTTTTAGAAAGTCGGACATTGGATAGATAAATGAAATAAAATCAGCAGGTCAAAATCGAAGTTCAATGAACACAAAGTAAATGTGTTAGGTCAAAATGATCCTGTTAGTGGCCATCAATACCACTCCAACAAGTGTCTCCTGACTCTCCCAGACATTTTCAATATAAATTTCTTCAGTAGGTGCTTTATCATTACCATTTTACTTTTAATGTCATCTTCAAATTTATCAAAAGTAGCTGTTGTTTTTTAGATGGAATAACATAGTAAAAATAATATAATTGAAAAAAAAAAAGATGTTCTAACTACCAAAAATGCACGGTACAAGAACTGCCATGGCCAGTCACCTACAAAAGAAAAGAAAAAAAAAAAAATACTATTCTGCATTGCGAAATTGCAAGAGAAAATTTACAGGAGAAAAGCACAAATTCTCCTACCTTTGATAAAAGGCATCAATTTGGACTCCAACCAATCAATATTCTTCTGCAGGTAATCCATACAATAAACCAAACCTAGCAAGCAACAACAAAAGATTTAAAAGCATCATGTCAAAAACTAAAAGAAAAACGCTTCTTATGGTGGGAAAAAAGAAAATATTAGTTTCTCTCATTGAATTTACACAAACAATGAAAAGATAATGAATGATATAAATAAGTACAATCTTAGGTCGCAAGAGTCCCATGCAAAAGCTCAAGGGATTACAAATTATGTTTAAACGGTCATACAATAAACTGCCTAACGATTGATTATCATTACATTCAAGACGACCGACCCTGAGACCAAATATCATGTGTTTTAAGGCATACCTCCATTAGGACCAAGAGAATGCTCATTCATTACATCTTCAAGCTTTATAAGGTCTTCAATATTCACAGCACACTCATACCTATAACAAATTTAAGGAAAACACAAGTAGCACATAACATTGGCTCGTGTTGCTTCTTTGAAAACAATGTAATTTAGTAAGTTCCAGATTGTGGATACGGCAATGCATCGTTTGCAGGATCCAAGTTGATAACAGCAACTTTCCTGCAAGGAAATTATTGCATAATTTATATTACAAAACTAACACTACAATCATATCCTATTACATCAACTATGTAAACACAAAATATCAGTCTACACTTTGCACATCTGGAAACGTAATACGTTCAAGCTTTTTAAGAATGGCCAAAGCGGCCATAATTACAACCAATAAGAAGGAAACAGTAATGAAGCTGAAAGATTGAAAACGCACCTGCCTATAAGTTTAAGGAACTGTGACATGCCATTGCAATAAGTTGTCTTCCCTGATCCTGGTGGACCTATTACTACTTGTCCAAACACCATTTTTTCTACTTGCTCTATCTCTCAGCTAGCTGAATTCAGAAATTAACACAAGACCATGAGACACATCCTGAAGTTGAAGTAGTGTTTACTATATATGAGATTCTCCAAGAATAATAGGAATAGGATGCAGCACTTTACAAACACATTGGAAAACCCAAAGGAAATGAAAATAAGTAAAATGAAACATGTGATTAACAAAACAAGGTTACCACATGCATGTTGTTGGAGATGTATGGACCGAAATATAGTCCCACATTAGTTAAGTGTGACTTTATAAAGAAGTACTTAAGTTGTGGTTCTCTCCCCCAAATAGTACCAAGGCCTTTTGAAGTAAAACCTCACATCTGTGAATGCAAAGTAGTTAAGTTGAGGACAATGTCGGTACTAGCAGAGATCCACAGCACCCCACCCCCAAAAAAAAAAAACACACACACACAAAAAAATGATTGTTAGAGTCTAATATACTAATCGTAATTCCTAATTCAATCAACAGGTGCAAAAAGCAAGCAACAACTTTATATATATATCCTTTGGTGTCTGAACCTTTGTCAACCCTCTCATTACTTTGATTCGACTAATCCCACTCAAGTGCCCAAGCCACATAACCCATCAAACCCTAATCGCTCATTCTTCTACTTGATTTCTCTTCACTTATTTTTTTTTATATCCATAGGTGTCTAAACCTTTGTCAACTCCTACTTACTTTGATTCGACTAATCCCACTCAGGCGCCCAAGCCACATAACCCATGATACCCTCATTGCTCAATCTTCTACTTGATTTCTCTTCACTTTTTTTTTATATATATCCATAGTGTCTGAAACTTTGTCAGCCTTTCCTTACTTTGATTCAATTAATCCCACTCAGGCGCCCAAGCCACGTAACCCATGAAACCCTCATCGTTCATTCTTCTACTTGAGTTCTTCCCACTTTTTTTTATATCAATTGGTGTTTGAACCTTTGTCAGCCCCTCCTTAGTTTGATTTGACTAATCCCACTCATGCGCCCAAGCCACATAACCCATCAAGCCCTAATCGCTCATTCTTCTACTTGATTTATCTTCGCTTTTTTTTTTTTTTTTTATTCATGGGTGTTTGAATCTTTATTTGATTTGACTAATCCCACTCAAGCGCCCAAGCCACATAACCCATGAAACCCTAATCGCTCATTCTTCTACTTCATTTCTCTTCACCTTTTTTTATTTATCCATGATTGTCTGAACCTTTGTCAGCCCCTGCTTACTTTGATTGGTCGTTCGACCAATCCCACTAAGGCGCCCAAGCCACATAACCCATCAAGCCCTAATCGCTCATTCTTCTACTTCATTTCCCTTCAATCTCATCAGCAGCAGTAGCAGTAGCTTATAACCAGAATTCTGAAAGGAATTCACTTGTTTATACATTAACAACACTCATCGTGATTCGTAAAACTTCAAAAAATCCCCAAAATTTGAAAAGATTAACCTGAATTGGTTTGCAATTGTCGAACAAAATACACCTATACAATTCAATCTCCAAACTGTTTCAATTTGTTTTGCTTGACAATCAAAGATCGAATAGAGCGAAATAGAAGAACACAATGCAATTCATCGAGCACAAAAGAATACAATCAAAGATCGAAGAAGACTCACAAATGGCTTGGCTTGGCTTGGCTTGACGAAGACGATGGTGTTCGAACTCACGGCGACGATGCTTCACGACTTTCAGCTGTCGACGGTGTTCGGTCAATTCATTGGAGGGTTCTTTCGCGAACAGAATTGTTAGAATGACAACTTTGTATGACGCCGTAAGTCACGTAAGCTCACAAGAGCTATTCATGTGTTCTGTCACTTGATTGTAAACTAATATAAGAGTCATTCATGTGTTCTGTCACTTGATGTAAACTAATATTTTTGTGGTGTGACATTATTATATGTGTATTAAATAGTCCGATTGACTAGTTAATTCTACAAAGCGAACACATGATTATTTAAACTAATATGGTTAATCCGTCTTAAGAAAGTGAAGCGAACATGCCCCTGAACTTTTTAAAAATTCATTTAAATCTATCGAGATCCTAATTGAATATCTCTTGATTTTTTAAAAGTCCATTAAAACTTTTTGAACTGAACTTTTTAAAAATTCATTTAAATCTATCGAGATCCTAATTGAATATCTCTTGATTTTTTAAAAGTCCATTAAAACTTTTTGAAATCCAAATTAAATATTCTTCGATTTCAAAATCCTTCAACCACTTTTAAAATCATCATCCGATTGAACAATTTCAAAACCCTCCAAATACTTTTAAAATCATTTCAAATCATCCGATTGAACGGACCCCTTGAATTTGCGTTTGAGGTTTGAGTTGAAACATGGGCCGAAACAAAGCCTAAGCCCTTCACACCAGTTTTATTCATTTATTTTATTTATTTTAACGATTCCCTTGCAATGAAAGAAATTGATTCATGTAGCAAACCTCGAATAATTTGAGATTGAGTGAACCGACCTCATATAGGTGAGAGCATAAATTATTCATTGCACTATGCACTACCCGCAGGTGTGGTTGGCACGAATATTTAATTTTGTATTTTTTTAATTAAAAAATGAGCTTCAAGTTACAATGAAGACAATCTGGGAAATGAAACCCGAGCATTAGTAAACCAAATCTAATGCGAATAAAAATTTCATATGCCTCCAACAACTCAACTTCAATTGTTTGTTGCCACATCAACATTGCCCTCTATTTTTCAAAAGTTGTTGGACATCAATCAGTTCGGACTTTGAAAAAATTAATTTTTTTTAGAAATGATAATGAATGTACGAGTCTACGAGATATAAGAAATTGATTCTATCTTAAACATAAAAGATAATGATTTGGTAAAAAAAATGTAAATTTACTGCACAATCATTTTTTTAAGTAAAATAAAAAATTCATTAATCATCAATGACTCGATACAAGATTAGACTTAGAATCAACTACTCGAATAAAAATACATTGACTCGCCAATCTATTTGTTCAAAAGAATTACCATGAATTTGACTGTGAATGTGCTTGTAAAATTAAAACGATGTAATAATCAGAGACTGCTCTCTACATACATCCAAAACACTTGACAATATACAAACAATACTAAAACCATATAACAAAAAACAAAACATGGAACGAGAGAAGAAAACCTAAGGCTTCCGACAAGGAAAGACAAAATCAAGACTTCCACCGTTGAGACCATGGTTGGTTTTCATGAACCGTAGTTTTACTCTAAAAAAAAAAAAAAAGGAATACTAAAACACTATCTGAGATTCTGATGGATGCAGAGTTGGTAGTCTAAGCTATTCAGAGAAGCCCAGAGGAATTCATGCCATGCATAGACACACAAATAGATCCTCTAACTGTATTGCAGACTGTCTCGTGAAATTCGCAGTGTCCACCTGTTCTGCGACCATCTCGGAAGACGCGCTCCCAGATGGTTGGGAGAGCCTGCACTTTGCTTAATTGATTAGTTGAAGCAGGATGCAATGGATTGGGATAAAAAAATCTCCCATCATTAAATAAAAATGTAACAAGTAATAACCATGAAACATCAAAAACCTGGTGCACTTGTAACTGGAAGAAAGGCAAGAATATCTCCTCCAGACTCTAATCTCATTGAAATTGACAAAATTGTGACAAAATTTACAACTAACAAAATTTTTCCTCGGCTCTTCGAGGAGTAAAATTAAAATGACAAGTAATATTTTGAGCCGGGGCCATTTGATGTTAGCTCTACCTCTTGGGACACAATAAACTTTGTCCCCGGAAAAAATATCCTCGCAATTTGATATGAGAAAATATATGTTTTGATATTGTGATCTTCAAATTTATGCTAAGAAGAAAAGTAAAATGTCGGATTACTTGCTTGGAGATGAAACCAAGCAATCGTAGACTCGCTCCATGCGAGAGGTAATGATAAGCTTGTATGCAGTCGGCAGTCCAGGCTTCGCCAAAGTAATTATGTCTTGTTTTATACTGTAAATTGTGCATAATAAGCAAATATTAGAATCTTGCCACATGATAGAGACATTCCATGATCAATTTTGATTTTGTGCTGTTAGAATATAAAAGATTGGACCTCTGCGAGTAACTTTGAGAGCTTACGCAATAAGTTATACATAAAGATCTACAACTAACCGTTGCCATTCTCCAGTTGCTTTTGCATGTCCTTCCACAGACCTATACAAACGATCCAAATTATAGAGAGTCAATCCGAACATGTGTATGGCCGCTTCTTCCTGCAGAGAAGGAACTCTTACAAATAAAAGATCCAAGCAATCCAAATGAAAATACTAGCATAAATTTTATTTTTCGTAGATAGAAACAAAAAAAGGACTACTTTGAAGAGATATAGCTAGTTCGCGATGTTGGCATTGCAGATTTGATAAAAACAATGTCTGACTAGTAGCAATTGACATTCATTTTGCTGAACATCCAACACTATGATAATGCGTAGGACAGACAGAAAGGAATAAATGTGGGGAGAAAAAAAAAGATTCTATAACAAGTTTCACAGTTAAGAAGCTCTGAAAAATTGGAATCTAGCTCCACCACTTCATGAGTAGCACGGTAGCTTAACTTAAGGTTTCTTCTTCTGCAATTACAGGCTTAAGGGCTATATTATAGTCCACGTCCATCACTCCATAATCTATGCCAGTGAAAATACTTGTTTTCCCCTAAGACTTGGAATTCCACTTCCAACTTATAATAGTCTCTCCCCCTCCGACACAAATTAGTACTCACAATCAACTTTCTCAAGGTATATTCTGTCCTGCAGGACGTCGACACACGGACACACTGCTATTTAAGAATAAAAGTTATAAGCATAGACTAATTTAAACTTACATGATCAACTAACTTTAACTCTGAGCTAATTGATGAGTCAAAGATCCAGGAGTAAAACCTAATTTTTTTTCACTTCTACTGTTCTACATAATAATTTATTTGACGTGGTTCATTCATTTACATTTCAACTTCTCATTATGTTTGTGCCGGGAAAAAGGAAAAACTTCTCATTATGGAACGATCCATCTGATTTACATATCAACTTCTCATTATGGAACAATAACCCAACAACAAAAGGGCCCTGATGGCTCACATAAGAGGGTTGCATCAGCGACAAGTGCCCATACATAAAGTGCCAATATATGTCTTTCATGGTCTTCGGACAAAGAGCGGAAGCCTCACTAAAAAATGATGAGAAATTCCATGATTGGCTTTCTGAGAACTTGAGTTCCGTAATTTATGGCAAGCATGAAATCAAGGAGTTTATTAATCTTCACTACATGTTTCGGTTCTGGGTTTATAAATCATAAATGCTAATAAACACCACCTTCATTCTTATTTCATGCGTAATTTTTACAGCTCTGTAAACTAAATTGTAAATTCTAGAGTGTTTTAATATTATAAACAAGTTTTCATGTCCAATCAATCTCCAATTCCAAACTTAAGAACTTGTACCATGTTTCTCTTTTTCTTCACACTTATTGAGATGATATTTTCTCTTCAGTTTTGAGAACTATTTTTCTCCAAACTTATATGCTTGCTAGTTAGATTATAGTTTTTTTAATGTCATCTCACCTAAATATTAATTAATTAATTTATTTATTTATTTTTGAAAACCTAAATATTTATCAAAAGAATAAGAAAATATCATTATTATGGAATTGAAGTAAAATGTGAATGTTGGGCAGTAAGGAAACAATACAACCATAACTTTAAGTATAGAGGAAAGTCTTTTTCTCAAGTACAGCAAAGTCAATTTTAAGACCTTGTGTGGCTAAAGCATTAATATCAATTATCAAAAATTGACACATCTACCCACCAAAAATAAAAAATAAAAAATTGACGCATCCGAAAGATGCAAGGAACAGTAAAGTAAGAAAAAAACAGATAACTATGATAAAAGATGCCTACAATAACATAGATTAGGATAATTATGAAAGATATAACCACTAGCGACATGAAAATCTGAACCTGACACATGAAGAAAGATAACAGAATCAAAGAGCAAACCCATACAGCTGGAGAAAGAAAGAATTCATTGAGTTTTGAATTGGAATTGAGCAGTAGATTGATAAATCCACCATATTTCAGTGAGGCCTACTGTTGTACTACAGCTCCCACACATTTGCAGGTGTGTTTAAGTGTTAACATATTATGACAGATCCACAGTGAGTTTTGTGGCTTCCTGCTTCCACTTCATTTGTTTAAGATGGCTAAGAATTTACAGATTGGTGATAGAAATAAATTCTTTAACAGTTCTTTTGGTTTGTAACTGTTTTCCTAACAGTTTCTTACCATCCAGAACCCAGTTTATTTGCCTTCCAATAGACATATTACTGTTAGGCAATCAGATAAATAATTCACGAGCAAACCTGCATCCATCTATCTTCATGTACGTGTAATAGGCACCAAGAAAAAGAAGCTATGCATACAAACATAAACATAGTTCAGCCCATACCCGTCCATGATCAATAAAATTTTGAAATTTCGCGATCGTTTCCTCAACCTCCACAATGAGTAGTCTCCTTTGTCGTCGAGCTATCCTGCCTCTACCTTTTGCTCCTTCACCCTGAAGATGAAAGAGCACGCGCAACAAAGTAAACGCAAGGAACAAAAGCAACAAATAAGAACATCAGTTGAAACCAGTATTTCAGTTTTAGAAATAAAAACCTGTAATGTAAGATTAAAAATGATGAATCAATTGCAGAAAAGAATGAGTTTGACTACTCTTGAGAACTTTACAAAACCAATCTTGTGGTTCCACATGTCTTGTTGCCATTAAAGTTGTGCCACTAACATCCTCGTATATTCACACTCATCGCTCTTAGCAGTCAAACCTTTTCTATTCTTCTTTCTTTTTGGTCTCTTATCCTGCCTCAATCTTTTCTTTTGAGTTTTTCTGCTCCATTTCTTTCACAATGTTGATCACTTAGGTGAAACTTCCTATTTTGCTTTCAACAATCACAAAAGCGCTGCCGTGGCTTAAATTTCAAGGTGAAATGTCCTTCTATCTTGTTTTCTGCTTTCAATTAAGATCTACTATGTAACTTTTCATGGTAAAAACTTGGTAAGAAAAAATTAGTATAATGCTTTGGAAAAGATTCCCTTTACCTTGGACTAAAGGATTTGTGTTGTAGTTTTATGAAACAAATTGCAGTTTGTTGCATAAGTAGCTGAAACGTGTTTGATATAATCGCAAAAAATGTGTCAACTGATCGACATTTGAACAAACCTTATGTAAATAATCTTCTTGAGTATACACAGATCATTGAGCTTTCATATCACCTTTTTTTTATTAGAGAGCTTTCAGATCACTTTCATTAACCTTCAGTCTAACAAAGAAGAAGGTACCTCAACATGGAGTAAATTGAATTACATGCTTCCGTACAATATTTTACAGCTTTCATGAAATAAAGGCCTCGAGAGTCAAGACCCCATCACAGATTAATTACAATTTTAAAAATGAAAAGTCTTGCAGTTTGAACTCAGTCATTTATATCTCAAGTACTAGAACAAAACTCAAGGCTTTCTCATATCCATTTATTAACACATCTATAAGGAAATCTGCTACTTGTTCATGATCTGCTCCAGCTCACAACAAACTAAAAACTAAGGACAAGGCAAATTACCTCTAATAAAAACTACCATGAATGAATTTACACATAAACACTCTAAAGTCTAAACCCTATTTCAGAAAATAATAATAATAATAATAATTAAGAGGGAACTGAAAATTTTCTATTTGGCCTATTTGCTTATTAGCGAAGGCAATAACCACCAAAATGAAATTTGCATCCTATTGTCGAAAATGAAGTTGGAAATACAGCATGCTGTCAAGTAGGTGCCAGGAGCAACCCACAGGAAGTAAAGGCATCTGCATTCCAGCCTAAAATGAGAAGACAACCAAAATAAATTGATTTGAAAGGGAATAGATGCTCTGTAACATCAAGAACTAAGAAACCAATGTGTGCAACTATTACATTGGAGAAAAATTGTTCATGGGGCAAATGCACAGATAGCTAGGCAGTTTAACAAGCATATTTCTAGATACTTTAAATGATGACAATGTACCTGCTTAAATGATGCACGGACCAACATGAGCAAAACAATGGAGAGAAAGAAAGCTGGTAAAGCAGCAAGAATGGCAAAGTTGATTTGGTTAGCCTTGAGAATCTGGTCCAGTTCAAGCATTGCCCTGTTCACGAAGCATTCCATAAGAAATTCTCAGGCCATCGTGAGAGTAATTCAAAATGATTTTTCTTGAACTTACGTCTCAATGTCCAGTTTAAGCTTTTGAATCTGCAATGGCGTAAACCATAGTCAGAAATGAATCAAATGATGTAACTCAAAATACACATAGCTTAGACAAAAGCATCTAAATTACACCTGAATGAGCAATGCACTGGCCATTTCTCCTCCTAGGAGATTTTGAATAGGACGCATAACATCTTTCTCATACCTGCATTGGAAAAACTGATGAGCTGAAGATTTTCAGGTAGTATGAACCATAAGAGCATAGGTTAGCTGCAAATCAACTGTACAAGCAGGCAAAAGACAAACAATGCCCAGCAATCAGATTGTATGACAATAAACTAGCAACTGGAGAATCACATATCAAACTTTTAAAGAGTGAATCTAATCCCTAAATGAGAATTAACCTACAAAATAAGGTGACAATGAAATCAAAGGAGCTAAATCGGCAAATTAATCTCCCAAACTGACCAACATAGATTTTCCACTCCATGTTGAAAAATCTTTCAGTGGATGCCCAAAGTCTTCCATTAGATTAAGTTTTAGTTAATAATTTTTTACTTCATTCAAACGGGATGAACTGAGATTTTTTCAATGATCATTATCATCGATAGGAAGAGAGATAGAAGACAAAGTAACTCGCAGAATCATTATAACTTAACTTAAATAGTGAAGTGCATCAAGTGCACCATATGAGAAAAGGTATCCAACTAAATCTTTAAAAGAATAATTACATAGGACAACAATTAAACCAGTTATGCTCTGAGTGTTGGGCAACAAATACATGGTAACGAACTGAGCGTCACAAACAGTAGAATGTTGAGATTGCTATGTGGAAAAACATTAAAAGATAAAATCAATTAAGACGAATTGGAATATGCGAAGAAAATCATTAAATAAAAAAAGCAAACAATTGACAACAGATAGCAATATTAGATGAAGGGGGTCATCAAGAATAACATTGACAAAACCGATATATGGATGCTTATGAATGTAGCCTAGATAAAGTGAGATGGAGGAAGCGAAAACCATATGGTTCAGAAAAGGGCTTATATTGAAATGAGTTGTACCAAAACAGGTAAAACAAAGGAACAAAAAGAGGAATAAGTTTTGTTCAGAAGAGTTTGGCTCTTGGAAATGGTTTCTTCTTCGACATACTTATCATCAAAGTCGACACTACACAAAAGCTTATTCTTCAAACTTGTTTCCTTCATTGTACGAGATATGTATTTGAAATGCTCAAAATAAACTGACGTGCAGTAAAATTAGAAGCAACAAACTTTTTTTTTTCTGTTCAGAAACTTTGATGTGACATCATTTTAAGCTCTTTAAGGCTCAGCATCAATGGAAATTGTACTGCTTATTTTCAACTGGTGTAATCATAGACGTCCCTTGCTTTCCAAAGTAATCTCTATATCTCCAAAAGCTGCCTACTAATTGTACCTAAACTGGATTCAAAGTTCTTTCACAACATTCTTTGTAAATATAAGATAAGAAGGGTCTTGTGGCACCAAATATTAAAGAAGAGAAAGAGAGAGGAAAAATCAATTGTGAGACTAAAAAAAAATCTTAATATTAGCCTATTGAATTTGAATACAAAGGGTTGACATTTCATCACAATATTTTAGCAACAAAAATGATAACAAATCAAAGACAAAACTAAAAAGCAAAACAAAAATGAATATATTGGACTATCGAAGAAATTTGGTGCACTTTAACAACCGGCATTTAATTCCATTAAATAATTGGCATGCCAAACGGAAATTTCAACAATTATGTTCTTTTTTATGAAAATTCTGCATCATGAGTACAAAGAAAGCCTCACCTCGCCATGACTATTTCTAGCATTTCCCTATCTGAAGCGTCTTTTGGAAGTTTCTGATCACGTTGCTGTTCAACAAAAGCCAACAACATCCTGTAATAAGACAAAACTATATGACTAAGCCAACGTAACTTACATATGTCAAGTCGTATCTCTTTGAATTATTTCTTCTCTAATAAGTAAGACAAAAGAAGGGAAGAATTTGATGAAATGATACAGCTTGCTTTCCAATATTCCAGAGGTCACTTTGTTCAATAATAAAACAACTTCTTCAATGTACATCATCTCTTCTCTAGGCCTCAAATGGAGTGCTATCTATTAAACAAAACATATCAAGTTGGGAACATATAAAGGATGCAAGAAACAAGATGAGCCGAATAAAGTAATTGATGAAATAGTGCATTGGACCAAATGCAAATTGCAACACCTTAACACCTTAAGCACTTCATCTTTTCACTCCTACACAAGTTTTTCTACAAAAAGAAAAAATCATTTCAATCAAGATTACATTATGTCAAACACTTGGTACGCCATGAAGGACCCACTTACTTCTATCGACTATTAATATTCATGCAACAATTGGTGGTTAAATCACCCATAGCCATAGGTATAAACAGAGAGCAAGAAAAACTCAAGCGTTAACATCCAACTCAGTAACCTAACATTGGTTCATACATTTCTGTAGAACCCCTTGCCATGCAAACACAAACCAGTTCTACCAATTTCCTCTTGAACAAGAAGTTCAATCCTCAACAACTGATAAGAAATCACATCTTAATGAAGCTCAGCACGACAACAAAAACTAGATGGGTTAAATGGAAAAGAGAATGTTTCTTCATTCAACAACCCCAAGACAGGACATTATGTATTGAAGCACATGCCGACCAACGAAGCTTTAGAATTGTTGCTTTGGATTTTGCACTTATAAGCTTATTGGTAAAGTATTGACAAGTTTATTGAAAGGAAGACCAAGATAGGAGGAAGGGTGAGTGAAACACACACAAAAATAACAGGTCTTATTTACATTTTACAGTAATTTTTTATGAACGGACTTACAATACTCTCAATGTAACCGTAATTCTGGATCAAGCCTTTGCAGTAAGAGAAGAAAAGGATCAAGAAATTGAACTCAAGACTTGATGGAGAGGGTAAATTCTCGACAAGTAAGTTCAAGCCACACGAATACAATCTATTCAAACTATACTTTTTAAAAAGTTTTTCTCTATTTGACTCCAAAAGATGAATAGCTACTTAGCGTAACACAATTTACATCCCTTGTTTTGCTGGTCAAATCTCGACAAATACAATGTCTCACAAACACAAAATTTTAAATTGGATAAAGAAAGTTTTCCAAAAAAGAAAAGAGAATAAAATACCTACAAATTATAGTGTACATTGTAAGTCGAAAATGGGCTTACAAATGTAGACTGGCATTTCACCCAAAAAACAAAAGCAGGTAAGTTATACAGGATGGATAGGGCATTCACCTCTCGGAATCAAGTTTATCCAACATATTGGGTTTTGCATATACAAGAAAAAATTAAAAATTTGACCCGTGCTTTTGCATATTGATTGAGATAGTTTACTGTTGAAATATCTATTTATCATTAGGAACATTACAAATTATCAGATAAAGATGTATATTAAACCTGTGGAGTGTATTTGTCGACAATTGCACTTCCTCCATTTCCTTTACACCTTTGTGCCTTCTTTGGAACGTCTCAAAGAGGTCGTCTCTGATAGAAAGAAGCTGACAAGTGATAAAAATAGTCATATAAATGGTTGTCCACTTTATTTTATTGTGAAGGGAGGAAACGTTATGAAAAAAGAAGTTGCCATGAGGAAAAGAGAAAGTGTTCTGCCACATAACAAATATTAATTGATCCTACATCTTGAGCAAAAATCCAGGCCGCGCATGCTGCACATCTATTGCCAACAAGAGGAGATCCTTAAAAAACTATGCGCTATGCAACTCACAGGTTAAGAATATATTGGGATACAATATGAATCAAGAATGATAAATGAGAAATCATAAATCAGCAACTGCATCTTTTCATAGAACAAGTTAGAAAACAAAAACATAGAGATCTTTCATTCAAAAGATTTAACAAGTCATTAAGCATATACCTCATGCTAATGGATACATAAGAATTCCACAGGGCATGTTTCTCTTAACTATATTTTTAAAAAAGGTTGGTCCAAACTCCCAACCCACATTCTGAATTCCCAATCATAGTACCAAGACCTGAACATGCAAACTTAACCAAGATTATAAACCTTCCCCATGAGTTTTTATTTATTCCAGTTTGATATTTGAGGGTGTCCAAGCCCCTAGCCTAACTATTTCCCACGGTCTTGGAGCAACATGTTATCCATACGCAATGAGATAGCCAAGGGGAGTAACCTCAATTCAGAAGAAATTGAACACTAGAACCTAGTCACCCATCTCTGGTGAGTGCCTCAACAAGAAAACTGGATCAAACATTTAACAAAGATCTTGAAAAGGAGAATATGAAATATCCCATAACAGATGACATTGACTAAGAACCATTTACCTTAAAAATGAAACTCTAGATCTGAAATAACTTGCTGTATATAAAAATCCGAAACAATAGCATTCGCTTTAAAAATGAAACTCTAAATTTGAAATAATTAGTCAAACATAAACATTCAAAACAAAAATATCCATATAAAGCAAAATAGTTTTCACTTTTCACTGAAGTCATTCAAAATATTTATAGAAACAATGATTAGATCCCAATGTTGTGATAGGACACCCATATTTGATTGATTGATTTGCGAATTCAACAACGATAACACAAAGAACAAGAACCCAAAAGTAACCCCAGAGAAAGTCTTAAAACTCTCTCAAACCCAAACACTCGTAGAGTGCCCAAATACATTTCAATTCCCCCTTGTCTCATCCTACTAACTCACCCCTATTTATAATATTTCCTACTCACTCCATATGAACAACTCTATGTGGGAACTTATCATTACTCCCCCCTTAAACATCCACCTTGTCCTAAAGGTGGAAAGAAAATGAAACATACAAAAGAATAGTAGAACATTAAGAGCATAAACTCATATATGGATGGAAACAAATTCTCGAAGTGAACAGTCCTTGGCGCATTTTCTACCAAAGCCATTTCATCAAACACCTGCTGCTCATTGTGAATGCCGACAAGAACATGTAGTAACAAATAACCAGAGAGTGTGTAAGTGAAAGGAGACCATGTGAGAATCCATACTGATCTTCTACTAGGGTGGTGAATAGCATCCAACCCCACCAACCAAAAGGGGAACAATGGAAACACTTCAAATGCTTTTAGTGAGTCTAGTGGCAATATATTGATGTCAAAACACATGAACTCAAACTCTGAATCCATCCCATGGAAGGAAATAATGAGCACCCCACAAGAAACAAGAGAAGCACCACGAGCCTTGATTTAGTGTATGGCCAAGAGCTGATGAACAATCAATTGACGCATAAAGAGATGGACTGCCCACTTTGAATGTTGCAAAACCCAATGGAACTCAATAGGCCAACCATATTCGAATTTCAGTTTGGTACCTGAAGCAACGATAGCACCCAAAATAAACATGAGAACCGATGCCATGGAAAGTAATTTACGAACCCTTAGAACCACGGATGATTCTGAAACATCGTAGGGTAGAGATAGTGCTCAATTGAATTGGAGCTCTCGTCGAACGACTTCTCCGATTTGTACATTCCAATGAAAAACCCAAAAGTGAGGCGTTGTTGGTCTTTCACGAACAGAAGAAGGAACGAATGTGGAAAAGATAATATGACAGCCTGATGATTATCCTCGAGTTTTGTGAGATCAAAATGGGCCACCATGTTGGAGTGTGACCAAAAGAGCTCAAGTTGAAGATAAGCTATAGCCAGGAAACATAACATGTAAACAAATAAAGTGGGCCCACAAGTAAAGTTGAAAGACATAAACCCCTGAGATGGTTGAGCCCACACCGATCGTACGCCTCGAGATGCCCAACAACCAATTACTCTCATCTTCTCCAAATTCTGGTTTTTGGGTTTTGGATGAAACAAGTTTTCCATGAATGTTGTGGACGGCAATGGTGGGAAAGCGGAGGTGGCCAAGGGGGGGGATCGAGGACAGTGACGGAGAGAACCACAACGTGGAGCATGAAGGTCCGCTCCACGGTAGTGTCGTCTGGATCTGGTGGCCATGGTAGAGGGGCGATAGCGGAGTATGAAATCAGAGACCGACGACAGATCTGGTGTCCGCAATGGTCGATGCATCGGGGTCGAGGCCGGTGGCCTTGAAGTATTGAAGATGAACTCAGAGACTATGAATGAGGCATTCACTTTGGTGAAGGAATGTACTGATCGATCGGAGGCAAAGTCTTGAACTATAGAGATGATCAACAACGCATTTGGTGTCGGAATCTCAGATCGGAATTGCTTCGGGATGTGTTTGACTATCAAATCTGGTGATTGTGGTACACCGGGGGTCATCAACTCCTCAAATAACCCTATATTTGACGGATCTGAAATTTTTGCACTGCTATATGCTCCGATTTGTTGTTCTCTTAAGATTGTTGAAGTGAAACCCATATGTTGAAGGAAGAGCTCATAGCACTTCCGAGCCATGCCTCTGATCGCCATCTTTACTTCAGATTTAAGCTCCTCAATCGATGCCTCAATGGTTGAAATCTTCTTCACCTCCACTTCAATTCGAGCCATTCGAGATTCCATCATATCTAATTGAGCTTCCATCTTTGAACTATGCTCTGATACCATTAATAGGACACCCATATTTGATTGATTGATTTGCGAATTCAACAACAATAACACAAAGAACAAGAACCCAAAAGTAACCCCAGAGAAAGTCTTAAATCTCTCTCAAACCCAAACACTCATAGAGTGCCCAAATACATTTCAATTCCCTCTTGTCCCATCCTACTAACTCACCCCTATTTATAATACTTCCTACTCACTCCATATGAACAACTCTATGTGGGAACTTATCATGTTGCTAACCATTCACATTTCCACTATTACCAACAAAGCAAACGCATGGAAAATATAAACTTAAGCAAATAGAAATAAGGAGATAAAATTAAGTGCTTAAAAGGGAAAGCTTTGACAAGGATTTTATAACCTTCGGAGCAGAAGAAATCCACCGCTACAACTACCTACTGAAGAAGACTAACCGACCACAGGCGCTAATCAAATATTCATGTCCACTATTGTTAAGTTTCACTTTCAACCAAATCAAAAAAAGTATTTTTCTCCCACATTTATCAATTCAGCATGAAGTAAAAGCTCCCGACCGCAGTACTAATAAAAGATATTCGCCCCATGTTCACACAGTTGCATAGAACTATGTTTGTACGTCAAGAAAGCATGAGAACTCACTGAAATCACTTTTTATCACAATGGTCCATGGTTATATGAAAATCTCTCACAGAACGCCAAAGCATAATGCACCATTCCATACAATGGCAAGTTGCATAATAATGTCATATTAAGTAGTTACCTAAATAAATTGACTTAAATGCTTGCACCCTTTGGTAAAATGATACAAGTGAAGAAAAAAAAAATTTAAAAGAATTCCTGATTCGACAAATGTGCATAAATGAATACACGAATGAGTCAATAAATAACATGCAGCAGCATCTAATGGCACAATCATTAAAGTCCATAACAAAATTCAAACTAGCGCAACCAAGAATAAAGAATTAAGGTTAATGTAATTCAAGAGTAAAGGCCAATCGAGTGCCAATTATAGTCAATGTTAAGAGCAAAAATTGAATTATACCGGCTGCTCTACATGTTCGTTCCAAAAGCCAACTGTCGACTCTCGTGCTTCACGAATCCAATTGTCAATATCAGAACTTCCCATCAAACGACTATGGCGAAGAAGCCATATTGAGCATACTGAAAGGCCAACAGCTCCACATGTATATCGAAACCAATATAATGATGTTCTTCTAGGTTTACGAACTTTAGCAATCTATGGCATAAGAGAGAGACAAATGTCAAGAAGTTTTTATCAATTTTGCACAAAACCAAGAGATAACTTGAGTGGGGTAAGGCAAAAGTCTCGAGGTCAACAAGGACCTCAAAGAATGGCATGCGGAATGTGGTAACGTCTAGTTTTAACTTATATAATATTTATGTATCAATCGATAGTATTGCTAGAATTTTTCAATGAGAAACCTAGAACACACCATTGTCGAAGGTTTTTCCAAACATATAGTAATATGCCAGCTTCAAGGTCTATGTTTGTCCAATAATGTTTTAAGGAAGATGATAATCTAACATTATAGGAGACATACGTTTGCTACACAATAGTGTAGATTTGATTGGGATGTGTGTTGCGTGATTTCCAAGGGAATCTACACCATTGTGTAGCAAATGTATGTACCGAAAGAATGTCAAAGAATCATTTTCATGTTTTAAATAGCTAGGATTAGATTGAACATCGATATAGAGACCAGCTATTTAGATATACAACAATTAGATGCCACAGGAATTACTTATACAAAGAGGAACAGTCATTTTATTAATCTTAATCATTAACTGAGAAGCTATTAAGATTAAGTTTTAAACAGCAAAAGAAAAGATTCTGACATTACATCATAATATATACCATGCACTCATTGTCGTCGTCGTTATCATCGATGTTTAGATGAGGTTTTCTGTTTTGTTTTGAAGCCATGTCTAACAAGTAAAATGTGGCATAAAAAACTTGACAATTGTATGCTCTAGCATTCTTCTTGCGTCTAAAATTGAAGAGGCATAACTCCCATAACTTATTCTTTTAATTATCATTTTCCAAAAGAAATTCCTTTTGATCCAATTTATGATAGGAACAGAAAATTATACAAGTACTGCAAGTACATGCATCATACTACATGATCTTGAATATAAAATGGGAAGAAACAAACTTGCATTTCCTCTTCAATGATCTTAGTATCTTATACATTAATTGAAATATTCAAAGATGTCTTCATTTTTATGTTGCTGATGGAAGTTAGGTACAAGTGAGCATGTAAATGAACGAGCATATCAAGTTTTCGCTCTTTCTCCTTGCTCGAAACAAATAAGTACTATAAGTTTAGTCTTCAAAATACACCTATCATTCAAAAAGTATCATGGCATTTTTATGTTAATGGTATGTCAAAGCACTAATAATCAACTGCATGGCACTGTTGTTTTCAACTGACATTTGAAGGCCACAAGTTTAAACAATATCAAAAAATCAATCCTCAAAAAATGAATAACTCACATGAAAGTGAGAGTGTGAGTGAGACAGAATACGAATACTTACAGCTGGGGATAAGCAACCATCAAGTTTGTCAAGATTATGATAGATCAAGCTGATAGCATCTCTTAGTTCACAGTCTGTCCACCTAGAATCTTCCTTGATTTCAGGCAATTTGTCAAACATTGGGGAAAGTAATGAGACACAAGAATCGCTCTGCATTAAAAAAATACATTGCCTTAGGTAAGAACACGAACACAAGAACTACTAAAATAGAACACACATAAACAGCTAAGTACCTGATTTAAATGAACCATTGATGCTTCCAGTTCTGAAAAGAAGTTATCGATGGCTACCACTAGTGAGGGCAACGATTTTTCTGATTCTGTGATTAAGTCTTGGCCTAATTTATCAACTTCAACATAAACCTGTAAGAAACATTGAAAGAGCATTTAACGAAAATGAGAAAGAACCTGATCAAATATCAAGACACAAAAACTGTCACATGGAATGCAAGTAAGTTCGCCTTCTAACATGCACTGTACGAAATGCTATAAAGAAATCCAGTCCAAGATGCAAAGACAACTTACCTCCTATCATAAAATCCCATATAATTTGAGTTTTTTACAAAGACAAATGTTCTAACATGCACTCTACAAAATGCTATAATTTTTAGTGCCCCAAAAAGTTCACACAATCATATCTATTACGGTTGTCATGCAAATATTATTACACCCATTGTAGTTGAAGCAAACTAGATGCACATGTAATTGTCAAAGTTTCGGGTAGAGACTTTTAGTTTTGAGATAAAAGTTTATACTTGGTTTGCATAATTGGGTTCATCAAAAGGTACATTAAAAACTCTTTAGATCTATTAATAATTCAGTACTTCCAAATTCCTAACGAATTTCTCATAAAGTATAACACAATTACACAAGATACTATTAAATAGATCTACAACAAGGGAATAAGGCTTTTTTTGCTCTTGTTGAATAATAGGGATAAATCACTTTTTCTTGATAGGATAGGGATATATCACTTTTGCAGGAAAAAAAAAAATATCAGTGTCCTTTAATGTAAAGTCATTGGGGGTCCAAGAAACAAGAATGAGGGCGAAGAGGCTAAATGGATGGTTGAGGGCTTGAAGTGAAACCAATGACTAAATATATGTCGATAAATCATTTCTACTAATAGGAAAGCATGATTCAAAGTCTGTGAGGTCAAATATAGCTACCAAAAAGAAGAATGGCTTACATAAAGGCCACCTTTAATATGTTCCATTATTTAATATTTACAAATTACAAGCATCAGGGATATTATCCTTCTTTTTCAAGAGGGTGTGGAACATAAGTCAATTCCCCTAGTGAGCTACGAGCATAAGGAGATGCCGCTTGTTTTCATTTCATGGAAGCCCCGGGCAGAGAAAAGGGCTGTAGGTGATGGCGCGGGATTTTTGCAACACAAACTGCATTTATTTTTAAGACTGAAGACTAATGATGACTCGAAATTGAAACAACGAACAAAACAAAGTCAATGCGGCATCTTGTAAGAACAAACTATATAATGATCATAAAAGTTGGGAATATGGAGCAATAATTGGAAAATAGCCAATAAGAAGATCTAACAAAAGAAAAGGAAACGTTGAAGCATGTCCATGCAAACTTCCGAAACTTGGAAAACAAGACGAGGCAGACCTGCGAAAGAAATGTGGATAAGCAGTGTTGAAGATGTGTTAAGATAGCAATCTTCTCAGATATTTGAGATGTTGCTAGATAACAAATGTGTTTCCAAGGTGCGCTCTCCACCAAACATCCTCGTAACAGCTGAGCGGTTCCATCAAAGAATGCACGTGGACCTCTTTCACAAACCATAAAGTATATTTTATGAAAATCTGTTCCCTGAGATAAAGAAAATAATGAGTTTGAGGCTCCTAAATTCATGGAAAAATACCAATTTGTATGTCGTGTTTTCATGTCAAACTTGAATATGAAGAAGCTGATGAGTTGATGTTTAAAAATCCATGATATTATACAACCTCGGCTCGGCATTGCCAAAACTGCAAATTTTTCTGGATATCATGCAAGCTTGATAAGATGCGTCCAGTAAGACCCTCCAAAACATCAAAAACTCTACATACTTCTGAAGAAACACTACAAACATATACAAATAATTGTTATAAGTTGGATCTTGATATGGCATTCTGCGAAACAAGGGTTCTTGAAGTTTCAAACATTTATAAGAAAACAAAAGCATGTAAAAACAATTGCTCAAGTTAAATATGATGCTGAAAGGATGGTGTGGAAAGCAAACCATCAATTGCACTAAATCGAGTGCAAAGGAAAGTTTGATCCATGTAGCCGACCCCAACTAATTTGGGATTGAGTCTATTTTGTTGTTTGCTTGAAGGGATGATGTGGATGATGCAGAAATTAATGTTTCCTTAAGTTGTTCGTGATGTAGCACAAAAGTTAGAGTAGTGACTGAAAGAAAGCTGTTTGATAACTTTGATAGCAAAACAGTTATCAAAACCATAAGTTCCAATGCATCTTTCTAGCATCTACCATGTCAAAATGTACTTACAAATCCTTGCATGCATTAGCATGTCTCCGATCCAACGGAAACCAACCAGATTGAGCGTATTTAAAAAAGGTTTCACCAGAGATCAACTACAAGACTCTTTCATTTGCAAATCTAACTAAATTTTATTTCATAGCTTTACGAATCAGCAATTGGGAACTATTTAGTAGCGGAAATTTCAACCACAGCATAATAAGCCGAGAATTTCATATTATGTGTTACAAAAGCCAATACCTCCACTTCTAAATATGACGGTCCGCCTTCACCAAACTGCAATTTCACTAATCTATGTTTCTTCTGAAGATTCGAAGCCACCGATCATCGATTAGGAACTATTTAGTAGCGGAACTTTCAACCACAGCATAACAAGCCCAGAATTTCATATTGTGTTACAAAATTCAATACCTCCACTTCTAAATAGAGGTGAAGAATGACGGTACACCTTCACCAAACTGCAATTTCACTAATCTATATTTCTTCTGAAGGTTCGAAGCATGGTCAGTTGAGCTACCAAATATTATCATTCATGGCATATAATCCACCGATCATCAAAGAATTCAGGTTCAAATGCGCCAACGAATAGCGAATTCGACGCAACAAACTAATGGCGAGTACATTAATGCACAGGCGCCACTCGCAATCCAAAACGATTAACGAATCAACATAAACATCGAGACTTCAATACATCGAACAATTGAATACCGAATAATCAAACCGAGCGATCTCCATGCGAAGAAGCTAGGTTAACTTACTGAGTCGGATTGAGCGATTGGCGAGGCAGTGGAAGAGGAAGGCCTGATCTGCGTTTGGCGAGCGATCGGAGGTGGAGACTGGAGATTCTGGAGTAGAGATTCGAGTCGCGAAACGGAAGAGAGCCGATTATTCTTCGCCAGATTTGGATGGAGTAGAAGGAGATTAGGGTTTTCGCGTCCATCGACTCGTCTTCGTCTCTAGGGTTTCCGGACGAAGTCGCCATGGCGGTTTCAAGCTTTCAGAGCGGTCTGGATTTGGCGGTCGAGGGCGGGGCCCTCTATGAAGGAAAAAGCTCGGTTAACATTTTCGGCATCGAGTTTGGGCACAGACCCACTTGTTGCACGCTCGATACATCTCGATACTCATTTTCACGTATCTCGAGGTGTATCGCGTGTCAAACGAGTGGATCCGTGCCTGAACTGGCTGTCGGTTTCTCTGAAATGAAATTATTCTCATTTCTTCCCGGCTTAAATGATCACGTTATCATTTCAAATAATACGAAAATTAGTCGGAGCAAAGGAGTTAGTAAAACTTTACGAGAAAGTTTAATAAATTAATTTATATGAATATAATTTAATATTTTTATAATTAAAATTAAAATTTATAATAATAAACTCGTATTTTTTATAAAAAAAATATAATATAAGGTAAAAAAAATTACTTATAAATCACATAAATAGCAAACATTCTAAACAATTCTCACAACAACAAACATAGAGATATGAAATTGTATTAATCGCACTGCAATATTTCTGCTACGTTTTAGAGTGTCATACGGCTCAAAAATCACCATAACATTCCATTCATGTGTGAAAACTTTGAAAGAGATACTTAGATGTTACTAGACCTGCAGTACTTGTGAACTTATGATCTATATATAAAGAGAAGATTAATGTTTCTACATTAATGATGTTGCAGTAACCAAATGGATGATGTAAGATTTGAAACATATACTCAATGAATTGAAGAAACCCTTCATTAACAAAAAATAATTCAAATAAACTTAATTGTTATTATATAAATGATGTTATGGTAATCAAAAAGATAGTGTAAGATTCGAAACAGAGACTTAATACATTGAATAAACCCTTCATTAATTATACCGTCGTTTGGTTGTTCAATATTATATTTTTCGTTATTCAAAAACACTTGGAGATTAATATATCTTAATATATTAAATAACACAAATAAATAAATATCTTAAAATAGAAAAATTAAGAAAATCCTAAAAATGAAATGCTGAAATGATAGCATGTGAAACTTTCTCTCTCCTCCGACTTATATATATATAGTATAAAATGTTCGCTTTTTTTATGATAAGAGTTTGATCTATATAGCCGATCATAGTTGATTTGAGATTGTTATTGTTGTTATTGATGGTGGTGCTCTCTTTTTATACAGGTCGAGCAATGGAGACCAAATGGTTGATCTATGTTACAACCCTAAAATCTAACTAGTGTCATGTGTCATTTCAAGGTCATACGTGGGAACCAATTGTCGTGATATGTATGTCCAAATATCGGGAGTCGGCACCGAGGTATATTATTTTTGTTTGATGCTTATATTATTTTATAATACAAAAGATTGGACAAATTAAACTAATTAATTTCGAAAATGTGCGGGTAAGGTACACACGGGGCATATAGGTATCGAGACGAGCAGAGACGTACCTCGAGTTGCGTGTCGACGTGGGACCGAGGTAGCGGTCTATGGGGTAAGTCTATTATGAGTCTAATGTCAAAAACTAGCGCGCTAATCTTGATTTGTGCGCTAAAAATTTAAGGTTGCGCACTAATAAAGTTGGAATTAGCATGCTAATATCATAACTAGCACGCTAATTACCATGTCGGTACAAAAATTTGCAATTTTCAAAAGTTATTTAACACTATAACAAGGTGTAATACACTAAGTAAAGGTCTTAACATACTCAAAAACCTATAATATGATATCATGAATCTATGAGGAGTTCTCGGGGGGTCGGGAACGCGTTTCTGAGTGTCGGGAGATTGGATAGGCTAGGCATAGACGTATGGATCAAGGTAAGTAAACCAGCTAGGAAATGCACAATTATTTCATTTTAAGCTATTGAATAATTGTGCATTTCATCTCCAATGGTTATGTGGATTTAGATCATATATTGGTGTCACGTCATAGATGTGGAGATGATGTCTATCATATGTGGCAGTAGATGGTCATTCACCTCTCAAAATGATATCCAATGAACAATGGATTTAAATCATGAATCGATGAGTTGACACTTTTTATTTTTAATTTTTATAATATTAATAAAGGTTTGAAAAAATAAAAAATAGTCCATTTGTCGACGTGACACTCTACCACAATGTCTAAAAGTAAACATTAAAGCATCTTTAATGGGACCATGAATTGAAGTGAAAATGGATCCACCTATGATACAATCCACATTTAACCCTATAAAATATTCTCTAATGAGACCATGAATTCACAATGTTCTTCCTACGCATGAAATCAAAGTGGAGGGTGTCTACTACAATATCTACTTTTAGACATTGTGGTAGACTACCGCGTCAACATTATTAATTCATTTAAAGTTTTTTATTTTATCAAGCCTTTAAGATTATTATGGAAATTGAAAATAAAGTACAAACTCACCAATCAATTGTCTAAATCCACATTACTATTGGAGATTATTTGAATGTCTATCTAGTGTCATATAAGATAGACATCCTCTCCACATCCATGATATGACACCAATTTATGGTTGAAATACATTTTACCATTGGAGATGCTTTTATGGTAGATACCCTCTATTTTGATTCCATATCACATATGCTAGGCATTATGAATCTATGGTCCAATTGGAGAATATTTTTTAGGTTGGATGTGGATTGTATCTTTAGGTGGATTCCATGGTTCCATTGGAAATGCTATAGTAGACACCCTCCACTTTAATTATTTGCCACATCAAGCTAGACATTCACAATCTATGGTCCATTAAAGAACATTTTTTTAAGTTGGATGTAGATTTTGTATTTAGATAGATCCATTTCCACCTCAATCCATGGTCAAATTGAAGATTCTCTAAGACGCTCATCCATACACCTCTTTACGTCCGTCAGATTTAACACCGAAAAAGAGACTTCCAAATCTCCACTTGAATCCAACGGGACACAGAAGCTGTATCAAAATAAGCCCACTCAAACAACGTTGAAAATTAAATGTCTTTCGAGCAACAAAAATACCCTATTCGTCTCGTCCCCAACTCTGCTCACACTCCACGAGCCGAAAACCCTTCATAAACCCTCGAAGCCGCGCTCGCAAACCCTAACGAGCTTCCTCTGCTCGCGAAACGGGTTTCCGCGATCGGGAACCTGATCGGGTGAATTGAATCGGCATTTCTTCGGCGAATCGAACGATCGGACCGAATGGGATCTCACGTCGACGTTCATCCTCCGATCCCAGCGAAGGAGATGGAGGTCAAGAAGGACGAGAAGGTCGATTACTTGAACCTCCCATGCCCCGCGCCCTACGAGGAGATCCATCGCGAGGCTTTGAGTGCGTGTTTCGATCCATCTTTGTTTATTTGTTGTTGTTTGGGAACCCGGCCGGGTTGCCACAATGGTAAGGGCGAAGGCGGGGCTGTGCGAGTTAAGCGTATGACCTCGATTTTGATTCCTCAGTGTGGTGTGCTCGCTTGGGCCACTGGGATATGCCTAGGTCGATTATGCCAGGGACTCGTGAGAATAGTCAGATATTAAGAAAAAATTGTTGTTGTTTGAGTTTGATTCGTTTGGGATTTGATTGGCTTTGGTTTTGTGGATTGTAGTTTCTGGTTTTAGGGTTTGTTTGGTTAATCAGTTGTCGAAAATGTTGAGGAATTTTAGGGACATTTGGGGGGAAATGTTGTTACCGAGAAGTGATTGTTGTTTTTTTTTGTCATTTCAGTCTAAGGATTTGTGTTTTTTGGGTGGAAAATTAGGGCATTGTTGTTGGAAATCGAAAGAGTGGGCATGGTGCGATGTGGAGTTTTGTTGATCAATTGTTTAAGCCGAATTGAGTTCTTATTATCTATTTTTGGCAATTGTCACTGCTAAGTGTTGATAAATTTCATTCCGGAGTAGTGCCTAAAAGCTTTGATTACGTGTTTGTGATATCGTTGGGGTCAGGTAGCAGCGGATTTTGTAATTTAGAAAATGACTGATTAGGGTACGAATGATTGAGTTCTTTAGTTATTTTGAACCTATATCCTTGTTGAATTGGTTTATTTTTGAAAGTTTATCAGTCTGTTTCAGATCTCCACCTCGGACCAAAATGACTGATTGTTTGTAATATGTATGGACCTCAACTCTTTCATGGAATTTTTCCAAATCTAGAATTTTGGATTGGGTGCCATTAATCTCTAATTGACTGCTAGGATTATTAGAAAAAATTTACATAAGGTACATAATTTTTTACGAAATATCAATTTAACCACTCATACCAATCATATAGTTTGCGAAACTCGGGCATCTCATTATGATACTACATTTCAAGTTTTTAACTACTACACAATTAATTGGGGGGCGGCTGCATGGATCAAAGTCAATCAAACACTTTCATTGCGCTCGAATCCTCGATTTAGTGGAATTGACTGCGTGCTTTCCAAGTTTTTTAACAAATATACGCTAAAATTTCTTAAGTACCAACTATTGAGGTATGACATTAATATTCTTGAAATTTAGGATGTATGATCTGTTCATGAAAATGAATCTTCTACCATAGAACTATCTGGAAAACTAATTTGTTCTTAATGAAAGCAATGATTCGGTTATATGGTTTAAAATGAAGTTAAATTCTTGACAACTAGTTTTCTTCCGTGCAAATTAACCTTTTGGAGTTTCAACGTCGGAGTAAAATAGCTTAATTATTCAAAGTAAAATCTTGATGTGCATTTTTGTACTTAGATTTTTGAGGTTGTTAATACTACTTACTTCGTGAGTTATCTAGTCTGATCGTGATTTTCTTGGTAAAAAGTTTGACAATCATTCTATAAACTTACAAAACTAAAGCAACAACTTATAGAATGATTCACTATTTCCAATTAAAAAAAGGATGGATCGCTTTTCTCCTAATTGCTGCCTGTGTGTTCTTTAGTGTCTTTAAAACCGGAACTCTTCGAGGGGATGCGCTTTGATTTTACGAAAGGTCTCAATCAAAAATTTGCACTTAGTCACAGGTAATTCTTCTTTTTTTCTCACAGTGTTCATGGACTGTTTCGTTATAGCGTTTGTTTCTCCTTGATTCCTAACTGCTATATCAAAACCATGCTCTAGCGTGTTCATGGGACCTATGGAAATCCCATCCCAATCCACCGAGACCATCAAAATCCCGACTGCCCATTATGAGTTTGGGGCTAACTATCTTGACCCAAAGGTACCTTTTTTTATTTTTTTTGTTTACAGCTGGTTTTTATTGTCAATAAATGTGTTTGGCTTGTCTTCCGCCGCTTAGTAATTCTGGTGGTTACTCTAATATATGTTTGTGGCAGTTGATGCTGTTTGGGAGGATTTTGACTGATGGGAGACTTAATGCACGTGTTAAGTGTGATTTAACTGACAATCTCACTTTGAAGGCCAATGCCCAGGTAATTGATGTTTCATTTTGGGATTTAAAACCATGAAAACAATCTATTGAATTATCTTCATCTTGAAATGCAAATCCTGTAAATTGCTTTTACATTTTCTCCAGATTACAAGTGAGCCTCATATGTCCCACGGCATGGCTAATTTTGATTACAAGGTATGAATCTAACTCTTTTACATTCTTCTTTTTGATGTATGGTTGATACGCTCTTTGTTGTGCTTGTATCGGTAATCCAACTCAGCGTGTGTGAGAAAAAGAGATGATACTTGCTAAAAAAGCCAAGGAAAGAAAAGATCTATTTGGATCTTCTATCACTTCCTACATCAGATTATTCCCATCCTAGTTAGGTTGCATTCATTAAATCACTAGATCCTTTGGAGTCTCCTATTAGCTACTTAAATATGTTAATACCCCCTTTTACTTATATACGTGAATGTGTCCAGATCTATGTAACGACCCTAAAATTTTGTTTTTGAGTGGTGATGTGTATATCACTATCTATACGTATTACACAATTAAATTGAGTTATATTGTTGATTTTGCGAGTGAGAGTTCGCAATGCGTGAAGCGTGGCTCGAGTTACGTAATAGAAAGTGAGTGTGAGTAGCAAAAACGACGAGACTGACAAGCGAGAGAAAACGTTAAGTCAAAGGAAGACACAAGGGTGATCTTTTTGAGACATTTGGAATGGACACCCGATTGTTGGTGTCCATTCAACACACATCGATTTGTGTGCAGACAAACATCGATGCAAAAAATGATTGGACATCATTAACCGGGTGTTCATTCCAATGTCTCACAATGGGTCATTCTAGTATTTTCCTAAGTCAAATTGTCGAATCCAAGTCGAACAGAGTGAAGTGAGTTGAGATTTGCAACCGAGTGATTTTTTTCAAATACGTGTAAACATGTGGGAAATGCAAAAGAGAGTCAAGTGAATGAGAGTGAGTAATTAACAAAAGTCGAGGATTAAAGTGGTAAGGTTAGTGATTTAAAAGAGAGAGTGATGTAGTGTAATTGGGTGTTGGTTAAAATGTTGGTATGAACCAACAACAGATTGACATCTTACCACCTAACTTTAATTTCGAATCACACACACTCAACCTTTCTCCATTTGACACCTTACCACCTACCAATTAAATCACTCACTTCATCACTCCCTCTCTCTCTCTCTCTCACACACACACACACACGCACACACACACACATTTTGTTCTCACCTTGTTCCCACTCTCACTCTCGGCCTTACTCCCTTTCGCGGCTTTACATCTCACTCTCGAAATGAATCTGATAATAGCGGAACATTAACAATGGTCGTCAATCTCCAAATAGAAGCAAACCGAGTAGTTACCGGAGTACGGGAAAAAACATGACAAATTTTGATCTCTTAAAGACGAAACCGGGTATGGGAGCCGAATAGGAAGTGAAGATTAGTAGAGAACGTGAAGTTCATGATATTCAGAGTTGTCGTTACAAGAATCTGTGATCCATGTCGACTTAGGACCTCCTGCTATGTTCTATCATTTCGCAAAACATCCTCGACCCAACAAAGTCAAGACAGAAGGAATTGAAGTATAGTCGGTAAAGTACAAGCCTTTTCCTACACATTGACTACATCAGTTACTGGAGGATAGTCTAAAGTAGAGAAAGAGAATGCATAAATAGAACTAAAGACTGACACACCTCAAGACCTCATTGAGGCTAGGATGTATGATGGTTGTCTCATGCATACCGTGGTGGGGGTTTTGATGGTTCTGCTGTGTTGAACTTTCTCTGAGACTATGGGAAGTGAGTTAGGGTTGACCTTTGCTTGAGCTAGCATGTACATGATGTATAGTACGATGGTCAACATTCATGAGTGGGACCTAGCTTAGGGACAAAAAATAGAACAAAAGGATGGTGGTAACCTCAGAGAAATAGAGTTCTTGAATTATAGTGCTAGTGCTACAAGCTATAGCTAACTGTAGTTGGCTATGCTTGTTTGGAGTGTACAGATGAGCGAGAAAACTTCTCAAACACCGAGTTGTCTAGTAATGCTCGATATAAGTTATCAAGGACTCTATTGGACCCTTTGAGGTGGGAATCACGAGACATTGAGGAGAGTGTTTTTATAGAGCGGAATAAGGCTACTACCACTTTGGAACTTAAACCTAGGAAATCTGTAGACCATATGCATGGTTGGTACACCGAGTACTAGTTATAGTTGAATACAAACTCTAGGACGGGATGACATACTAAATAGTTCTTAAATGGATGTTCTCCGACAAGACTATCCTGTAGACTCCAACACGTGAGAGAGGAAGAGTGGTTAGGTGAGTGATTTGATTGGTAGGTGGTTAGGTGTCGCATGGAGAGAGGTTGAGTGTGTTTGGTTTGAAATCAAAGTTGGGTGGTGATGTGTCAATCTCCTATTAGTCCACACCAACCTTTTAATCGACATCCAATTACATTGTATCACTCTCTTTTATAAATCACTAATCTTACCACTTTAATCCCTAACTTTTGTCAATTACTCATTCTCACTTATTTGACTCTTTTTACATTTTCCATTCGCCTCAAAACGTATTTCAAAAAAATCACTCGTTTAGGAAATCTCGACTCACTTCACTCCGTTCAACTTCGATTCGAGAATTCGACTTAAAGTTTTCTCTTCTATCGATCTCGTCATTCTTGTTGTTTACATTCGCTCTCTATCACGTAACTCAAGACACATTTCACGCATTTTGAGGTGAACTCTTACATGCCAAATCAACAATATAACTCAATTTTTAATCGTGCAATACATATAAATAGTTATATACATAACATCACCAAAAATAAAAAAATAAAAATTTAGGGCCGTTACAATCTCCATGGGCTATACCATGTGTTTCTTGCTATGATACACGGTTTCGAGACTTTGTGCCAGAGTACTCGTGTCAACACGAATACAGGCATGGGATATACGTTGACGTTGTTTATCTGAGTTCGGACGCGACGATAAATCTGTTAGTGATAGAGTGGGAGGGAGAGAGATGCAACGAATGAGGGAGAAGATGCAAAAGGTGCGAATGAGGGACAAAGATGTAGCCAGTCCGAGAGAGAGAGAGAGAGATCCAAGTAGATCGTAGAGATGAGAAAATGAAAGGAAACCCTAACCCTAATCCATTTAGAGAGAGAGAGAGAGAGAGAAGTCATTGTCTTTAAGATGAGCCCACCTACTTCCTTCATAAAATAAAAAAGATGGGCCCACGTACTTCTTTTTGTTTTTGACCAACATACTTTTTTATTGACCATTTTTTTGCCCTAAGGCATACTCATTATTTGTTAACAACACATAAGTACAAAATCTTAAATTTATTAATATATGTATCTTTTGCCTTGTCCAAATATTTTGACACTTTTTAGCCGAGTCCCCGTATTCCTTAACTCAAAAAATTGCAGTTTTGAACTTTAGATGTGTACCCGTATCCGATACCCACCCCTGAGTCTAGGTAACTTAGGTTTCTTTTTGGGAAGACACTTTAAATATCGTAGTTTGTATCCTTTACTTTTATTCAGATAACATATGTGTGCGTGTGTGTATAGTAAATGAGAATGCCTCTCGATTTTGAATGACCGGAAGTGCTTTATGTTTGTAACTTATAGGGCAGAGATTCCAGGACTCAGTTTCAAATGGGGAATGGTGCCTTATTTGGTGCAAGTTACATTCAGGTAAACATTCCCATTGTTGCTGATTAAATAATTTATGTTGCTTGAATGGTTTACTTCATTTACTAGTTTGGATGCTCCATGATGAGTGGGTCCAATTTGTCACTTTAACTTCTAGTTTTCAATTAATATTTGTTAACCTTTTAACTAACTAAAGAATGCATACATGCGTCTTTGATAGTTTAATTATTTTATCATTATTATTATTTTTTGCGATCTGTAGGCCTGCCTAATGAGTTGGCAAATTGTACTGTTCACAAAACTCAAATCAAAAGACAACAAACAACAACAACATAGCCTCAGTCTCAAAAACTCAAATCAAAAGACAAATAGAAAAAATCGAAATTGGCTGTTAAATCTTTTGACATTTGCACGTTAATCGATGCAAATACAATTGAATTGGTGGTTTATCATTTGATGTTATGGAATAGGTCTAAACCATTCACATGTTAGATAATTAAGTTTGATTAACATGTTGGACTTTGAACCTAAGAATTAGGCGGTACAAGTACATTGAATCGAGCGGGGCGATAGAGTAACTAGAGTTTGATCCATGTATCCGACCCCAGCTAATTTGGAGATTTGGTATTGTGGCTTTGCTGGTATTGTTGTTGAAATTTAGAGTGCCAATGAAATGTGTTCAAGTATGATTAATTCGTCAAACCCCAATATAATTGGATATGCATGACTTCAAAATTATTCTCTTTTTTTTGGTATAAAAATTATGCTCTTATGCTTTTTATTGATTTGCATTGAGCTTGGTAAATTATTTGGGCGTTTTCATGTTTTAGAAAAATTCAAATAGTTATTTTTGGTTCAGACCATTAACCTTTTTTCGTCACATCGCTCTTCATTTTTTCTTTTGGTGAGAAAGCGCACTTCTTCATAGAAGCAAATTAGTTTAGTTGGTGGGAAACATGGCTTTGATTGCAATAAATGCAAAAAAGGATTTATTCATACATCTTAGGCATTTGCCATATGCCTATTTTTTGATTAATCTGTTTATATTTTGTTATTGAATTGGAATAGATGAGTATTCTTTTCAATCAAGGTATAGCTATGCTGGATCTAATGGTGACTTCCATTGTTTGTAGAGCGTCACTCCTCATTTGTCTTTGGGCAGTGAGGTGTTTTGGGCTGGTCAACATCGGAAATCTGGTATTGGTTTTGCTGCTCGATACAATACAGACAAGATGGTAAAGTATTTTTTTTTTCACTTTTCTCAAGATTGTGATTTAAAAAAAAAAAAAATTATGTTGGCTAGTCGCGTAGAAGTAGAACTAGATGTTCTTGTGTTGTTACTTCCGTGAAAGTTGGGAAGTTGATTTTATTTTTTGAATTGTCAACCTGATGATGTACAATCATTATTTGCTTGTATCAATAGTTTCTTAACTTCTTTATGATGAAAAGAAATGTAGCAGATTAGGAGGTAGATGGAATGTGTTTTCTCTCTCTTAGTTGCATCAATATTGATGGGCAAATTCACTTTAGAGGCATTTTAGCTTAGGGTGTCTGCTCTGATCCCTTTGGAGTTTGTTGTAAGACGAGGTGCACTCTGTACAAAGCTTTGTAAAATGTGTTATGTATGATGGAAGCTACAGGAGGACCTTTATCCTGTCAGTTTTTCATTAATGCTTAGTACTTCAGCATCTTCTCAAAGAGAAGAGAATTGAAATTGTCAAATGTACAAATTTAAATTAAAAAAATATACAAATTTTACTGCTAGGTATTTTCACGGGAGGTTTTACAATGTTGTCAATCCGAAAAGATTGTGCCTCTGTTGTTTTTTTTTTTAATTTTGCTCTCTTCTAGATTTTGTTAATTCTGTAATATTTTATTAGTTGGCGATGAAATTTCTCCCTTTTGGTTATATACCCGTCTCATGTTCAAATCCGAGCATCTTTGTAACTTTTGATTTTATAATTAGACTAATTTTCACAGGTTTGAGCCATGGCCATTAGCGACCTTTGGATAACGGACTTTTTAAAAATCAAATAATGCATCACCTTTAATCATTTTCTCTTTTTAAACCTCGGTTAAGAATTTATTCAATTCCAGTTTAGTTTATCTAGGCCTTGGTATTGCCCATTTTAACTTTTATCTTGTGTTGTAATTTCCTCTTTGGTGAAGTCTTTAGTCATTGTTTCACTTGGCTAAACTTGTCGTTTTCCTTCCTAATTTGGATTGCCACTTTGACATTGTATCTACGTCTTAGCCATGTGCCGGGAATGTGTTTGATTTTGATCCGACCTGTTATTCAGGCTAGGGCCCCTTGCTTATGAACGTATAACTTATTAGCAGCAATATTAACCTATTGCTTTTTCTGGAAATATTTTCTCTTTTTTCTTGGTTCTTGTTGTTTAAACTTTAAACATCACAAGCTTGTAACTTAATAGATGATTCAGAATGCTATGGATGTCTTGTTGGCACGCCCCCTCCTTCGCCTCTTACTTTTTCTGCAAGGAAAGAACTATAGGAAGTGCCATTGAATCAGGAAGTCACATTTTGCGAAAATCTGGAGACACGTATACTTGGTTCATACAACTGTTTTACATGTCCGAAGGAGCTTGTTGCATTCATGACAAGACGTCGTATAAATTTATTCCTAGATTTGTTTGACATGGCAAAGGTGTCTTATTGGAAATATAGAGAAAACCCTCATGTGCAAGGGAGGAAATATTCTCTTTTGATACTTGAATTTGTATATAAGTGTGTTTCTTAAGTTGGTCTAATGACATGTAAGTATCAAAAACAACAACAACAACAACATAGCCTCAATCCCAAATTAACTAGGGTCGGCTACATGGATCAAACTTTTCCATTGTGCTCGATTAAGTGCAATGGAGTCTGAAGAGAGTTCAACAATTTGTTTGATGTACTCACTTGAGGTTTGCAGGCATCGTGAATCGAAAGCAAATCATTGAGGTTTTACTGAATTGATTTGGAATTTAAATCGACGAGTCATTAAATTCAAGGCACTGTAGTGAAGCATGTAGAAGTTTTTTCTTTTTGATTGGGTAAAAGAATTTGATTTTTTTATTATTGTTATTTTCACAATATTTGTTAAAGAAAAACTGAGTGGATGTAACGATCAGTAAAGAATCTAATGAATGGAAACATTAGATTCTTGTAGCCAACTAATTTGGGACAAAGGCTTTGTTGTAGTAGTTGTTGTATTGATTCTCCTTCAATAGGGATGTGTGGATTTATCTTTCCGTTTTTATTTAAATTTATTTTCCTTTTATTATAATGGTGTTTGAATTTCCGAATTTGATTTGCTTTAGTGGTTTCTGTTATCAGATTTCTGTGCCAATGTTTCAACCTTTGTTGTGCCTGTTGTGTGATCCATCTAAATGAAACTTGTTTGTTATGTTTTTTTCTTTGGTTTGCTACGTGGTGTCTAGCGCCAATTGCAACGATTAATCCTCGCTCGGGCACGGTCGGGTACCATATGGGAAGCGGCCCTCCCAACCCAGTTTTTTCCATTCAAGAGACTCCAACTCGAGACCGTGCTTAAGGGAATAGGTCCCTTAGCATTTGGGCCAACCAGTTGTTGGCTATTATGTATGCTTTACTAAGATGTGTCCTACTCCTAACAATAAATGGTGTGCTCACTGCAGGTTGCTACAGGGCAAGTAGCGAGCACTGGGATGGTTGCCCTTAGCTATGTTCAAAAAGTATCAGAAAAGGTTTGAAAAACATGAATCACGCAATTACTTCTTTTGTAAGTCTCTGGGTAGACATTAATAATAGTATATTGTTGTTTCTAAATTCAGGTTTCTCTGGCATCGGACTTAATGTACAACTATATGTCAAGGGATGTGACTGCTAGTTTTGGTTATGATTACATTCTTCGACAGGTAATTCTTTGATGCCTATTCCAGAAAATTTTGGCCTTTTGTATTTGAACTCTAAGTTGATACATGTAGTACTCTTATTTTCTTCGATTTGCATACTCATGTAAAGTTTATTGAGTGAATATGCTGCTTAATATTTAAGAAATTATTTGAGTGTTGCCTATTTCTTCTATACATCCAATCCTATGGTGTTTCTGCCAGCCTAGAAAGATTTCTTAGGCATCACTTTCTTTTTGGTCTTTAAAAAATAGATTTGGGTTTACAATTGCAGGTTCTTGTTAGAAATATGATAAGAATTTGAGTTGCTGATCTTTGAAGGATCTTTTGGCTAAATAGTATTTAAGTTTCTGAATTTTACTCTTACTGTTTTGGTGGTCTTAGTATAAATTAGGTTATATTTTCTGTTAGCGGAAACTGTGTGGCTTCTTATCTTACCAGTGGGTGTTACTTCTTATAGTGCCGACTAAGAGGGAAGTTCGATTCCAATGGCTGCGCAGCTGCTTTTCTGGAGGAGCGTCTGAATATGGGACTCAATTTTATTCTTTCTGCCGAGGTGATTTTTTTTTTTTTTTTGTTATTATCATTATTGCTGTCTTGAACTCTTGATTGTTGGTTTACGTCCCTTTATCAAAGAAATAGTTGATGTTTGATCAGTAATTTGTAGTTTCCAAGCTCTAATAGTAAAGGAGCATTGTCACTCTCTTCCTCCCAACCTACCTACCTCTATTTTGCTTTCTTTGTTGAATTTGACAATTATTTCGTACCTGATTTGATTAACTGGATCATCCAACGTAGGGATTTCGAAAATGCCTTGTTTTAGTCACGGTATCTCATTTATGAACTCGACATTTATTTCTTTAGGGAACCTTGTGCACATATTCGTTCAACTTACTTTAATTATATAATATTGAAATTGCCTTTCCTTCAAGGAAGAATGCTCTTTGTGCAAGTGCGTTCTTGTGCGACTTGCGAGTTGTTTCTCTTGTAACCTTTGTGGGCGTACATATGATGTTTTTAATCATCATGCCACATAGAAAATGGAAAAAAAAATCATCCATGTCCGAAGAAATTTGTCGATAGTTTTGGGAAAGTTAATTGGTCGGATAGCTTGAAAGGTCTGATTTACCTAAAACCCATTAACCATAGTCTTAGTCTTTTGATTGTTAAACTTGCTAATCCAGTCCATGGAGAAGATTGTCAGCTTCTCCTATTCTTTGCTAGAAAACCCATCACCATTATGATTATTAGTATAAAATTAATATTTTTTACAAATAGAGTTTTTATTTGCTTACTACTATGTTTCTTCTTACTTGCAGATCGATCATCGGAAGAAAGACTACAAATTTGGTTTTGGATTAACAGTCGGAGAGTAGGTTATTTCGTTTTCCCAATTAGAAATGAGTTTCCTGTTTTCGCTTCGACCATCTCTCGGCCGCTATTTATGAGTTTGGTTTGAGCTTACCATTGCACCAATTCAGCAAGTTCATGTTATAGGGCGAAAAACCTCAGTTTTGTATTGAGTCAGTCCTTTTTCTAGGACATCCATTTCTGCCACTTGAACTCTGGTGGCCACATAATAGATAGATGTTCAGAGCCCTGGATTTTTCTTTGTAGTGAAGAAAACTTTTTGGCTGATAAATGATGAAGATAGAGGTGCTCTCTTTCTCTCCCCCTCTCTCTCATTTGTTTTTAATGACCACTCTCTTTAAAGTGTTGAACATATTCTTAATTTACATTCTATTTATTAGTTGTATTAACTGTAGCTGCTTAAATCAAGCACCCTTTATTGTGGATAGATTTTGTTTTGTTTTGTTTTGCTCAAGATGGAGAGGTTTTATATCACATTGTTAATTTGCTACATATTAAAACAAGAGAAGTGATAGAATGACAACATCATATCACATCTCAAAACATATTGGCTTGCAAAAGCCATCTATGTGTGTCTCGGAATGTGGGGTATATATAAATCTCGATACATAACTTGCGGGTCGAGGTCACATGGTAGGCTCTTGTGAGACAACAATTGAAAGACAACGATTTCCTCGCATGGTTTGCTACACATTTGCAATTCCTTCTCCACCATCCCAAGCCAAACTCCCCAAATAGTTATCTGAACTTGGTTATCTGTACCTTTTGATTTGACTTTGTGGCGTTCGGAAGAGGGAATTAAAGACAATTGATTCTTGACTACTCAGTAGGCTCTTATTGTTTTGAAAAAAATGTTGTTTGTTTGTCTTGCTTTATAAGTACTTCCCTAAATAAGATGCATTAACCCTCAAGAGTCGTGGAATATTAGTTTTGAAAAGGTTTTGACACTTTAACTGAGACAATGATGATGGGTTTGATTCACAATAAATGCACTATTTTCTCCTTTGACCTTTGAGTTAGTGGTAAGGACGCCTTCTTAATTTCGATGGGATTAGTCGAACCTTAATTAGAAGAGGTTGAAGTAGTTCAAACGCTAATGGTAATTTAAAAATGCATTATTGTTATGATATGGATGAACAATTGATCAAGATTTTGAACAATTACATTGTAAGTATGGCTTTGTCATTGAGTTGTAATATCAAGTATTGTTCTTACTTGTATTCATATTCAATGTACTTATTATTCCATGTATTGTCAATGTTGCTTATGAAGAGTTGTATGACATGTGATGTATGTATTATTTGTAAACATAGTCTAAGTACATTTATCATCATCACCAAATGACCTATATAAAGAGTGTCAACTTTATTGTAAAAATACATCAAATTGAATGAAAAATTTTTATTCCAACTATCTCATTTATCTCTTATCCTTTGTAGTAGTAGTTTGTAGTAGTAGAAGTTCTTAGTCTTCTATTTTCCTTATCTAGTTCTTAGCAAGTTTCAACTCAATTTACAACACGTTGTTAGCACGAGCTTGCTCTTGCACAAAAGGGAGATCTTAAAGTTCAAGAAGGTTTCCTAAAGAAACAAAGCTAGGAAGGTATAACTTTTGTTAATTTAAATAAATTCAATTTATTCATGTTATCATGGTTGCTTTCTTTTATTACATGCATCACTTACATATGCATATTTTATTCATACACTATGCATTATAACATCACCGACTGTGAAAGTATGGTTTGTAGTTGTGTCTTGTACGACCTTTTGTATCAGAAATCAATAGTCAATATGTGACATAGCTAGCTTTCTCGCTATATTACAAATGATTCGTTATGCTCTATTCTTGATTTTTACATTGCAAATAGTGCTATGAGTTTGAGTTGATAGTAGGTAAACCTTATCCTCGGTAAAGCTAAACATTGAAAGGGAGACGAGTTATCTTGTTCGAGGAGACATGGTTTTAAGTAGATTTCGTCTTGCCACCCAACCTGGAGGTTGTTCCACCAACTCGTACAAATAGTACATTTTATATATTAATAATCAAGTTGTGAACATATATTTAATCGTATATTATTTATTATAAAAGAGAAAAGGTATTTACCCAATTTCTTGACATATTTTCAAACTATGACAAACCTTCAAAAACTTGAATTTGTTGTCTTCGATGTCACTGGCAATAATTATTTGTCATGATAACTAGATGCCGAGATACATCTCAAAGCAAAGACTTAGTAGAAACTATTATAGAAAGAAATGAAACATTAATGCAAGACCGTGCGAAAGCACTGATATTCCTTTGCCATCATCTCCATGAAGGTTTGAAAAGTGAGTATCTCACTATAAAAAAGCCTCTCACCTTATGGTTAAGCTTGAAAGAGCGATATGATCACCAAAAGACGGTGATAATTCCAAAAGTTCAAAACGACTGGTTGAATCTTAGGCTACAAGATTTCAAAAGAGTTAGTGAGTATAACTTCGCCATGTTTGATATTACCTCTCGTTTGAGGCTATGTGGAGAAAATATATCCGATGAGGCGATGATGGAAAAAACATTCAGTACTTTTCATGCCTTGAATCTGTTATTCCATCAGCAATATCGAACGCATCAATTTAAAAAATACTCAAAATTAATTTTGTATCTCATGGTGACTAAATAAAATAATGAGCTTCTATTGAAGAATCACAACTCCCGTCCAACTGGTTCCGCTTCAATTAATAAAGCAAATGTTGCATCTTATAATGATCATAAAACGGTCAAGTAAAAAAAAAGCACGGACATAAAAAGGGGAAATGATCAATCGACAAAAATCGTGACAAACCCTATTTTAAATTTCATGGCGATAAGTTCCAAAATAAATATAATAGAAATGACGTCGCTAAGAATAAGGGAAAGAATGTTGCTGAAAATGGACATGCTCGTAATCGTGACCAACCATGCCACATGTGTGGTTTGAAAGACCATCGGGCTCATGTATGTCGCACACCTGAGCATTTTATTGATCTTTATCAAACATTCTTAAAGGAGAAAGTCAAAACAGTTGAGGTGAACTTCACTGTCGGATATGGTTCGTCGGACATTAATTATATGGATGTCCCAAATTTTCACGATGATCCAAACACTAATCTTGATATCTTTAATCATCATATGTAGTGCTTTTCAATAATTCTATGCACTAGTTTTTGTTATGCTTTTTAGTTTATATATACTAGTTTCTTATTATGAATAAAATATGACTCTTTTTCTGATTTGTCAAAAATTATTTGTATATATGGATCATTAAATCATGAATCAAATAAAAGCGATATATGTCTTGCTGATTTTGCTACAACGCGCACAATCCTTAAAAAGAGAGAATATTTCTCCAATTTGAACTTAGCTAAGGCTAATGTTCAAACAATATCTGACATCTCCAATTTGATTAATGCTCTGGAAGAGCAAATATTATATTGTTTAGGGGAACAACAATTCATGTTGACATGTCTTATACTTTAAAAAATCCAGAATGAATTTACTTATTTTTAAAGATATTCGATAAAATGGATATCACATTGAAACCATGAACGAAAATAATAGAGAATTTTTCTATGTCACACTGGTTTCAAATGAGAAAAAAAAAGTATTAGAAAAACTTTTTGCTTTATCATCTGAATTATAGTTTACTCATATAAGGTATGTCGAAACGAATGTCATTTTAAATGAGAAAATTAATGATCCAAAGACATTCATTTTATGGCATGACCGACTTGGTCATCCTAGATCATCAATTATGCGAAGAATAATTGATAATTCGAATGGATATCCTTTAAGGAGTCATAAATATTTTCAGCTGGTGATTATAATTGTGCTAGTTGTTCTACATGTAAATTGATAGCTAAACTATCCCTGAGTAAAATTGTTGTGGAATCTCCGGTTTTCTAAGAACGCATTCAAGGAGACATATGTGGACGTATTCATCCTCAATGTGGACCATTTAGATATTTCATGGTTTTGATAGATATATCAATTAGGTGGTCACATGTTTGTTTGCTTTCGACTCGTAATATTGCATTTGCTTGACTTTTAGCACAAATCATTAAGTTAAGAGCACAATTCCCTGACAACCCAATCAAGACCATCCGTCTTGATAATGCTAGAGAGTCTCAATCTCAAGCATTTAAAGATTATTGCATATCTGTAGGAATTACCATTGAACATTATGTTTTACGTGTGCATACCCAGAATGGTTTGGCAGAATCTCTGATTAAACACATTCAATTAATTGTTAGGCCTTTAATCATGAGAACTAAGTTACCAATTTCAGTTTGGGAACATGTTGTCTTTCATGCAACATCTATCATTCGTTATGTGCCTACTACATACTGTGAACATTCCCTCATGCAACTCATTTTAGGTCAGCAACCAAATATTTCACATTTGAAGATTTTTGGTTGTGCAATATATGTTTATATACCACCTCCCAATAGAACTAAGATGGGTCAACAACGAAAACTTTGGATTTATGTTGGATTTAGCTCATCGTCCATTATTAGATACCTTGGGCCCCTAACAAGGGATTTATTTACTGCACATTTTGTTGATTGTCACTTTGATAAAACAACTTTCCCACCATTAGGGGGAGACAAGAAGTCAATTCAAAAGGAATAACACGAAATTGCTTGTAATGCATCAACTTTATCACATCATGATCCACGCACAAATCAACGTGAATTTGAAGTTCAAAAGATCATTCATTTGCAACAAATTGCAAATCAATTACCTAATGCATTTACTGACGCAAAACGAGTGATAAAATCACATATTCCATTTTTGTAAATGCTCCTGCAATAATTAATGTCTTTGTGCAACAAAATGCACTGGAACCAACGAAACGCTTAAAGCGTGGAAGACCGGTTGGTTCAAATGATATAATTCCTCGAAAGAGGAAAACGGGAGTAAAAATAAATACAAATCAAAATACTCCTGAAAAGCACAAGAATCCTTTGATAAAGGTTTGTTAGAACAAGTTGATTCTGATGAGGAACAACTTCCTCTAGAAAAAGAGGAAAAAGATGAAAATAATGAGATCTCAATAAATTATTTAAACTCTGGTAAGATTTGGGATCGAAATGAAATTGTTCCTGATGATATATTTGCTTTCAATGTGTCCTTTGAAATATGTGAAAATGATGATGATCCAGAACCACGATCAGTGGACGAATGTCAAAAAAGACCTGATTGGCAAAAATGGCAAGATGCTATCCAAGCAGAGCTAAGAGGTTTTTGGACCAATTGTCCAAACGCCAGATGACGTAAAACCTGTTGGATATAAATGAGTATTTGTACGAAAGAGAAACGAAAAAAATGAAGTTACAAGGTACAAAGCAAGACTTGTAGCTCAAGGTTTCTCACAAAGACCTGACATCGATTATGAGGAAACATATTCTCCTGTTATAGATGCAATCATATTTCGGTTCTTGACAAGCCTTGCGATTTCTAAGGGGCTTGTTATGCATCTAATGGACATTATTACAACATATCTGTATGGATCCCTAGATAGCGAGATATATATGAGAATCTCTGAAGGATTTGAAATATCCGAATAAATAAAATCAAAACCTCATAACATGCATTTTATAAAATTACACAGGTTTTTGTACGGATTGAAACAATCCGGACAAATGTGGTACAAACGCCTTAGTGATTATTTACTTAAAGAAAGATATGCAAATAATCCACTTTGCTCTTATGTCTTTATTAAAAGATCGTCACCAGGATTCGTGATTATTTATGTATATGTTGATGATTTAAATATAGTGGAAACCACGACGACATCGTTAGAACATCCGAATACTTGAAAAAGGAATTCGAGATAGGAATTCGAGATGAAAGAACTTGAAAAAATAAGACTTTGTATTGGTTTGCAAATTGAACATTTTTCAAGTGGAGTACTTGTTCATCAATCAAATTATATTGAAAAAATATTAAAAAGATTTTATATGGACAAGGCACATCCATTGAGCTCTCTAATGGTTGTCAGATCACTTGAAGTGGATAAATATCCATTTCGACCTCAGGAAAGTGATGAATAACTACTTGGTCCAAATGTACCATACTTAAGTGCAATTGGTGCACTTAAATATCTTGCAAATTGTACAAGACCCGGCATTGCTTTTGCTGTCAACCTACTTGCAAGATACAACCCTTCACCAACTTGAAGACATTGGAATGGTTTCAAACATGTTTTCTGATATCTTCGAGGAACAAGTCACATGAGTTTATTTTACTCGAGGGAAGTAAAATTGAGTCTCTAATGTTATGCTGATGTTGGATTTTTATCTGATTCCCACAAGACTCGTTCTCAAACGGGATATGTATTCACTTGTGGTAATATTGTTGTATCATGGAAGTCAATAAAGCAAACTATGGTTGCTACTAGTTCTAATCATTTCAAAGTACTTGCAATTCATGAAACAAGTCGTGAATGCGTATGGTTGATAAACATGATTGAACATATTCAAGAATCATGTGGATTATCTTCAACAGAAGACTCACCAACAATATTATATGAAGATAATGAAGTATGTATCGCACAATTAAGTGATTGATTCATAAAAGGGGACAAAACAAAATATATTCACCAAAATTCTTTTATGCACATGAGCTTCAAAAGAATGGTGAAATTGATGTCAACTCATTTCTTCTCTTCTCATTTGTAGTAGTAGTTTATAGTAATAGAAGTTCTTAGTCTTCTATTTACAAGTTTCAACTCAATTTACAACAATTATCAATTTATTACTACCAAAAAAATAATTAAATGCATTATACGATCTTCCAAACATGGCATATTTTTTAGGTGTTCACGTGTTTGGCGCTAACTACATTGATTATTCCACATTTTAATCAAAACATCTTTAGTGAAATGTATAAGAGGTCACAAAAATTAGAAGATGTAGTGAGACTCATGTTAGAGTCAAATTATTGATCTCTATTTAAAAAAAATTGAAGTATACAAGGAAATGATGCACTAAATCAAACACAATAAAAAGTTTGATCGATTGATCTCAACTAATTTGGGGTTGTATAAAAGAAAGGGAAGTGCTAAAAGGGCATTGTTTGGCTTCAGTAAGGGGGAACCTCCCAACCTTACTTTTTTCATTCACAAAATTTGAATTCAAGACATTGCTTAAGAGGATTAAGTCTCTTACCACTTGAGTTAACCAATTGTTGGTAAACATGAGACTTTAGTTGAAAGAAGACTATGGTATGCATAAAATTAAATATTTCATCGAGATGTGTGTCAAGTCAAGGGCTATTGTAGCTCCACGTAGCCTCGAATCACGATTGCCAGAGTAGCAGTTAGAACTATGCTACAATTTATTACGAAGATACGCGAATCTTGTTTTGCTAATTGAACATTCCCAATAATGGAAAATACTAGAATGACAACAACAATGTCACACTACAAGACACATTGACTCGCAAAAGCTTTCCATGTGACATCGACTTGCATGTTATGCACCAAAATTTATGCATACCTGTATTTTCAAACACGCATGAATAACTCTTGTGGGCCAATTTTTCTTCACATGTGACATGAGGTGGTCATTGAGCACTTCTCCTCAAAATTGTGCGCCCCCACTCTCATCATGATGATCACGCAGTCTTGGTTTCAACTTTCAAGTGGGCCATTCGTTGCAGGTGTCGAATAAATAATGTACAAGCGGGAGCACGGGAACCGCAAAGCTCTCGTTATTACCGCTCGAGCTCTCCAACTTGTAATTCATTCAGGCGGGTTTTCGAGATATTTTTTTTTCTAGGGTTTCTGTTTCGAAGTCATGGCGGTGGATCGCGATGGAGATTCCAAGGTTAATCAGCTCTTTGAATTCGTTTTTGGTTTCGTTTTTGTTGCTTTGATTGTGAACTTTGTGCTGTTGTTAGAGTAGTTGAGGACAAGCGATCGATCAATCCTGTTGTTTTGAGTACTTGAATTTGTTGATACTTTCTTTACTAGCTTTGATTTGAAGAGATTCTTGAAGAATCCGACTTTCTGCGTATCTGTGCATCGATTCGTGTCGATTTCCCATTGTCAGTACCTGGTGTTCTTACATGATCGTTTTATGTTTCGATTGTTGATTTTGATTATCATTGGATGTACGGATCTTCATGCGCAATTGGTTTGGCGAGAAGAAGATCGAAGACACTTGCATTGTAAAGAACATGATCTAAAATAAAAGCATAAAAATTACTGGGAAATAGGTTGTGGCGTAGCCGCTTAGCTAATGCTGAATGAGTACTCATTTGGTCTCTCTCACATAGAAGTGCCTCAAGAGCTGATCAAATCAATATGCGAACTTATTAGTTGCGCGCGCGCTGGAACTGTCGATTAGTTCCTTTCGAAAGGAGACGCTAGCCTAATCCCTAATCGGTGCTTGAGTGATAACCGAGAGGCCGTTCTAATTGAAACAACAAAATGGAAATCTAGTAGAGTGATGCATACTTGTAATAGGGTAATATAGTATAAAATAGGGTTATAGTAGTATAAGGTTAGTTTGGTAATTTTAATATAATTTGTTAGGATTTAGTCATTATATAATACGTAATCAGTTTTTTGGGAAGGCAAGCAAGAAATATAGTTCTATGTCTCTATAATCGCTTTTTCTTCTCTAACCCTAGTTCTCAATCCTCTGTATCTCTTCTCCAATCCTTCTCAATTAATTCTTCTTCCTAATCTTCTTCTTCTTCTTTCTCTTTCAATCTCTTCTAGTCAATTTCTTTAACTAAACTCACGATCAACTACACTAGTAGTTGCATCATTAGTGCTTTCGTTGAGAGTCCATCATGGCTACCGATTGGGATGTGCAATTGACATTGATACAACAACAAAATTTGAAGAGTACGGCTCGACTACAAGCGATTCACGAAGATATCATGAGTCTTTGCGATCGAAGCCAGGCGAACAGAGATTTCATGATTCCAATGTTGGCCATCCATCCAGATCCACCAAGTTTTCCCATTATACTCTCAAATTAGAACCCTAAGTGGGTCGTTAACGGGGAAGATGTTGCATTAGTTGCACATGATGAAAGTTTGGAGATCGATAGTGATGAAAAATCAAATAAGATGCCGATGGGTTCCAACGTTAACATGGGGGGAGGAAATACACCAATCAATTGTGGGGAGGTACAAGTTAAACATGTTGAACGAAACATCAAGGAGCTCTTAATTGAGAAATCTGATCAAATCCGAGAGGCGTCCAATGAATACGGTAAATCTCGATCACCAATTCCCAATCTTCTTAATCTCTCTAACGAATTCGCTCACTCTTTGAGACTTGTCGTTCTTCCCCAAGAGAAATTACCCCAATCTGTAATTTTGAAATTTTTTAGAAAGTTTCTATCATGAAAGAGGCTTGGAGTTCCCAAATATGGGTTTGAAGATGCTGAGCATTTGGTTAGTCAATGCAGTACAAATCGTTATGCAGTACTTTTGTTACAACACATAAAAGACGCTTGTTGCAGATGTGATCCTAGTGAAAATGAAGGAATGGGTCATCAAAGTTGAACCGAAACCGCCTGATCCTGTTGTTCCTTGTGTTGATGTAGTCAAATGGGTGATCGGTACATACTTGGTTCTTTGAGCTTGCGAGGGCTCTATCCTCTCTCTCGAATCTATATTAGTCTGCAAGCATGATAAGGTCTCCTCTATTTTTCAGCTTATGCTTAAATGGAAGTCTGTGAAGAACATTTTGGTGGCACTTGAACTATTTGATGAAATTTCTCAACAAGATTTAGTCTCTATAACTATTAAAGCACTAACACAGATTCATGGTAAGCTTTTGAGCACTGATTTTGGGTTTTATCTGCATGGAACGGATGATTTGTTGAGCTTCTCTAGTAAATTCAATGAAGTTATATCAGCTCAAGCTTTCCTTCACATAGTGGTGATCAAAGCTCTGCACTGTTGGTACTGTTTGTTGGGGGAATATGTGGAGTATGCTGAGCTCAGTGATGCAAAGAGCTTGTCTGCTGGAATGCCTTCACCAAAAATTTTTCTTTGTATTGATGTGATATGTGGTGGCTACCTGATGCGTGGGAGAATTGAGGATGATTGCAAGCTTAAGCAAGTGAATTTGACATCCACCAGCAGTGAAACATGGATCCTTGCATGCTTGTACTGCATGATTGACAACATAATAGGCTCAAACATGGGAATTGATACCAAGCCAGACTCTCTCTCGCTTGGAAGTGCCCTTCCATTGGATATGTACACATTAGAACATCACTTACTCTCTGAATTCATCAAGTGGCTTTTCGTGTACAATGATAACTGTGCTAAAGTTGTTGGTGTAAGTAGACTCAGTTGGGATGGTATGCACTCAGCTAGGAAATTTGTTTGGTGGTGTGATGGTTATCCAAATTCCAGACAATAGCCACTTGGACACCTACCCAAAGAGCTTTGATACTACTACAAGTACACTTGCAAGCTATTTTTTATTCGCATCAACCTTGAGGACAAGGTTGTTTTTAAGGGGTCGGTAATGATGCTTACCCGTAATAGGGTAATATGGTATAAAATAGGGTTATAGTAATATAAGGTTAGTTTGGTAATTTTAATATAATTTGTTAAGGTTTAGTCCTTATATAAGATGTAATTAGTTTATGTGAAGGCAAGCAAGAAATATAATTCTATGTCTCTATCTTCTCTCTTTCTTCTCTAACCCTAATTCTCAATCCTCTCTATCTCTTCTCCAATCCTTCTCAGTCAATTCTTCTTCCTAATCTTCTTCTTCTTTCTCTCTCAATCTCTTCTATCCGATTTCTTTAATTAAACTCACGATCAGCTACACTAGTAGTTGCATCATGATCAACTACACTAGTAGTTGCATCATAGAGTAATTGAATTTAGTACTCATATGAAGACTGGACTAATTCTAACAAACTTTAGCACTTTTAAGCTAATTCTGTGGCATTAAAATTGTTTTAAGTAAAGGAATTTAATTGGTCTAATTCTGTTCCTATTTCGTTGATATTTTTTTAACACCATATTTTCCAGGAATTGCTTATGAAAGTACATCTTTTTCTTCTTTTTTTTCAATTCTATGCGGTTTAATTCACTTCTCTCATTATCCTTGTTAGGGTTGCTGAGGTCACATCCTTATTGTATGTATGGGACATGCATAGTCTTCTTTTAGGGTAAATTACACACATGGTCATCGAACTTTGAAGTTTGTAACATTTTCAAAAAAAAACTTTGAAGTTTGTAACATTTTTGTCACTGAACTTACGTTTGTAAACAATATGGTCTCTCAACTTTGCAACTTGTAACATACTAGTCACTGAACTTCACAATTTGTAGCACGAAGTGATTCATGTGGCTTTTCGGTTGGAGGTCTGGTGAGAGTACACCCGTGAATCCCAATGGCATTGCACCAAAAGCACTAAACTAAATGTGAGAGAATAGGCCATTGGGCGCCACGTGGGAATTCTCGTTGGACCTCCAAACGAAAAGACACCGAATGACTTTAATGTTACAGTTATAAAGTTCAGTGACTAGTGTGTTACAACTTGTAGAGTTGAGTGACCATATTTTTACAAACGTAAGTTCAATGACCAAAGTGGTACAAATTATAAAGATGGATGACCATGGGTGCAATTTACCCGGCATTTAGAAGTCATTAATTTTGATTTCCCAACTTAAGAACAGAAATACTGAGATGTTAATTAGATAGATCACATGAAGAGATTTTTTTCTTTTAACCATTGGGAATAAGTACGAGTATATGGATAGAACTTCCTTTTAGTGAGTGCTTATGGTAAAGTTCTTGATTTTCAGTTTTTTTGTGGAAGTCATCTACAGACTGAAGTATTTTCTGCAGATTTATATCTAATATGGTAATCTTCCTCTATAAGGTACCATAAAATTCCATGTTGAAAGTTTCTAAATTTTAAATCATATTGGTCATCTGATTAATTCTTCTCAAGTCATAATTTATCTTGATGTACCAATCATGTGTAAACTTCGTTCAATCTTTCAGGCATTGTGGATGAGATCAGTGAATACCTCCTTTATGATTCTCAATTTGGTCATATAACATATAAAAAGAAGTTGGCTGACATGATGGTGGATTCCTTTTTACGTCGTTATGAGAGGCATCACAATGGACAGCGAGGTAATCCTTGCATGTTTAGTTTAATGCTTCTGCGAGTCAGGGTTAGCTGAATATTTACTCTTTTTTGCAGAATGCCTTTTCATTCAAGTCATCGAAGAGATCGCCTTTCATGCTGAGAATGGTTCTTCTCTTTGTTGTCATGATGTTCGGGGTGTATATTGGCTTTCTCTGCCTAGAACAGACAACTGTGCAGATGGAGTCGACAAATAGATCAATTGTCAGTGGTGGAGATGTGACACGCTGTGATATTCTCAATAGTTCACCAAATGAAACAATCTTTGTGCATTTTCCACAACCAAAAACTTATAGCAGGTGCATTACTGATACTTATAGTGGTATCCATTTCCGCTTCTAGCTTATAGAAGTCTTGACTGATCTTTTTTTTTTTGAACAGGGGAGAGTGCGCATGCACCCCTGTCCGATTCTTTGTTATTTTATCCATGCAGAGATCTGGAAGTGGTTGGTTTGAAACCTTGTTGAATAGTCATCCAAATATTAGTTCGCATGGGGAAATTTTCTCAGTGAAACAAAGGAAAAGTAATATTTCATCTATCTTGATGACGTTAGATAGCGTCTACAGCTTAGAATGGAACAATAGTGCAGCAAAAAATGAGTGTGTATCTGCAGTTGGATTCAAATGGATGCTTAATCAGGTTTGATATCTTTCTTATCGCGATGAATTTCTTTCATATTCTGTTATGTGGCTGTGAAAACTAGGGTAGTTATACCAACCAAGCGGGTGACCCAATAGTTTGGTATGTGGGATTGTAGCAAGAGGGTGGGGGTTCGAGTCCCATAGGGGGCAAGAAAAGTTGGTTTCTTTCTTATAAAAAAAAAAAACTAGGGTAGTTATTGATGTCCATATTTAATGCTCAACTGCTATAATCACTTTTTTGGGCACCCTTTCTCCAGTTGCATCACTTACCAAATTTTTTTTTTGTTTAAGATGGTCAGTTCTTAGTTATGTGTTTCATCCGAGCATAGAGTTGAGCGTTCTTTTGACATCCTGGCGATCTTGTTCTTATCCTACTACTTGTGGTTCTTGTATCCTTGTTTGCACAAGTATTCCATATATGTCATGACGTCTACAATTGACTAGTTGCGTGTCCGTTTATAAAAAAATCAACGCGAAAGTCAAAACATATGCTTGAATAAGTATTTTTTGATAAAAAGTTCGTATTCATATTTCATTCAACACTGAGATCATTTAGTACAACTATAGCTACCTCATCAAGAGGTTGATTTCACACATTTGGCCGTTTGGCCATTTGGCTAGCATATGTGTGGGGAAATTGCGTCATTACATGAGCAGCCCCATTCCCTTGCCTACGAACCTAAACTCCCCAAAAAAGAAAACTTCCAACAAGAGAAGAAAATCAAACTTCCAATTCTAAGTAGGGAAAAAAATCCAAAACTTCCAACGAGGAAAGAAAACTATACCAATGAAAAGTATCGATCCAATAGCTGCAGACGCAAATCCGCATATAAGCGTAAATGAAAATGTAGATTTGAAGATTCGACTTGTGCCAAGGTTGAATCTGATGACTGCAACACGGAAGGAACTATTTTTATTTCTCAAATCTATAATCAAATTTGTCTTATTTGACGAACAAAAAGGAAAACGATATTATTGCAGCCACCATCGAACAACAGAGAAGATCGGCGGTGGCTCAAAAACTAAAATCACAAAAAAGAGCCAAAGAGTAAGAGAGTTTTATAGGGTTTTCATATGCTTGAATAAGTTAACCCAGATTGATGGTCTGTTTTCACTTAATGTGAGACTTAGCATGTGAACAAGTGTAACACCTTTTTTGATCATCAGAATCCAGATTTTTTTGAAGCCATCAGAATCCAGATTTAGTTTATAATTTATTTATTAATTTTTTTTTTGAGTAAGAGATTGAGTATATAATTAACAGGTCAAAACAAAAGAGTAAAAAAGAAAATATGAATCCATCGTATTTGAATTAAGAAATGGTTTTGAGGACATGCACTCCATGTGTCTGCATTCCCTACATTTCTCTTTTCTATCCTTGTGCTTGGCACCAAATTTCAGACCTTTTCGGCAACAAAAAAAACTCATCCTAATTTTTTTTTTCTATCTCATCTCATCTCGTGCTTTACCTTTGTTTATTACTTCTCCCCATTGTTTTTTCTCAATCTTGTGACTCTTACACATCTTTCTTCTCTCCTTTTGCAGTCTTGTGTCTTTTGTTTTGTTTTGTTTTTTTTTCTTTATGCAATATCAACCTTTTATAGTTTTCTGGTTTTCCCCATACATTCCTACTGTTAAGGAATGTTGTAGACATGGATTGATGGCGGAGCCACGCTATGGTCTTGTGTTCCCAAATTTTATTATTTTTCTTTTTTATGTTAGACATAAACTGTAGATCACTGGTCACAATTGATTGGGTTTTGTTTTTGTAATTTTGGAGACCCAATCAGGTTAATGTTAGTAACTTATTTCCCAACGTGAGATGATCTGATCAGTCAGGATTTGAGTTCAAATTTGATTTCCTACCAAATTTGCACCTTGGAAACCCTAATGCATAGTTTCTGAGCCCTTTGGAAAACTTGTTGAATATGTGCAGAGTCACTGTCGAGTTTTCTTATGGTCTGTGACTTTTTTTTTTGATGCTTTAAATTTTGCTTGGTGGAAAATGTTATAAGATATTGTAATTTGCATGCTTTTTTCAGTTAGATGAAGCGTATATACAATAGTCTCACCATTTGCTCTTGGCACTCACGGGGTGAACACAAAACTAACATTTCTGACACAGGAGGATGTTTACACTGTGATGAAGATTGCTTCCATCTTTTATTATGTAGTTCGGTTAGGTATTGAAAGTTTGTTTCAAGTTGTTGGTTTCTCAATGAGATAATAAAGTGTTGCATTGTAGGATCTTTTCTTGTTGCTTGGATATTAGTTTTTACACTCATCTTTCCCCATTCACCATCTAAATCAACATAGTTCCAACTTTACTAGAAAAAAAATGTTGTATTGGTTCTGTAATGGTCAGTGGTGTAAATGATTGAAACTTCTTTCATGGTTGTGAGTTTTTTCCCCTTGTCACAAAATGTTGTCAGTGTGAAAACTTTGTATTCCATTTTTCTCCTCATTTGAATAGCTTATGGTGCTTACTGCTTGCAGGCTATCATGGTCTATCACAGACAAATAGCCAATTATTTCAACTGGAAGGGGGTATCTGTCATTTTTCTATTTCGAAGAAATCTTTTGCTGAAGCTTGTTTCTGTATTAGCAAATGCTTATGATAAAGAAGTGAAGCAGCTTAATGGTACTCACAAGTCTCATGTGCATACAAAGGAAGAGGTACATCAGTAACTGAGTGTTATAGTTATGCACACATTCATTTTTGTTTGCCATGATACCATTTATGTTAAAGAACTTGCAAGAGCATTCAGCAGGCACTGTGATAGGAAATATATTTGGTAATGAATTACAACGACAACAATAACGCCTCAATCCCAAATTAGTTGGGGATATTTGGTAGTGAATTACTGTTGGAGAAATCATCCTATAATAATATAATTGGACATTGAGCAAATTTATTGTTTAGTGAACTAGACTTTTTTTTTGACAAAAAATAGAGCTTTTTCTTGGACTAGCGATTTTCTTCATTTATTAATTTCTCTAAATTCATAACGTCTCCTACAATTAATGGTTAAGGCTTCGTTTTGTTATTTCCCATAAAAAATTCGTTTTCTGTGTGTCCAAGTTTACGAAGCTTGGCTTAATTTGCAGTTGAGAACTGATGGGTTTTATTTCTTTGTTTTAGTATTTGTAAGCATGCTCTGGTAAATTTTTGTATTTAAGCTCTAATTATCTGTGGAACTGTATATATTTTCCATTGCACTGGGATAGACCGTGGCATGCAGACAGCAGAATTTGTCAATGTGGAGCAATTACCCTTGGGGTTTTTTCCTGCAATAGAGTTGATACTTTTTTGTACTTACTGGTGTTGATTGATTTAAATGGGTTATAGCTGAATACTGAGGAAGATCTTTGTAAGCTGGAAAACTCTTAGGCTTAATTATCAACTTTGTTCCATACTGTGCAGTATGGACATAATCACTTAGTGATAGGTAATTATAGGAGGCCTGAGATGAAAGTTATAGATTTTTCTTCTTGTATTATATTTTGGTACAAGCGAATATGACCTTTAGTGAAATGGTTACGTGGAGTCCGTAATTTACTACAATTTTCATCATTTTTTTTTGCTCGTGCCCAAGGAGTTTTGTAGGTGCCTCCTTATAAAATGAAGCAATGGCCTATATGTCATTTGGGAAACACTAATCACAATAAGTGCATTTGGGAATTTTTCTGTTCAGTTGCAAGATCCCTTAAGTTGAACTTAGTAAACTATATCTAAAGAATAGCGGCCAGCAACCTTTCTTGTCTAAGTTTTGCTTGGAGGATCTGGGTCTTTTTTTTAAGAATCCACTAACACCTTTTTTGGATTAACTTGAAGCATCTTTGAAAGTTCATTGGATTTTGGTCCAAATATTTATGTTTGTTCGTCCATCACAGAAACGCATACTTGTCTTACTTCTCACTCCTCGTATGATCATCGATTGCAGGCTGAAGTACTGGCAAGTTTTAAACCAACACTTAATACAACTAGCTTGATCCCCAATCTTAGTCAGGTTGAGCGCATCATGGTGGATTCTTTACAGCACTTCAAGAGTGCGCGACATATAATCTTGTATTATGAGGATATCATCAACAATTCTAGGGTATTGATATAAAGTTGACTTTGGATTGCTGTTGAACCTCAGTTTTATAGTTTGTTGATAACTACACAGTTCATAATCTTCACAGGCGTTATCCAATGTTCAAGAGTTCCTTAAAGTTCCTGTTAGAAGCTTGCAGAGCCGCCAAGTAAAGATTCATGCTAGACCTCTTTCTGAGCAAATAAAGAATTGGGCCGATGTTTCAACTACATTGAGAGGAACACAGTATGAACATTTTCTAAGCCATAGAGACTACATTCTGTAGCATTATCATTTATCATCTCTTTTAGAGTCTTATGGTTGCTGATGGCATGATCTTTACGTAACTAAATAGTACATGGTCTATAATTTACTAGAAGGTTTTTCCAATTTAAATGCAGATGCGAGGGTCATTCAGTATTTGCAATCATAATTTATAAACTTATGATTAATCCCAATGATCTCTCAGCCTGAACCTTCACTTTTCTGTCGTGGCCCTTTAGTTTTATGACGTTCTGCCAAATTTTCAACGAGAGAAACTTACCAAGACCGAAGCGGAAGCCAGCCGTTTGATCACCTATCACATAAAAAATCACGAGATGGAAATTGTCTACAGATCACAGCCTAAATACGTCTTGCAGAGATTGCTATTCTTCTTGAAGAAAAGGAAACTTAATTAAGACAAGTCTCCCATTAGAGACTATATAGGCTGTGTATGTTAGGGAGAAAATACCTTCTTTTGTAATTTATCTCTATTCAATTAATTGCTAGGTAGTTATTTGATAGAAGTTACTAAACTGTTCCTAATAATTACCCACTCTGTGAATCCAGAATAATGTCTACCAAGTACATATTGTTACATAGTCAACATCAACAAATTCCTAATCCCCATTATGTCCAAATTTCATTTTGCTGTGTGCAAGTTGCTGTTTAGTAACAAAAAATGCAATGTACAGACATTCTTTTCATGCTCTTCGTATCTCAAGGTTACAGTAAGAGTGTGAACTTATACTATGTATTCGCATGAATTGGGTTAAATTGGTTTGGGCCTTGAGGTGCTGTACATACAAATCCATCCTTTTAATACTTGTTAAGATACTAAAAGATAGACAGGCCTTTTTTGTTTCTGATTGCGTTTTGATTGTCTTTGTGACATGTCTGTCATCAGCTACCCCACTTGCAGAGATCCAAATTGCATGCGCGCCCTATATTATTCAATATTTAAAGTTGGTTTGATCAAAAATCTTCTTCATCACAGTAATTGGTCCCTGCTCATTTCTGATTCCATAACTTGTGCATGGGATTTTGGTATTTAATTGTGCTTTGATCATCTTTGTGACTTGTTACAGGCTATCCCAATTGCAGAAGTCTTAAGTGCATCTGCAGCATAATTAATTCTTGTATTATTTCATATATAGAGTTAGGGTTTGATTGAAATTTTTTGCGTGGTCCCCCACTATTTCTGATTTCATACACTTATTCGATGAAAATGCTTGCGTATTTGATTCATTCACTCTCGAAGGTGGCAAAATTATCTTCTTTTAGGAGTCTCTCTCACAGAGCCAGCTTTTCTAGAAAAAGGTGTTACATTTTCCTTTCTTATTACAAAGTCAGTACGTTCATTAGCCACTATTTGTTGGAATGAGAAGCTCTCTCTAAAGGGCCAATAATTTAAATTGCATGCGTCTTAAGCCATTACATAATTGTTAATGACTTCATCTGTTTTTCTTAAAAGCAAAGGGTGGCCATATTTAGTGGACCTCTTCTCATCACTTCCATTCTTGAACAAAGTTATTTAATTTATCCTTCTAACTTATCTTTGTATGGGCTGACCACATTCATCGCTAAGATTATCATTAATACTTTTTTTAATCTTATATGTCACATTTCTTCTGTGAAAGTTAAGATAACTTTTCCCTTCAGTTCTACCAATGATTGAATTGCATTGTATCATGCACCCCTCCCATAGTTCTCATTTGGGAAGGTGTTAATGAGATATGAAGTTTAGGCTCTCCCAATTATTCATCAACTGCAATATAGACTTTGGAGTATGCATTACAACGGCCAGAAAAGTAGCTTCTTGGTTGAGCTTTTAGTTTACAAGTGTATACTGTAAAGTATTTTTACTGATTAAAAATTTGAATTCTTATGGATCCATCCCCCTAGGAACCGGACAAGTTGTTTCATGTAGAGGGAATATAATGGTCTTAAGGGTAATTGTCTTGTTTTCGTGTGTCGTTTACTGGTCGTAAGGCTAGTCCAAAAGTTCTAGTGCAAGTAGCTATATGTTATGACTGATTAAATTGAATTCCGCTGCTTCATTTGAAAGACTGTCTTCAAGAGTTCATGATAAGATTTCAGAATTATATTATCTTCTTTTCTTTTTCTTTTTTGTTTCCTTTTTTGAATGAATTTTCTATTATCGGGGGGGGGGGGGGGGGGGGGGGGGGGGGTTATTTGAAGCATCTCCGATATTAGAAGCGAAAATCAGTCACTGAGTTTACATGCTAGTAATGCTGAAAGAATTTTACTGAACAGTCTGAGGGTTTGCTTCATATCCCATTTGTTTCTGATAAGATCAGTCTGAATCTGAAAACATTTTACTATGCTTTTTGTCATTCTATTCGGTGATACTAGTGAACTTTGTACAATTTGAGCATATTGGCATATAGTTTAATGTGATTTGAATGAGACAAGATTGTCACTTATCTGAACAAACACCTTGAAAGTGATAGAGTGCACACCAAACAATGTTATAGTGCATACTGAATAAAGTTTGACGTGTTGACTAGAAAAAGTCTGATGAAAAAGACAACTTTATTTTTCCATATTAAATTAATAGAATGCATTTCGTGTGCAGTGCATTTTTTCTCATTCTATTCAACGACAACGTAGTCTCAGTCCCAAATTAATTGGGGTCGGCTACATGGATCAAACTCTTCCATTGTGCTCGATTAAGTGCTTTCTCATTCTATTCAGTTCTATTAAATGTATATTTGCATTGATTCTTATGCGCTTATTAACTTAGTTGCGTTTATTGAATTTCGTTACTAAATTTATAATTTGATTCTCCAGTTCATATTTCTATCCAGTGTCCCTCCTGGTCTAGTTTAAAAACATCGTGAATGTATTGACCTGGCTTCTTGGAAATAGCTTACTATTTCATGATGCATTCACCTACTATTTATCGCTTCAGCAGAAACCCCAAGGAGCTGGTTCATACTTGATAGGCACGAAATTAGAATAGCTTAGGCCATAAAACTTGTTTTCAAATCTGTAAAGGAGTTGTTAGTTGTAACTAAAATTTTTTGCGTAAAGTTTATTAAGTATTGACCATGGTTGATGTAAACTCTTTCTTTTGATTCCTTTGAAGATAAGAATGTTTATCTGTTGATTTTGATCTCTCCTTTAAGTGTTGTAACTGTTAATGTTAACCAGGTCTAGTTTCTATCGACAGTGGAATAGATTGTGATAATGTTGAATGACTTAAATTTGGCAGACCTTTTGATTTTTATTTTTTTTCTAGTCATGTTTTTTTCACATCTACTTGATCTCTTAATTGAACTGTTTTTTTAATCTATATTTCATGAATTTGCTTGCATGATTGCTGACTGCACTCAACTTTAAGATCATGAAGTATCTTGCACCGATTGAAGTTTGTAGTCACAAACTAAACTTTTGAATGAAAAAGCTCTATTTAATTTTCTTTTTCGTCTCCTCCTTTTCTTTCCCTTTTCCTGTTATGATTGAGCAAGTAGTCGACAAGTCAACAATCACTGGTAAAAGCTGTAAAGCAAGCTCTGAGTGGCTTATTGATTGTACATAAAGATTCATGTTATAGGTTTCACTGAATCTTTGACCAGAAATTTTGCATTAGATGATATCATGGCTTCAATTATAGTCTATTTATCATTTTATCATGCAAACGAAGTTCCACAAACAAGGGCGAGATGCTGCAAGCAAAGCGGAATGGTGATATCTGCTCTTAGAAGGTGACATCTACCATGTTTATTGCTTAATCTTTTTGAACTTTTCCTAATGAAGGGTCCAACCAAAGACTCTAAAGATGCATGAAGGGTGGAAAGAAACGTGAGTGGAAAAGGTGGAACTTTAACATTTTTGGATGTTATAGAAGACAAGAAGCTGAGGCACAGGTGAGGAGAATATTTTATTAGTCTGGCAGAACGTTTAGGCTTCATCAACTGGAAAGGCACCCTAAAAGCAGCCGGAGAGGCCCACCGTTCTTTGACTCAGGTACTCTTTCTTTGTTGAAGCCTAGAATACCAAAAGTAGTCTCCCTTAATTATTCATATGCAATTATATTTACTATTGGTCGTGCCATAAAAAAATAAAATAATTCGGCATAATGTTTTACGTGCATGAGGCCATGCAACCTGTGAATTGACATCCATTGAACTTGAAAATAGAATGAATGTTTTGAGTGCACTAGTGTAGCTGACCATATGCATCCTATCTCATTTTACTGGTTTATTTTTCAAACTGCTTAAACTTTTCTTATGATTTTCACTATGCGAACTTGCTTGCACATCATGGTCTGTAGTGTTTTTCTGGTCATCTATATTTTATTCTTGATAGCGTACTACATGTGTACATGCGTAGGTGAGAGGGAAACAGTAGAATGGTAAATAAAATGAGATTGGCATTAAAAAAAATCCATTTACAAGGCCGTATATTGTTTCTTTTCTTGTTTGTTATCTCCTTGATTACATGTTGTTATTGGCGAACATTGTATATCATCGATGTTCTTTATCTTGTCGACTTACTTTACATATAAACGTGTTTGATTGCTGTATCTTTTTAAAGATCAATGATATAGATTTCATAATTATGTGAACTAAGCTAGTTGTTGTCCCCTACAATAGATATATGGGTGGTGTTGCTTTATGTTTCTATTAGTTGACAAGAAAATGGTAGCAAACACTTCTTAGCATGAGCCTAATACGATCTATTGTTCCTATAAAGATGTGGCATATGTGACAATGATTTAATGTTAGGTAGTCATTTCTGATCTCCCCATTACCTGAGTTGTCGGCAACGACGACGACAATAGGAAATTTAAGAGGGTAGATTTCCGTCAACAAATCATCGATAGCCATTATCATCTCTGCCAACTCCTCTATAACATGTCTGTTTATTCTGCCGATTCTCGCATAGACCTTACCTGAGATAGATAAAAAGGAAAAACGAAAAATTCTAAGTTGAAAATAAAATAATGAGCTCCACTTAGGGGAAGTGCTTTATTTTCGAAAAAATAATGCATTGAGGTTAGCTGTATGAATTCGCTTTTCCCGTTTTGTTCTATCAGGGCTATTCTATTCTGCACTAATGAGGGTAAAGATCCGTAGTAGAAGTTGACAGTAAAATAAAACAATGAAACAGTTAAAATGTGTCCGACTTAATTAGTAGTTGCAACAAACATTTCCAACATTTGGGACCTCTGTAGCTCACTCTCCCATTTGAACTCCACTTGCAATCTCTTCTCTTTTACTTTGTAGGACACTCACTAATCACTAAACCTTTTTTGTGGCCACCCAACTTATTATGTCCTGTCCCTATGATATTTAGGGTTCGGCTCTTAGTGGAAGAGTTTTATGTCGTATCATAAGTAACAAGCTTTTGCTTTAGAGAGTAATAGTTGGCCATGGGCCTATCAACTCTTATTAGGTACTTGTTTTGTTTTGCATGTTTTCTTACCATACTGATGTGGGCACCCTTCATGTACATGTTCTGTCCTTTGCAAGGGGAGTTTGTGGTTAGTATTCGCAAACACATGCATGCGACATGATAGATTGAAGGATTTCCAAGCCATCTTTGTTGATATACCATGCTAACTTTTTTAGGGTCATGGATTGCACAAGGTGTGCTCTTGTTTAGTCTAGTCTAACCAAGTGTAGTTGATATGCTTTAGGGGTAGCATGTATTGCGTGGGTCGGTGACTTCCGTTCGATTCTCTCGACAAGGTTGAGATTTGTGATGATAAAGTTCAGATTGGATGTTCATTTTGGTGCAAAAATCACGAACTGAGATTGTGCAACATTTTTTGGTGTCTTCACTTTTAGAATTCAGAGCCAATCATTCTGGCTAATTTTTGGCCAACTTATTAAAAGGCTCACATGCTGGAGATGACTCTCACGCAGTTTTCTTTATTTTCGAGGCTTGAACTCGAGATTAAGAATGATAGTTCGATCAATTTTGAGGTTAATTTGTCTCGATTCACTTCTTTTAGGATTACCGGAATCCATGATAAATTAGTTCAAAAGCATTGAGTTCCACCCACTGAGCCCATATCTGTTGGTTTCTTGTAGGATTAGCTTAGTTGATTCAAGCATCAAGATCAATGACGACACTGAGTGGTTTGCTTCAAAAAGATCTTTATTCTTGTTCTTATTCTTGTTTTTATTATCTAATAAAACAAAACATCAACTGCTCTAAATCAAACCGAGCGCATTAGGGGAGCATTTGATCCATGCAGCTGATATCAACTAATTTAGGATTGAAAGTTGTGTTGTTTATGTTACGCTAAATTATAACAAGTTGTTCACTTGAGTATGATTATAATTAGGTGGTGTTCTGTTCATGTTAGGTAGTTCTTTAAATAGTCACAGCTGTTCATTAAGTTAAGCCATGAGCTCCAAGCCTCCAACACGCAATATGAAAGAACATCGCACCGACAACACGGCAAGAGTATAGGAGCTTTTTCTTTCACCCCAAAAAGAGGTAAAAAAAAAAAAAAGAAAAAAAAAGAAAAGCAAAACAAAAAGAGTTTGAAGAGAATATTCCCAAATAAGTTTTTGTGATATAGAATACAAATATCACATCAATATTAATATAGCCTCAATCCCAAATTAATTGGGGTTGGCATATAGAATACAAATATGAAGAGAATAAATAGAGGAACAAAAAAATGCACTAACTTGTCTATCAGATGATGATATATAATTCTGAGTTGATGATGTATTTGTGGAATCTCGTCTTTGTGATTCTGCTCATCCCACCACCTAGATCTGCAATTTGTTCTGGAATCACTGCAAGAATGTCATTACTTTGCACGGCCAAGCTGTTTCTAGAAACTACGGATTTACTATTACTGTCAAATGTACAACAAGCTTTAATACTGATATAGGTAACTTCCTATTTATATGTTGTTGATCATGTAAAGGTTTATGTGTAAGCCTAGTTTTAAGTCTTGACAGTGTGATGCTTTAGGTTAAGAATGGACGAGTTCTCTAAAATGTCAAGGCAAGTTAGAGTCCATGCTCCAAACTCCAAAATTACAAGCCAATCATTGTCCTTCTACTCAATTAGTGGATGTGATCATTCTTTTATGAGCAAATGACATAATATATTTTAACGTTTTAGGTTATTTAATAATTTATTTTAATATTTCAATTTTTATAAATACATCTTAACATATTCTAATGTAACTTTTCATAATTTATCCTAACATTTCAATTTTTACAAATGCATGCAAATGTTTTAGTTTTTTTTTTTAAATAAATTTATCTTAAAATCTTGATTAAGTGCCATTAAAAGTTAAAAGAAATCCATTTGCAACAACATGGTTAAAAGTAATCACAATATAAAACAATTCAAACTTATTCGTAACATATAATATACACAATTTCAAAAGGTTAGCATGAATTTGTTGAAATTGAAACGTTAGGATAAATTTGTAAAAAAAAAAAAAAAACCTTAATTAACATTAGGATATACTATGCTATTTACCCATCTTTTATCTCCAAAGCTCCCTTCAAGTCCAATTGGTCTAAGTCTAGTTGTGGCTTATCTTTAGTCTTCAACTTGGAGGTTTTTTTTTAAAAAAAAAGAAAAGAAAATAAAATTGGGCTTGTACTCTATGAACCTCAAAGGCTATTGGTCTTCTAATTTGAGTCTAGCTTTATCATTTGTTTTCGCTTCCAAATTTCTTTTAGCCTCCATTTTTGTTGATTTTCAAATGCTTGGATCGTGGATCTTTCATGGGTAGTTAGGTCATTTTAGACTTTGATATTTTGTAAAGTTTTGTGTTTTCAAGTCTTGAGAGTGAAGATACCGCTTGTATATGTTAAGACTTTAGTGAAAGAGTGAGCGAGATCTCTAAAATGTTGAGTTGAGTTAGAATTCTCACTCCATATTTATCAACCATTGTCTTTTTTCTCGACTAATCAATGTGAGACTATTCTTTCATTTCCAACAAAAACTATTGTAAATTTGTAACGATTGGCTAAAATGTTGAGTTGAGGTTGTTCTCTTGCACTTTGAAGTATGTCAGTCAATTGTAGGTGTCCTAAGCTGCTTTTCTACCCCTTTGCTTAGGCTTGATTATTCTATTTTGATAGTTAGTTGGCGTCTCGACTGGACCCAATGACTCGGGAGAAAATAAAACATTTGGAGTTTGATGATAGTATTTTATCCTATGATCTCTTGGTCATTGACTATTAAGCATATCTCAGTAGCTTTACCATCACACTAATTCCGCTAGGGCAAGTCAGTAGTTTAAAGAACCTTGTGATACATTGTTTTGCTCATTTAACTAGAGAACTCATCAAATGTCACAAACCCATTTTATTCATCACCCACCATTATTGTCTAGTCGTCTGCGCTGCCAGTGTTAGTTCTAGCTATCTTGGTTCCTCCAAGTGTTCATCCAAAATGCACATTATTTGTATGACAATAATGCCTTGGTTTTATTAGGGAGAATGAATGTTTGAATGGTTGAAAAACAATAGCTGAAGAATGTTAGATTAGAATAGTTGAAATACAATAGTTGAAGACAAGTGCAGTGTACTTGCTTTTAAATGCTTTGAAGCATCCATATAATAACAAAAGTAAGAATCCCTGACTTTCTTTTTACAAACCATAGTGACTGAATTGGCTTGGAAATCTTCCAACTGGATAAACCGTCGGATCTAAAGATTCAATCTGATCATAGTTCATGGACGGCTGTGATCAAAGATTCCAAAGAACTGATTACAAAGAGATGTTGGATCTCCACGTGTCAGGCACCACAACAAAAGCCATACTCATACATCAGCTCGCACCAAGCCCATCAACAACTGTGTTGGGACATGAGTGGGGCCCACATTAATTGCACTTAAACCGCTCTCTATTGCTGCCACGTGGACACCGCACTCATTTTTTATGTCCATCGGACGGCCCACCTTTTATTGGATAGTTAGATAGGTAGGCACCATAATATTCAAGTGCATCTAAATGTGGGCCTAGGCCTGGGCCCGGTCCCGGGCCCACCAATGACGCTAGTCACGTGACTAGGAGGGTGTGGTGCTCTCGCGCGTGACTCTCACACGCACGCCCCCATGTCACACACACTCACACACACACACACACAAAGATTCATATCTTTAATTGTTTCAAAATTATTTCAAAAAGTGAGCCCCCTAACACATATAAATACATGCAAGGGACATCAGCTCTCCTTAGGAAAGAGTTGCAAACCATCTTTGATTAATTTGGTGTGTTCTCTTCCTCTTCTTTCTTTCTGTCCTCAACTGTACTCTCTCTCCCTTTGTTGTGTAACTAACCAAAATGGAAAGCCATGGGAGTAGTTGTAGCTTCTTTGATAAATGCAAGCCTTATATTGCGATGATTTCGCTTCAATTCGGCTATGCCGGCATGAACATCATTACCAAGGTTTCCCTTAATAGGGGCATGAGTCACTATGTGCTGGTCGTTTATCGACATGCATTCGCCACATGTGCCATTGCTCCCTTCGCTTTCTTCCTCGAGAGGTATATAACTAACTTATCATACTTGAGCTTAGAAATGATTCATCTTCATTTCTAATTCATTTGTACATGACTTTCAGAAAATTGCAACCAAAGATGACATTTCGGCTTTTCCTTCAACTCTTTGTCCTTGGCCTTCTTGGGTTAGTCCCGCGTTTTACGTTCATGTTTCTTCTATGCAAAGCTAAACTATGTTGATGATTCCATGGCAAATTAATCATGGATGTTGATCTTAGCATTGTGTTGCAATTACAGGCCAGTGATTGACCAGAATTTCTACTACGCCGGCCTAAAGTTCACCTCGCCGACCTTCTCCTGCGCCATGAGCAACATTTTACCCGCATTGACATTTGTCATGGCTGTTATATGCAGGTACTAGAAAATAGTTGATCCTCTGCCAGTCCTTGTGATCATGAAAACCTTTTAAGTTCTTGTTCTTTTTTTTTTAATGTTCTGTTGGCTGTTGGCTCATCAGTGTTTCTTTTATCTTTGTTTTTGATTGGAAAAACTAAGGATGGAGAAAGTAAACATAAAGAGGGTGAGGTGCCAAGCCAAAGTAGTGGGAACTGCAGTGACAGTGGCTGGGGCCATGTTGATGACCTTGTACAAGGGTCCCATAGTAGAGATGGTGTGGTCTAAGCATGTACACACAGAAAAGTCATATAGCAACACTGCTGGATCAACCAACAAAGATTGGCTCAAGGGGTCTATTTTCCTAATACTAGCAACTTTTTCTTGGGCTGCTTTCTTTGTACTACAGGTAAGAGCAAGAGATGATTGTGAAGTTTTAATTGACCACGTACTGATCATTTAGTTCTTCGTGAGTCAGATTTCAATAAGCGTCTTATTTGTGGTGGTGCAGGCCATTACCTTAAAGACCTACAATCATGCACATCTATCTCTCACGGCACTTGTCTGCTTTATCGGCACACTTCAGTCCATTGTCGTCACCTTCGTCATGGAGCACTCTACTTCTGTTTGGGTCATTGGTTGGGACATGAACCTTCTTGCTGCTGCCTATGCCGTAACTACTTTTTGTCTCTATCTTATCTATTTTTTGCTAAGTTTATGTTGAGAAACATAGAATTTAGAAGCTCTGTACATGTGCAGGGGATTGTGACCTCAAGCATTGCTTACTATGTTCAAGGGCTAGTGATGAAGAGCAGAGGGCCAGTCTTTGCAAGTGCTTTCAGCCCTCTGATGATGATCATAGTAGCCATTATGGGATCTTTCATACTTGCCGAAAATATCTTTCTTGGAGGGTGAGTTTCTTTCTTTTTTTCTCTTCTTTTGTCAAGTACTCAACAAATAAGTTAATGAATTAACTGGGGAAATGAAAAAGACCTTTCTTGCTGCCAACTTGAATCTATGAAAGAATCTTGGTAGTGAATATTGTTTTATGCCCTATAAGGATGTAACTGAAATTCTTTCAACTGTAATTTGATTTCCAAGACAATATTCTGTTATACTTGTGTTTTTTTTTTTTTTTTTTTTTTGCTTTCGAGTTCAATTAGCATTTCTAGGAAAATGTCAGTAAAAGATTTTGATCCAAGAAATATGGATCAATAAAAGCAAAGCATGCCGTCTTTTGTCTTCCACTAGACTTGGGAGGGGGGAGAAAAACTTAAAGGCTGCACCAACTCTTTATTCTTTTTTCGGTTGTGTCAGGTACCTTAACAATAGTCCTAAATTAGATATGGAATTAATTTGCATCTCTCCATTATTAGTACTGAGGCTTTTCGGAATAAAACCTTGTATCTCGGATAGAATTGTGATTCTAATGGTTAAGCGATCCTACCAACAATTAGGAATAAAGGTGACAACCTCAACTGGCCTCAATTTATTCTTGTTCGTTGAGCAAGGATTTGTCCATCGTATCTTAAGTTATTCCTCGGCATGCAACTCTCATGGGAATCAAATGAAAAAGAATTTCAACTTTCTTGTAACTATTTTCAAGTTGGTATTTTTTTTATGAGATATCATTAAGACATTAACACCTGAGAGAAAACTACATTTCAATAAGATGAAAACATATTTTTAATTTTAAGGTCCATTAACAGTTACTATGTATGACATATTAATCCTTTTGGTGCAGTGTTCTTGGTGCCATCCTGATTGTTCTAGGCCTATACTCGGTTTTGTGGGGCAAGGCCAAAGATGTTAAGGAAGAGGAGGAAATCCCAGAAGCTGTGAAGGGCGCCGGAGAAAATGGCATCGGAACAATGATAGAAGACGATGAAACATTTGACATCGAGATACAGAAAGCTGATGCTAACAAGATTTCTTCTGTGATTATTGCAGTCCCTGCATCAGACTTTCCCATGAAAATTGTTGAAGCTCCCAAGGCTTAATTAACTAGTTAGATTGTATTGTAGTAGAAGCACCAGTATGGTAGGAGCAGTTGACACTAAGTGGCCAATCAATGATCATTGAGTGAATGACCAATTAGGGGCTTTTTTGTCTTTTGACATCCCCTTCACTTATTTTCTTTTTGAGCTTAATTTCAAAGGTTTTAGTTTTTATGGACTTTTTGTTTGTAATGTAAGTTTCGCAGTGAATTAATGATAAATTGAAAAGGAGAAAATTGTCATAGCATCTATTTATTTTAATTGTTTTTGGGTAAAAATTAGAATAATTTTGGAACTTAATCTTATGAGAAAGCGGCGGAACCGCGGAATCTATGAGGTTTGATGCAGAAAGTAATATTGAAGTGGTTGACTTTTTTCGCACTAAAAAAAAAAGGAAAAAAAGGAAAGAAATGAAAACATATGTTTTTTTTTTTTTGTCATAAGAGATTGTATTATTCCAATATATTGTTGTATGAAAAATATTATTTTGACTTCATTTAGGCGTGTAAACCCTTGATTGTGACTTTTGATTGATGCATCGATGTGTGTGTATTACATACATGAAACTTGATGTGCATCTAAGGTACTTTGAAGAATGTTTGCCAAATTGGCACATCTCCGGATAGAGTCAAAATCGCAGGACTCTTGTTGTATATATATAGATGCATGACAACTTAAGCTAACAATGCCACTAGTAACTACAACTATGTGACTCAACCATGCATGGATCTTGAGACTTAATCTTGACTCCTCAGCAGTAATTCGGTAGCAATCTTTACTTAAATAGCTTTGCAATCATTGTGACAAAATCGATCAATTTGAATGAACTCTTTACGTACCACATTGGTAAATTTAATGTTTATTATTTATTTATTGTATAATATTCTTGGGCAAGATATATACCAAAAAATAAAAACTAATATTTCTGCATCTGATACCTTATGCTGTACTACTAAGAATATGTGAATCTGTCGGAGTAAAGCTTACTTTTGAGACTTGAATAGTACTGCACTGCTGCTTATGAAAAATAGTATTAATTTGTACTTAATTATTTAGAGGTTTTTTTTTGTGACAAATGAGTATTCTCTAATTTTTTTTCATAAGAATAAATAAATATTCTTTAGTTAATATTTGAATAATAATAGTTACTTTTAGTATTTTTATGATTAAATTAGATCTTGCACATATATCACCAAAGAATTAATATTTGTTGGAATATATATTCGGATAATGTTGTGAAATTGATGAGTTTTTGATGAATAATTGAGCTGGCCAAATTTGATTAACAAATTCATTTTTTCATTTATGATGACATTTTAAGTATTTGATATGAGAAGTGCTAGAATAACAACATTATGTCACACCACAAGGTACATTGGCTCACAAAAGTCATCCATATGCACCTCGAGATGGTAACATACACAAATTTAGATGCATAACACGTGGATCGAGGTCACATAAAAAGCTCTTGTGAGCCAATGTGTTATGTGGTGTAACATTGTTATTTTCATTAATTCTAGTATTTTCCTTTTGATATATATGTTACTATCAACCATATCTCTTAGATAGATAAGTCATTATAACATTCATGCATACAATTGTTGCTCTCTCCCTCTTCCTGCTTAAATTTCAGAGATTCCTATATAACTTTATTTTTGCTCTGTTAGCCATTAGGTGCAAATGCCCTGTTATGTTAAAAATAAAAGAAAATAAATTTATTCATTTATTTATTTTATAAACATGAGTTGAATTAGGGATGTAAATGAGGAGAGTATGGGAATGGGCGCAAATCCCCATCTCCATCCCCATCCTACTTAAAAATTCATCCCCCATCCCCATATCCATTCTCACGTGGGGATGAACTTTTATCCTCATCCTCATCCCCGCGGGGATGTGATCCCCGCGGGGGTGGGGAATCCCCGTGGGAAAAGTATTTTCCCATTTCATGCCCCATTAAAGATCCCACAGAGATTTTTGTTGAGATTTTGCGAAGAATCACCACACACAAAATATTTTCCCCACTTAATTTTTTTTCAAAAACATTTATTATAAAAGGTATAGTACACATATATAGAATCTCAATTGTTGAAAATCCCAACCAAATAAAGTACAACATATAAATATAGTTGCAAATAATACAAAACAAAATGTATAATGAACGAAACAAGTTAAATTATGAATCACATTAGAGTTTATTTATCACTAGTGTTTTGGGTGAAAGCCTTGTAAAATTGATATATGCAATGTATATGGATGTATTTGATATATACGGGGATCTCCTATAGGGATACCCGCAGATATCCCCATGGGTGATATCCCCATGGGTAATCCCATGGGTAAGCCCACGGGGATCTCTAATAGTCAATAATAACGACATAATTAAAATTGGGCCGTTACACCCACCAGCCAAGACTTTCATTCCTAGCCATGCTTTCCAACTTGAGTCCGCTCCACCAATCTGCAACTGCCCTTGTGGTCATCTTGAGACCATCAACTCATATGTTAGATCTATGATCATCTATGAATTGCTTTACCCATGTGCATGAGCACTCCAAATTTGCTTATAAGTCGATCATCTGCTTGTATGTCGTGGGTTACGACATACATATGTTTCTGCTCTGTGGTTTGTCGTTGATTAATTTTCTCTGCAATGAACCCTATATCTATTTTTTTGCCATTTGTTCATCACTTGAATGTATATTGTTAGACAACTGTATAAATTTGCTATATTTATGTGATTTCGGTTGTAACAAAAAGATATTGTAGTTTAGTTTATGTATTACTAATTAGTGTCGTAGTTACTATCCTTATTTATACATTAATAATCGACACATATTTTATAAATAAGATAAACCCTATATTCTATTTTTATGTATTTTGCTCTAGTTACTATCCTTAAATAATACAATTTCAATTACATTATATGATATCATAGCCTTAATCCTAAGAAGATCGACTTTCTATATAGCTATAGTTGACGACTGCTTCTTGGTGTTCGCTTCCGTTCATGATTGTTGTGTTTCTTAGTTACCTAACATATATATCCAATATAAACATTGTTGATCACTATTTGTGTTGATATACATGTATCAAACACATTGTTTCATGAATACATGTATCAAAAATGTATCAAACACATTGTTGATATACATGTATAAAATATATATATATGTAAATGTATCAAACACAGTACCTATATAATTAATGTGTAGTAATATGTGTAATGGATTCTGCAATTCCTAGGTAGCATGATATATGATCACGTCAGCTGGACAAGTTGTGAAGTTAATTGTTGGGAGCATGAATACTTGTCCATGCCCTCCATCACTTTGGATCTCATTCCACCGTTACTAGCTTGATTCTCACATGCAATGCATTCATATAAATATAGAAGTTGGTACTTCATGCATGTATGATGTATGCAACTATACATGTATATACGTCAACTTGGATAAATGAAAATGGCATTTGCATTTCACTTTTCAAACCAATTTGTGGAATCTAGGGAGTAGTTGTTATGAAAGTTAGGGAAATATACCTAAAAATAAGTTATGGAAATTAAGAACAATTAATACGTAATTAACATATAAGTATATAAATGTAATTTTTTTAATTAACTAAATATAGATATGTTGGTCGCTGCATACATTATTCAGTTTTTATTATTTAATCAGTTATTACACATGAATTTTCAAAATTAATAATACATAAACTATTACTTAATTAATTATAGACTGATATATATATATATATAATATATTAAATATGTGAATGTGGACTGTGATGAAATGTCGTTTTTGCCCTTGATTCAGTTTGCATTTATCTCTGTCTCTGTGTCTTGGTATCGAACCATTAAAACTTTTTAATCAAATGTACTATCTTAATTTTTATCAAAACTCTACAAAATTATTCTTAATCTTATATATAAAGGATATACAATTAAGAAACAAATTCTTGATAAATTCACATCAACTAAAGTATTGTCAAATGTCTCGAATTTTAGAAAGGCCACATCTTCAAAATAAGAAAACAAAAAATAACGTCTTTCATTATGTGAACACAGAGAAAAAAAGTCTTTAGAATATTGTGGGAAAAAATATAAAATAAAAATAAATAAATTAGAGATGGCGTATTTGTGTCACACAATTGTGTATGTATTTGCTGAATTGCACTCTCCATGCATTCAATGGCTTCTCCAACTTGTTTTGTTCCAACTTATTTTTCGATATGGACATCAACATTATTTTCAACTTGTTTTGCAGATAAATGGATACTTAAACTTAAAACTAAATTTTTAAGTAGTACGTAATTAGCATAACTACTTCGTAGGAAGTAGTGGTTATCATAACTATTTAATGGTAACCTACCACAAAACATGACAATAGCTTATTTGATCAAAAATTACTAAATCACCCCTGATTTTATTTTTTTCAAGATTATTTCCACGAATGAGACACTAACATTTAAGGACACTTTTGTCAATAAAACTATTTTGGTCTCACAAAGATTATAAGAGGTATTGTCATTATATATAAGATAATTATAAATTCGCTAGCTATATACATACATACTATATATAATATTCCATGATATAAAATTTGATATTGTCAATCAAGTTGACAAATTATGTTGTTTCATTTCACCCGTAGTTCGAATCTAATTTATTCTTTGACAAAAAAAAAAATTTAATTTATTAACTATCAATTTTTTTTTCAATAATTTTGACAAAAAGAATTTGAATAAAGAAAGTACTATAACTAGTGGCTTGTTTTTGGATAATCTAGCTAGTGGCTTTTAGTTGTTAGTTGTTACATATATAACATGAACACTTGGTTTCAAAAAAGAAAACATGAACACTTAAAACAGAATGAAATTGATGACCTATGTATGTTCTATCTTGAGAATCACATCATATCACAAGATACATTAACAAGGACAAAATAATCAATAGACATTATTCTTTGTTTTAATTATTTTGCATGTAGAACTTAAAATATTCAAGCATCAACGTATATATAAGATCTTATTCCATGTTATATATATACATATATTCGGAGAATCCGATGTATTCTATTTCGAAAACGATATATATTTTAAAGGAGACTGTAAGGAAAAAAATATTTTCTTTTACAATATTTAGTGATAGAGATGGACGAGACATAAAAAAAAGCATCGATCTTTGGTGATTCATCACAAAAAAAAAGCATCTTAGGAGACTACAATATTATGAGAATCTGATATATTTTTTTACAATATATTTTAATCGATATATATTATGTTCCATGATAGATTCTGCATGTGCAGCTAAAGGGCTAAAGCATCTTTGGTGATCCACCAAAAAAAAAAGTATCTTGATTTGTTGAGATGGATGAGACATATCACTTATCAAAAAGGGAAGGTCTGAGAAGGTCGTATGCTCGACACCCTTCTTTGCAAAAATATCATATTAACACGTGCATGTATATAGGAAAGGAAAATGCTAAAATGACACTATAAAAACGATACTCTTATGAGGTGGCGGACGGTTCCACATAAAAATGAGTGCGCGCAACATAATTCTTGATGCATAACACGCGTGATGTATATTTCAAAGCGAAAACGACAACCCATGAATGTGGGCCAGCATGTCACGTCACATTTTTACGTAGGACACACCCGCCACGTCATAGAGGTGTCACTGAGGTGTCATTCTAGCATTTTCTTATAGGAAATAAAATGACATGACTCCAAGGGCATCCACAATATTAACAATACATATTTCTTATTGAAATAATATCAATGTATCATCTGAAATTAATTAAATAAAAAACACTTATTTTTTCGGTAATAAAAAAAAAAGTTTGATGCCGGATCACAAGTGGGAATGAAAATTAGACATCAATATATATCCATTGCCCATGCATGTCACCTTCGCTAAATGGATAAATGATGAGTGCACAGTTGAGGCCAATCAATTAAAGAAAAGAAATGGAGATATATATATGTGTAAGCCACTTACAATATATATAATTAAAGGTGGTATATTACATGCATCATTATCCATAACCATGCAACATCGATTCTTCACGGACTATATATATAATATAGTACATAGATACACACGTTCTTGCCTAATTAATTATGTCATGTCACTTTATTTAATTTGTGTTACAAGGCACTAATATGTGGAGATCTTTGTCATAAACCAAGGAGACACCGCAACAATTAATGACATGCATATCAAATCTTGGCTCACCTTCCACTATATATATATTATAGTTAGCTTTCTACATAAAAGAACATAAAAGAGAGAGAGGAGGAGGATAATCACTACCACGCAAACATTAACCATTCGTGTTTACTTAGGGATGTATGTTTACGTATCTTAATGTGCAAAATACATTGAGATGTGGATGTGCGCGTTCTGTTCTACTATTAAAGATGTAATTAAATTTAGAATCTTTCAAAAAAAAAAAAAATTAGAATAGCAACAGGTACATATGCTATACCAAAAGATATATCGACCTACAAGAGCCGTCTATGTGACTTCTACCTGCATGGTAATGCATCAGGATCTATGTATAACCACATCTCGAGGCGTTCATTGATAGCTCAAAAGCTCGATGTGACTTTCAGTGTGACATATCCGTTGTCATTTTGCACTTTTTTTTTTTTTTAACTACAACGAATTCATGATCTCTCAAACATTACATTTGATATGTGATACCTACCTCAATCACACCGAAAATGCTTTGGCTATATATTCATGCACGTAGATATATATATGGCATTATACTAATTTAAATTATTAATTAATTATATTTCTAAAAAATCTTGAATTAATTAATTAGTTATATTTATTAATTAACTTTACAGTTCCTTCTGTTTTACTTCTCTCCCGCCACTCAATTAAACAAAACAAAAGTTGCATGATTCCATCAATGTCATCAACTTATATCCTTACATAGAACCCAAATTAAAAAATAAATAAAAACACACTAGTCGAGTGTTTAACTTCATATAATCCAAATAATTAAATAGGGAGAGACATTAATTAATTAAATCTGATATGCGACGTCACGTGGCTTATGTCATGTTGGAAAGGAGGCAAATTAATTAAAGCTAATGCCTGATTAGTTTTTTTTTTTTTTGGTGGATAATATCTGATTAGTTTTAATTAATTAACTTAGCTAGATTAGTTGACATATATATAGGTGATTCAAAGAGTGGATGGCCGATGGCAGCCTAGGATTATGGAGGGTGACCCATGCACGCACAATAAGCTCTAATAATAAAATCCTATTTAACCTAAAAAAAATCCTAATTAAGCTAGCATTAATTAGTATCTAAGTACATACGTAATCAATACATTAAATCTATATACCATGCAATGCATATACTATATAGTCTATATATATATATATTGCAAGAAAGCTCGTATATTATCTAGACCGACCCTCGACCCAAATTGAATTGATCTCGTTTGGTTCGTTTTTGCCAACTTATCGTGTGAGCGAGAGATAACTTTATGAAGTTAACTACAATGTAAATTCATATTTCGTGTTTTGTTGAACTTTAAACTTGCGAGAAAGTTACAAATTTTTAAAAACAGTAAAATGTGGGAATTGAGATAAATGTCATTTAAACATATTTTTAAAATAAAAAAAATGATTTGTGAGGAACTTGAAAAAAGATAATTTGTGAGGGATATTTTTGCCTATTGAACTCCCGAGAGATATCTCCCTCGTCCATATACCAAACCAGGCCGAAAATCAACGGCCCAGATCTTACGGGTCGAAGTCCTGTGTCATCTGGGGCGGGCCGACCCGCATATATAACCCGAACTCTCAACCGAAAAAAAAAATCTGAAGTGTCAAAGGAGGGAACACAAACGGTTTTGTCTTTGAAAGAAAACAAAGTGAAAGCACACAAAGCTTATCTTCAGAGCTCTCACTCACTCCCTCCTCATCCATGGCCAATCCTCCACTCGAATTCTGCGCCGACGAAACCGAAGAAATCGGTTCCGAAGGACTCAGAAAGCGAGTAGTCCAGCGAGGGAGTTCGTGGAGGTTTCCGAGTTTCGGAGACGAAGTGGAAGGTATATAACTATATCAACATATATATAACTTAATTATGTATTGATTTTATCTAACCCCGTCAAGTTGCCATAACGGTAAGGGCAAGGTGGGATTGTGTGAGTCATAGGGATACGCATAGGCCGATTATGCCAAGGTCTCGTAGAAATAGTCAGGCTGAGATCAGGGATATAAAAAAAAGTTTTGATTCTATTTGTTTATTAATTCTGTTCTTGGTCATCGCTGTTGTAGGAAAATTTTAAGTTAAAAGTAAAAATAGTCAGGCTTGCTCCCCAGGGATATAAAACAAAAGTTTTGATTCTATCTGTTTATTAATTCTGTTCTTGGTCATTGCTGTTGTATTCGTCGACGTGGTTGTTTTGTGTTTTGGATTGATTTGAGAATCTAACTTCATTTGATTTTGAATTTTGGTGATTTGTTTTGTGTCTTTCAGTGAATTATAGCGGGTTTGTGTTGGGCGGATCGAAATTGGATTCGAGTTGGGAGAAGGGAGTCCCATTCAGATTCAAATTAGGCCAATGTGAGTGGCGAAATTAATAGTCCAATTTTATTTTAATTGTTTGAGTTTCATTCTTTTATGATTCTATGCATGTTTTTATATATAATATGATCACTTATTTGTGAAGGATGTGGAATCAAATCATGATAAACAAATGATATAAGATTTGGCTAGCATTTAGTTTCATGTTCAATGCGAAAGGTGTCAGTCCTTTTTAGCCCCTCCTTACTTTGGTTATATTAATCCCATTGTAGTTAGTCAGGCGCCCAATCTCAGAACTCAAGAGAAACTAAGGGAATATAATGTGGCTACCGAGAATTGAACTCATGACCTCTGCTTTAGTTAGAGTTATGATGTTGCTTTCTTTGCCACTGCAGTACGCCCCTCGGACGCTAATTTGGTAACTTTGTGTTTTAGTTGAAGTTATCAAAGGATGGGATGATGGCATTGCTACAATGAAGAAGGGGGAGAGGGCAGTCTTTACGATTCCGGCGAACTTGGCTTATGGAGAAGCTGGATCTCCCGCCTACGATTCCTCCTAATTCGACGCTTGTTTTTGATATTGAGCTTCTTTCATGGAGTACAATCAGAGACCTGTCTGGTGATGGTGGGATACTTAAGAAGGTAGTGAGTGAAGGCGGTGGATGGGCGGTTCCGAGAGACCCCGATGAAGTGCTAGGTAATTCTTTCAATTTTTTTTGAAAATGCGCAAACCTGTTGATCTCTGCCAATACCGACTTAACTATCTTCAACTCTTGGTGTAACGTTTTATCTCAAAAGGCATCGGTATTAATTAGTTGGGAGGAGACAAATCTTCAAAACTCTAGTTTGAATTATTTTGAGTGTTTCTCATACTGAAATGACATCTTATATAAACATACATAGCACATTGCAGCAAACTACTCAGTTTAAGTACAACCACAATAGAAGAGTTCTGGATACTGAAAAATTGGAAATTAACCACATTTTTCTCTTCTTGTAGTTAAGTATGAAGCGAGGCTCGAGGACGAAACAATTGTCTCTAAATCAGATACGGGGGTTGAATTTTATGTCAATGAAGGTGTGTTAATTATTTTTCATAAGATACATTTGATTCAATATGATGGACTATTAATTTATCAAGATACTACTCTTACATTTTATTTTTTTTGTCCACTAAACTTGCAGGTTATCTGTGTGCAGCCGTCGGCAAAGCCGTTAAAACAATGAGGAAAGGAGAGAAATCAGAGCTGCTAGTGAAGTTTCCTTGTGAGCTGATTTTGTAAATTAAAAGATATCTCCTTTTGGTCCCAAAGAAAAAAATTTAAGTCTCACTTTCAAATTTGAATATGTTTAGATGGAATACCATTAAATGGATTTGACGGGGACTCGAGTTTTCGTGGGATTCCATCTAATGCAAGTCTAACTATTGATCTAGAACTCGTGTCGTGGAAGAATGTCATTGATATCACAGAAAACCAAAGAGTTCGTAAGAAGATTGTTAGAGAAGGCGAGGGATTTGATCGTCCGAATGAAGGATCGCTTGTGAAAGGTATGCATATGTATCCTTTTTTTAATTTCTATCTCTCTAAATTGAAGCATTGTGTGAAGTGTTAATCACTAACTAATCTTTACAATTTAGCATCTAAGTTGTCCCTTTTTTTATATATGCAAGAGCTTGCCATTCATTTTATTGGAAGTTTGAATTGCCATTGTTGCTTATTTTGTTCAAACTTGCATTTCCAAAGCTTACATCGAAATAATATATTTGTTCATTGAATGACTATCTTTAATTTATATAACCATCATGTTTCCTAGTGAAATACATTTGCAAGGCTGAAGATGGAACTATTTGTGAGAGTGAAGGATCTGAAATGGAGCCATTTGAATATTTGTGCTTTCAAGGTACCTTGTTAGTTATTTCTTCTATTGTGAAATTCAAGTTTAACTTTCTTGATGTTTGTTCTCTAATTTTGCTGTAGACCAAATTTTTGAGGATTTGGACAAGGCAATTGCAACCATGAGGAAAGGTGAAAAAGCCCTTGTGACTATCTATTCCGGCGACATGAACAACAGCGATGTTTCCGGGACGGCCCCTGCAGTCATAACTGCTCTTTATGATGTGGAGTTGATAAGCTTCACTAAGGTTTCTTTATTCTCATCAAAACTTTTCATTACAATGATCATTTAGATTGCATAGAAGATTATGCCTATATATCTGCAGTTGATAATATTTTCTTCGCGCATGTCATTTCAATTAATTAATTTTTCTAAATAAAAGGAGAAGCCGTGTTGGAAGATGGAAACAAGTGAAAAATTAGAGGTTTGCGAGCGAAAGAAGGACGAAGGAAATAAGCTCTTCAAGGCCGGAAAGTTTTGGTGCGCCTCTATTAAATATGACAAGGAAAGTCTGTTCTTTGATATGTTTAATTTTCATGGACAAAGAAAATCTTCTTCTTGGTTTTGATGTCTGTATTTGTACTAATAACCACAATTCAAATTCATCTAGTTAATATTGCATGACAAGGAAACATAAAAATGTTGAAGATAAGTGTTTAATGGTTGCTCTTACAGGCTGCAAAGTGCGTCGAGTTAGATCACTCGTTCACCGACGAGGAAAAAGCTTTGGCAAATGCCTTGCGAATATCATGTAATTTGAACAATGCAGCTTGTAAAATAAAACTTGGAGAGTATGTTGAAGCTGCGAAATTATGTACAAAGGTTTCGCTCTAGTACATACATACTTTGCATTCATTTATTCAGTGTTTTAGTTCGATTAACTTGATTTAACTAAACTCGCATTTCTACCAGGTCTTAGAACTTGATCCTTTAAATGTCAAGGCTCTATATAGAAGATCGCAATCATACTTGAGAATATCCGAGTTAGAAAAAGCCGAAATTGACATCAAGAAAGCTCTTACAATCGATCCAAAGAACAGGTAATGTACCTAGCTTACCTTAGCTTCTCTTTTGATTATTTTGATTGTGCATGGTTTAATGATAATTAATGTTCTTAAAAATGTGTAGCCCTACTCAATTTCAATATGATGAAACTTCGCCCTCAATTTTACGGCTTTTTTATACTACAGTTAATTTCTTGGCTATTTTATATACAAGGTGTTTAATTACGCGAGATTTGAATTCTTGAACCTACAGAGAGGTGAAGCTCGAGTACGCGAAGCTAAAAGGTCTGAAAAAGGAGTATGCTAAATATGAAGCTGAGATTTTTGGAACCATGTTATCAAAGATGAGTCTATTGCAGAAGTAATAGAAAACCAGGTGACCACTCAATATGTATGTTTAATACCAAATTTGGAAACACCTTTCTCTCTAGTTTTGCTTGAATTTTACAGTGCATGGTGTATGGTACACTACTGTTAATTGTGAAATGACTGAGTCTTGAGATTCACAGTGTTGTAATAAGACCTTCACATGATGTTGGTACTAGAAATATTTGTTGTAAAGCCCTTTTAACAATTGTTTTGAAGGTCCATTTTTTCTTGAGCATTACTTCATTGATGATTGTTCTCCAAATTGTAATTTTTTTTTTTTTTTTGATTCTCCAAACTGTACTTCTTACCAACCTAGTGGGTAGCTCACTGGTATGGTACTATGGGATGATTGTGTAAGTAGGTGGGGTTCGAACCCCATGAAAGGCAAGATGTGGTTTCTTTCCTATTAAAAAAAATTGTGCTTCTTGAATCGGTTTTTGAATATAATATCCCACTCTAGTCCCCGTATTTTTAGAAAGGAGGACATTTGTGGCTTACATTTTATTTTGAGCCCCGCTATGGGCACCCCACCTATTAGTGAAGGCACACCATTATTGAGGGCACCAAATGGTTTACCAAGGGCACCCAAAAAATTTGACTGAAATTCTGAAATTGCCCCCAAGTGCACCCCACCATCAATCCACCAATTTGATAAAATGAAGGAGCAATTTTGTCATTTCAATCAAGATAAAATTTAGATGAGAGAATAACCATAAATTTTGAGTGTCTTTAATAATAGGTGGGGTGCCCATAGTGTTTGTGCCCCAAATGTGTGCCAAATGCGTTATTTTACCCTGGTTAACCAATACATATTGGCAATGCTGCCATCGGAATCCATAAATGCTACATAGAGATGCAAGTAACACGATTCTTAATTCATATCCAACGGACTTCAACGAATGTGTCGTCCAAAACAATTTTTCTACACGTCGTTGGATTGTGAAAAGGATCGCGAGTCAACAAATCGGCCAGTGAGAGTTGTGTGAGAGAGAGAGAGAGAGAGAGAGAGAGAGAGAGAGCATCCATTAATGGCGATTCGCAGAGCTTCCCTTCCAACGCTTCCCTGTCGAAACTTCCTTCACAGAAACTACTCTCTCTGGTCATCAAAGAAGGATCCGTCGCTCGAATCCTCATTGACGCGGAACCGCAGATGGATCGTCAACAACCAGATCAAGAACATGTCCTCCGATGCCCTAACAACGCCGCACCAGTCCGATTCATCCAAAAAAAGTTCAAAACCCTAGATTTACAAGGTAAGGCACTCAACTGGCTCAAAAAGTACCCCTGTTGTTTCCAAATCTACACCGAAAACAATGATTTACATTGCCGATTGACTAAGCGAATGTTAGCCCTAGTTGATGAGGAAGAACGGGTGAAGGACTCGCAAGAGTCGGTTTTGGTGAACAAATTAGCGAAATTGTTGATGATGAGTTCAAATTGTAGGCTTAATGTTGTCAAATTTAATGAATTGAAAAAGAGTCTAGGGTTTCCTGATGATTATATGTTGAGGATTGTAGCTAAGTATCCTGAATTGTTCCGTGTTGTGAATTGCGGCACGAGGCGTGGTTCGATGGAGATTGAGCTTGTTGAGTGGAGACATGATTTAGCAGTTTCTTGATAGAGAGTAGGGCTTGTGAGAAGAATGTGATGCCTAGTTATACTTGTTGTGTTCCGTCGAGTTGGGTGAAGTCGTGGGAGAGATTTAGGGAGTTCAATGAGACGCCGTACGTTTCGCCGTATGCAGATGCGAGGCAGTTTGGGGAAGAATCAATGGAGATGGAGAAGAGAGCAGTAGGTTTAGTGCATGAGTTGTTGTCGTTGACATTGTGGAAGAAAATGTCGATTGTGAAATTGGGGCATTTTAGGAGAGAGTTCAGTTTGCCGGAGAGGTTGAATGTTTTGTTGCTTCGACATCCTGGGATTTTCTACGTGTCGAATAAGTATCAGATTTACACTGTTGTGCTTAGAGAAGGGTATAATGGGTCTGAATTGATAGAGAAGGATGAACTTGTTGTTGTGAAAGAGAAATATGGAGAATTGATGCAAGAAGGTCTTCATGAATACAATAGAAGACGACACGCATTGAATTTAGAAAAAAAGAAGAAGAAAGGTCCAGTATTGGTAAGATCGGGAAAAGGGGACGGAAGAAATAATTGTGAAACTTCTGAACAGGATGGTGATCATGGAGAACAACTAAATGTGTACAATCCGGAAGAAAGAAAGAGATTTTATAAAGTTCTCTTTGATGGTGACGATGTTCTGAAAGATTGAAGAGGTTAGGTGTAAGATCATCAGTTAATTCTGTACAGTCCAGAAGAAAGAAAGAAAGAGGTTTTACAAATTTCTCTTCGATGATGATGATGATGATGCTTTATGACTTTGAAAGGTATTTGATATATTTGACACTATCGAAAGAGATATCTCCTTTTATATGTTCTTAGGATAGTGTTCTGTTAACTCTTATATAATATGTCCATTTCATATTCCTCAATCCATGATGATATTTTGTTAGTTATCTGGTTTATCTCATTCATATGTTGGAGTTATGCTTGATTATAATGACGTTTGTATTTGACTTTATAGCTCAAAGATCCGATTTTGACTCTGTAAGAATGATACAAGCTCGTATGATTTTATGGAGCAATCCCGCATGGTCATCGAAGCTTCAATTGGGGTTTTTGGGTTCTTGTTCAAGGTTAATGTTACCTAGTGCTGCTTGTCTAGGCAGATTGTTGCTTTTAATCTCCTGTCTGGAAGTGTTTATTAAGACGAGCTTCTCAAAAATTCATTTCAAGGTATTGAGAAAATGTCTCCATAGATTGTATTTGCCTTTTGTCCTCTTATTTACATAACCAGTCAACTTATTGTAAATTGTTTCCTTTTTTTGACAAAAAAATTGTTTCCGTTTAACATGGTTAGCTGGCTTTTCAGGAACTATCTCAGCTCCCAATCTTCAAACTGTTAATACATCTGAATTGGGAAAAAAAAAAAAAAAAAAATTCCGAGATCAATCACTTTGAGAGCTCTTACAATCAATCCAAATAACAGGTACTCAAAGTGCTTTCTCTTAGTTATATCTATTGTTCCTCATCATCCCCCAGATATAATTTTTTATATAAGAAAGAAATCACATCTTGCCCTCAGTGGGGCTTGAACTCCCAACCCTGCACAATTACCTCATATCATACTAGTGAGCTACCCACTCAGTTGGTATTATCCCTCAAATATATTGAGGGATTCAGGATCCAAATGGACACCATTAACCGTAAATTCATGTTTAAATTTGTTGGATTACTTGAATTTTCAGACTTAAGTGTGATGCTGCACTATCTAAAGGTAATGACAAAGAGTAGTTCTAAATATCATCCTGTGATTTTCTCTAATGAGCTCAATTTTTTAAGATTTTGATCACAAACATCAAGCTTTGTTTGTAATCGATTAGATCTATGGTTGGTGGTCGCACAAGCACTATTAGACTAAGCCTTTCTAATCACCTTAATTTCAAAATCATGAAGCCACCATGGTTGGATCAAAAATTGTGCTCGATTACTTGCAAACCATTCAAATCTTTTAATTAGATTGAGTTGTGCCCCTACCTCGTCGAAAGGTTTCTAAAGGTTTTGAGATGGGGCCCGTCTTTTTAAAGATAATGGTTCAAAAAATCCTCTAGATTGAGTTGAAGAAAGGATGAGATTTAGTCACAAATCCTTATCGTGATATAGGACAATGGTCAAAATGAGATGAATATTGTAAAGTGGACCGCATCATTGAAGCTAATACGGGGTTTGTGATAAATTCACAAAAAAGTAAAGTTTGTGATATATTGGAAAAAACTCAAAGGTTGTTCTAGATTTGCAAAAAACTCAATATATTGGAAAAAACTCAAAACATGAGATCCCTTTTTTTTTTTTTTGAGTCATTCAAATCCTTACTGCATTTGCTCATGATAATGATATTTTCAAACTTTATGATTGTGAAATCTTCAATGGCCAGAACTGGTGGCTTTATTTTTTTGATAAATGATAAGATTATTAATTAAATCAAGGCCAAGTGAGTGAATGTTGGATGTGGTTTTATTAATTAATAGGCCTATCTCATTATTTAAGTTATTAAGGGCATCTTAGTCCATTAATTAAAATTGGGTTCTTGGCGGTTGATGGAACTTTTTGAGATATCCTTAAACATATTTGCCAAACCTTTCTTAGAAAATAAATAGGTGATTCGGGCAAATAGTATGCATCGAACTGAAGCACCATAAGGTTTGCGTGAAGGTTGAAGACTTTACTATATGCAATGTTCAAGATCTCTGTTGTTAAAATCATACGATTCAAATCGGTTTGGAACGAAAACGAGTTAAAAACCCTTAAGAATCGAAATATGAAGAAAATTGACCGACTCTATGTTGCATTGTATGATTCAACTTGTGAATTTACTCGCAACGAACCAATCGATTTTTTGCAAGAGTCGGTGGACAGTCTAGGGATTCTAAAAAAAATATCTGCAAAAGATTGGAAAAATGCTAGCAATTGGTATCAAAGCATACATAAATCTCCCGCATTTATGTTTTCGACTTTCAAAATTACTTAATACTTTTTAATGATTCAATTGCGTTAATTTCTTGAAGACCACTTTTTGGTGTAAATTTATTTAATCCCTAAAAAGTCGACTTAAGTAATTCAGAAAGTCGTAAACAAAAATGCAAGAGACTTATATACGCTCTTATTCTAATTGATATAGTTTTCTAATCCCAACATCACCATAAATCTCTTAAGTTAAAGAAAACTTAAAGAACTTACAAGACATCTTGAACATTGCGGATACAACCTTTGTGTACTTATGGTTTTTCAGTTCGACGGAAATTGTTTGCCCGAATCACCTATTTATTTTCTACGAAGTTGAGACTATTCCAATTCAAAAGTATTAAGTGACAAGCTTCAATCTAGCGATCTAGCCATTTAAAAATATGATCCCGTTGGATGCAACTATGGAAATTGTTTGCCCAAATGACCTCAACTTATTTCAGGTGGAAGTTCAAACTTCAGTCTAGCCATTTTAAAATATGACTATATATTTACTAAAGATCCGACATCCAAGCTCTCCAGCTCCACGTATTACGCGACATCTTTTTTTCCCTCTTTCAAGTGCCTTGCATACTGATGGTTTGTCTTTGCTTACTATGTTGAGACCCTGTTGATGCAACTACTCTGGATTGACTGTCAATTTTGTCTGATGGACATGCTCATAGTTCATCTTCTAATATGTAGGTGTAATTTTGCTTTATAACTTCACTCGAAAAATTATGTTATTCATTAGACAATGCATGAATCGGTAGCATTTCAAGCAAGATGGTTTAGATTAGTGTGCTTGTTTCAAATTTATGCTCCGTGCTTGATATGTGCTGTTTGTAGGTTTAGGCTTACTAGTAGCAGTGCTCGACTTCTTGGTGATTTTGTTTCACAATCTTAACTTTTGGTTTGCACTTCGCAATATCTTTCTATATCATTGAAAGAAGTAAATGTTGTATGATGCAGGACACTGCATCTTGGACAGCACTGGCCAGTTTAAAATGTTGGAAGAATTCAAGAAGTATGCTGTCATGCTTTTATGGAGTTATCAATGTGATAACCCCTCCTGACTAAATCATATAACTTGAAAAATCTGCACAGTTAACCGATACCGGCTGGTGGTTGGATCCCACGAATGCAGATGGATGAAGAAGGAACGTGAAGTTTCTGCAACCAATTTCACCTAGAAGCAATGCTAATCGGTAAGAAATGGAAGTTTCAACTTCACTATTTCGAGTTGGATTCATGATTTTCACGCTTTGAGATTGCCAAACCTTCAAATTTTCTCTTCGCGGCAGTCTTGAAACATCTGATATGGAAATGCAGTCATGTTTTTCCATAAGTCATATGCATACTATTTTGCTAGACATGTGGTAAAGTCTTGATTTTTTTTTTTTCCTTGTCTAATACTCTCTATGCCTGAATTCTTTGATAATTGAACTTTGTCTATTGCATCTAAGTGATGTCAAATTCAAACAGTTGAAATATGGGTCCATTGATTGAATGGCTTTCTGCTCTCTATGTTTTCCGTAGGAAAATACTAGAATGACACGAACAACAATGTCACACCACAAGACACATTGGCTTACAAGAACCTTCTACGCGACCTCGACCCGCATGTTATGTATTGAGATTTGTGTATGCCCGCATCTCGAGACGTGCATACATGGCTTTTGTGAGTCAATGTTTCTTGCGGTGTGATATGTTACTTCTCATCAAGTAAAAGGAATAAAGGTTGGAAGAAGAAAAAGCAAGAACCTTTATTTGAGTATATGCTATGAATACTAATAATAGCTGTGTCCCATCATCCTAACCTAAAATGTGATTGTCTTGTTGTTCATAAAGCTATTGAAGCCCTCATGGCTTAATGGGCATATATAGCATGATATGTCTTTGTGATGGAACTAAAATTTTTAAAGTCTAAACTCATGTAAGTCTTATTAGTTGACAGTTAAGAAGATAAAAACTGCTACTCCATAAACTACTAGGCCTTACACTACAACTATTTTTCAAATTTATCTATCAAGAAACCAAAGAAATAGAAATTTGATTTTTTTTTTCTTAATAGTTTTAGCTTGTGAGTGGGTGGGTTCTTCAAAATGCTAAGACAAGTTAGAGATCACACTTTAAATTTACAAGCCTTTGTCTTTATTTAAGTAGTCAATGTGAGATTATGCTAAATGTGATCACTTAGGTTACAAGGCGCATTACAATTATAACAAGACATAATGGATATAAACATACCGTATCATCTTGGTTTTTCTTTGAGTTATGAGACTAGTTGTGGTGTCTCACTAACTCCTATGAAGTCAATTGAATTGAAGTAAAGAGGAGTTGAAAAATGTTGGGAATCCTATTGATAATGAATTTATATGGGAGAATCTCAAACAACACAATCCTTTAACTCTAATCAAGAGAACTCTCTTGGCAATTAGACTAACTCGATTTGGTTTTGGTCAAAGCATCTCTGGTGAGATGGTAGTGACATCTCGTGCTAAAAGATGAGGTTCAGAGATATTGTGAGTTCGACTCTGATCATAACAAACAACGACAACAACAACATAGCTTCAGTTTCAAATTAATTGAGGTCGACTATAGGGCTGGCAATAGTTGCCCGGTCCCGTTTGTCCGGTTGTGTCCGGACCCGTTTTAAACGGGATCGGGCAAAATTTTTGTAAAAAACATACGGGACCGGACATTTTTTTTTGTCCGTTTTAAAATACGGGACCGGGTTTGGGCAAAAATTTCAAAAAAGCAAAATTACCGTTTGTGATTAATTTGAAGGGCATGTTAGTAATTTCACTGTAAAAAAAGTATCCTAAACCTAATTTCACTCACTGCCTCACTCGACTCACTCGCGCCGCGCGCAATCAAACCTCTCCTCTCACTCTCACTCACGCTCACGCTCTCTCTGTCTCAGACTCTCACGCTCTCTCTCTCTCTCAGTGACTCTCACGCTCTCTCTCTCTCTCTCTCAGTGACTCTCACGCTCTCTCTCTCTCTCTCGGTGACTCTCACGCTCTCTCTCGGTCTCGGACTCTCACGCTCTCTCTCTCACATCGCCGGCCTCCTCCACCGCTTCGGCTCCCATTTCTCCCGGACTCCCACCGGCTCGACGGCGCCAAGCAATTCCTCGGAAGCCCTCCTCTCCGACTTCCCTCGGCCGCGGCGCCACCGCCACCACTCCTTCGCCTCCTTGTCCTCCACCTCGCCAACGCCCGAGATGCGCCTCCGGACCCCTCCCGACCCCATCGACTCCCTCAACCCCTCCATTGCGATTCTCGATTGCGCGTCAGGGTTTGCGTTTTTTTGTTTGGGAGGCTTGCGAGCGATGGACGGTCCGATCAATGGAGGAATGTTGTACTATGAGGTTCAGGAGTTGAAGCTCTGCGCGGTCCATTGCGTCAACACGGTGTTGCAGGGTCCGTTCTTCTCCGAGTTTGATTTTGCGGCTCTGGCTTCTGATCTCGATCGGACGGAGCGCCAGATGATGATCCAGAGCTCCAGCGATTTCGCGCGTTTTGGCGGTGCCGCGGACGAGTCGCACAATGTCTCCATGGGCGGTGATTTCAGTATCCAGGTCTGCGATTTATTTGATGTTCTTGGATTTGGTTATATGCTGCTGCCGATGATGTTTTTGATTGCGTTTGAATTCACGAAGGTTGTTGTTGTTGTAGATTTTTAACAATAAAAAACGGACAAAACCGGTCCCGTATGTTTTACAAACATACGGGACTGGACAAAAAAAAATTGCCCGTTTCAAAAACGGGACCGGGTCTGGGCACCAAATTTAATAATTTTAAAAATGGGTGTCCAGTCCCGTTTATGTCCGTTCCCGGATTTTTGCCAGCCCTAGTCGACTACATGAATTAAACTTTTCCATTGTTCTCGATTAAGTGCAATTAATGGTGAGTTTTTCAAATCATTCAAATTTTTCATACCCATGCTACGATGTGAAATACACCCTTCTTATTTCTCATTACATTCGGGCTCGATGTAGTGCGTCCTTAGGGGGAACGTTGCCACATTTATGCGTTTGATCGATTTCATGAAGAATGACACAAGTTTTGCCATGTTTATGTGTTTGATTCATTTCAATGAAAAGTGAAATAAAGCTTCCTTTTCATTTTTTGAATATAAAAAAGTGGGTTTGAGATCGCAATCCTCCATTTTTCAACAATGGAAAATAAGTTTGGAGCCTCCTCTTCTCATTTTTTGGATATGAAAAATTGGCATCAAAATTTTATTTATTTATTCGGACTTAAAAATTGGCATCAAAATCTTTTTTATTTTTCGGACTTAAGATGGCTACACCGCGCATATATTATTCTACATAGTAGACATGGAAAATGGTCGTCAGACTCTAATCACTTAACTTAAGAAAAAAAAAAAACTTGAACTGGTTTTGGATTGTTTGGATTGTTTAAGCTAAAGAATAGTCATTAATTTGGTAAAGAAGGATAAGTAATCAAGACTCCCAACGTGGCTGTGCTTTAAAATTAACAAACAAATTTACATGGAAGGGTTTGACCTATGAGACTAGTCATCATCTCACCAACCCTCCACCAACTCCCTGTGGGGCCTTCCTTACCTACTTTCATCCCTTCCCCCACTACCACCATCACCACTACCTAAACTCACCAACCACCCAATTCACCACACCAACCAAATTTTGAAAGTGATTTCCTGCACCATGCCTCACTCTACTACAATCCCACCTGGTCCAGAACCCATCATCACCGTTGATTGCCTTTTGAGTAGTAGTTGATGTTGAGGATTATGCTCGACTTATAAGAGATATGCCTCAAAAAATTAAAATATTTAAATTTACAGCTACATAGAGGCTCGAGCGAACAACCACTTCACTGAGCGAGTGAACCGTGTTTAATTAACTAGTTATGTTGGTTAGCTATGTAAAACTATAATTAGCATGTATTGTTAAAATTAAATTATAACGGTAGAAGTGAATGTCAGTGTATTTACAAGAGAAAATAAGATTTGAAAATATAAATGATAGATTTTTAGTTCAAATTTATTATAGATATCTAAGTACGATAAACATATCCTTTATAAATCGTAATTGTTGTGAGAAGCTCGTTGTTATCTACTAAACTCACTTAAGTTTTATAGGTTTATTATGACCGCTTAACTCTGTCCACCACACTTTAGTAAAACTAATTGCTCTTCAACTTGTATTTGGACAGTAGTTAACTTAATTACTCCTTATTAACAAAAGGGAGATGCTAGAGTAACTCACTTTGAGCATCTAGTGAGCTTAAGTGAGTATTCGATCGCGTCGTACATTTCGAGGTACGCGCGTAACACTTCAAGATGTACGCTCACACTCTTCGAGATCTATCATATGGAGGAACAATCACTGGGCCCCGCCAAAAGTGGGTGTCCAATTAAAACTTGACGAAAGGCCCGGAGTCGGATAGGCAAATGACACCTTGTTGTACAGGTACAGGATCCTCCATTCACACGGGCGTTCAGTGAGAATTATTTACAAGCCGAAAGCTGTGGGCAGAGGCAACAGCCACCAACATCTTCAAATCTCATCCATCCGATCAACCAATCAAGAACTCAATCAACGGCCCCCCCAATCCCTCCAAAACACAACACCTCACCAACTCTCCACTCCCTCTCTTTTTAAAACAAACCTCCACACCCCAACACAACACCAAAAAAAAAAAAAAAATGGGTCAGGCGGTGATCATCGCGGCCTCATCAATCATCTGCGCATTGGTCCTCTACAAGGTGTATCGACGGCTGAGATTCAAGCTCCCCCCGGGCCCACGCGCGTGGCCGGTCGTGGGGAACTTATACGACATCGAGCCGGTCCGGTTCCGGTGCTTCGCGGAGTGGGCCCGAACCTACGGTCCGGTGATGTCAGTGTGGTTCGGGCCGAGCCTGAACGTGGTGGTGTCGAATTCGGAGCTGGCGAAGGAAGTGTTGAAAGAGAAGGATCAGAGCCTGGCGGATCGGCACCGAAGCAGGTCGGCTGCGAAGTTCAGCAGGGACGGTCAGGATTTGATCTGGGCGGATTATGGGCCCCACTATGTCAAGGTTCGGAAGGTGTGCACTTTGGAGCTGTTCACGCCCAAGCGGCTCGAGTCGTTGAGAGCGGTTCGGGAGGATGAGGTCACGGCCATGGTTCAGGCCCTCTTTAACGACTGCACCAAACCAGGTGAGAGATCAACGTGGTTTAACCCACTTTCATCGTCGGATTCCTGTATTTTGCCTCGAGATGCGCATGCACGTATCTTGATGTGTATTGCATCACTGCTATTTTAATTGACTCTAATTTGACATATCAATTTAGCACGCATTTATTAAAATTTTAAATGCACATCGAGTTTTACGCGATTGTTTCCCTTATAGAGTCAAATTAGAGTCAAAATAACATAATGGTTTTTTTTATATTGAACGAGTTAAAGTAATTCACTTTGGACACTGATTTAGTTGGATATCTTGTAATACTTGCTCGTTCGAGATGTGTGCATGTGCATCTCGAGATAAAATGCATGACATGCAAATGAGTCGTTGCCCAAATTAAGTGAGTTACTTTTGCATTTTCTTTTGTTATTATATTGGGTCTTGTTTGTGATGTGATTGATTTCTTTGTGAAAAATGCTAAAATGACATCTGAAATACACGCCAAAACACGCATTTGGTTTGAGCGCTTGACTTGTTATGCATCGAAATTTGTCCGTCTACACTTGAGGTGCTCACGAATGACTTTTGTGGTTTGATGGGCATTGATGATGTCATTCTAGCAGTTTCTTCTTTCAATAAATCTATATTAGGATACTCATGAGTAAGGATAAAAGCGCATAAAACCAAAACTAAACATATATGCATATTTTTACTTTTGACTATTATAAAATAAAGTTTCGTTCTTATAAAAAAAAACCAAGACTAAACATAAAACCAGTTACCTTAATAAAATCATGTTGATTTGCTAATTTTAATTATTTAAAAGAACATTTAATTGTCATAAAAGAACATTTATACTGTACACATACCAAGAAGATGGTCCTAGCTAGTAGTTTGATGCTTGAGTCTCTTAGATAGAGATCTCAGTTTCATAGACTGAGAGAGCTTTACCCTTTTGTAAGTCGACTAATTGAGGGGCAGTAGATTTTCAAACTCATAATTAGTGCTAGGAATATTATACCTACAAAACTATGTGACTTGAAAGCTTGTTAGTTCGATGTAAGTATCCCTATGCATGCATGTAGCCATTATTAGTCTCTGTGATTATGTCATCTGTAGTTCAAAAACACAGTTTTGTACAACATCTAACAAATAATTGTGATTTTTGTGGTGAACCTGATTAACAGATGAATCTCAAAAGGGCTTGGTGTTGAGGAAGTACTTAGGAGCAGTGGCATTCAACAACATTACTAGGCTGGCCTTTGGAAAACGATTTATGAGCGACGAGGGAGTTATCGACGAGCAAGGCCTAGAGTTCAAGGCCATTGTAGCCAACGGCCTAAAGCTTGGCGCGTCGCTTGCCATGGCTGAGCACATCCCATGGCTCCGTTGGATGTTCCCTCTCGAGGAAGAAGCATTCGCTAAACACGGTGCTCGCCGCGATCGCCTCACTCGCGCCATCATGGATGAGCACACTCGCGCTCGCCAGACGGGCGGCGCGAAACAACACTTTGTCGACGCCTTGCTCACTCTCCAGCAAAAATATGATCTTAGTGAAGACACCATCATTGGCCTCCTTTGGGTAACTACTTGCTCTCTTTCTATCAATTTGTTTGTCAATTAGCATTCAAGATTGCTACACTAAGAAATTAAGAATCTAAGATTAATTTGAACATCAAACATACATGAACTACTTAAACATGAATGTTATATGTAGCGGCAGAGCAAGAAAATTAAGTCACGAGAACTTTTAACTAAAAAGGGTGTCAATATTCGGATTATATAAGAATACTAATATGTGTTTCTATGTCTCAAATAATGTTATATATGCATGGCATAAAAACTCATTAGTACTTCAAATGACCAAACTCATTTGTGATTTAACAACAGGACATGATCACGGCGGGTATGGATACGACGGCCATATCCGTGGAGTGGGCGATGGCGGAGGTAATCAGGAATCCAAGGACGCAAGAGAAGGCACAGGAGGAGCTTGACCGCGTTGTTGGACTCGATCGAGTCATGACCGAGAACGACTTCTCAAACCTCCCATACTTGCAATGTGTTGCAAAGGAGGCTCTAAGAATGCATCCCCCAACACCTATGATGCTCCCACACAAGGCCAATGCCAATGTGAAGATAGGAGGATATGACATTCCTAAAGGCTCTATAGTTCATGTCAACGTTTGGGCGGTAGCTCGCGATCCTGAGGTGTGGAAGGAGCCATTAGAGTTCCGACCGGAGCGGTTTATGGAGGAGGATGTGGACATGAAGGGGCATGATTTTCGACTACTACCATTCGGAGCTGGGCGAAGGGTTTGCCCCGGAGCTCAACTAGGGATCAACTTGGTGACTTCCATGTTAGGGCACTTGTTGCATCACTTCCGATGGACGCCGCAGGAAGGCATAAAGCCGAGCGAGATCGACATGGGGAGAATCCGGGGTTGGTTACTTACATGAAGACCCCTCTTCAAGCTGTTGCCACTCCAAGGCTGCCTTCACATTTGTACAAACGTGTGGCTGCAGATATGTGATTTTTGATCATGCATGAAGTCTTTGTTTGGCCTCTTGGTTTATATTTCTTTTATGTGATGCATGTGTACATTAGCTAGCTAGAGATGAGAATGTTTGAGTGGAGCTTCAATTAGCTTGAGCAAATTCAGGTGAAGTAAAATTCATCTTAAGAAGATTTGGAATATTGTATCAAAAGGAGATCATGAAATTTAAGAACTAATAAACATATATAGCATCCTTTGCATACTTGTGGCAAGGTGATTGTGCAACTTTTATTTTTTATAAGAAACAACTTTTATATTCGTAATGAGAATTTACAGATACAAAAGTAATAGTCTGAAGACAACAAGGAAGACAAAAAAAAAAAAAAAAAAAAAAAGGATTGTGCAGATTCAAATTTGTTGTCTTTCTTGTTGCCTTGCAGGTTTAGAGTACATGGATGATATTTGGTCTATCATGTTTGTATTTTTTTTTTTTCTTTTTTTTTTTTTTTTTTTTCAAGGTGAATGTGCTATTTGAACAATACAGACTTTTTTTTGTGATAAGAAAGAAACCTATCTTGCCTCTTTTGGCCGTTCTAATGCATCTGATAGGGAAATTCGGAGCTTCGACCTGACCATTGATTTGAATGAGAATGGCAACAAATCTGAATCTGTACCATCCTCATCTAAGGAGGCGCGTCCCCAAGAATACCAACATATGCATATCGGAGGACAAGGAAGATTACTACGAGGAAGGATAGTAGAGATTTTACATTTTTGCCTCTGTAACTTTTTTTTTTTTTCCTGATAGATTAGATTGTATCATGTTTTAGGAGATTGAAGAATAGGTACCATCTACTGTCCTAGGAGATGGAAGATGTGCTTCATGCCTTCATTCTGGTCTTTTGAGGCAATTGTTTCTCAAATAGACTATTAGGAAGCACACTAGTTGTTCTGCTGCTTGGAATGCACAGTGAATCTCTGCAATTTGTACATAAGGGCAGCAAAATTGACCCTATCAATGATGTCAAAATTGTTGGGATATATTTTGCAAAAAACATTATATGTGCACACATGGCCTAAATATCAAGTGAATGTTGCCCTCGAAAGGCTAAAATGACAAAATCATGTCACACGACAAAGCACCAAGCCACATTGCTCATAAAAGCAATCATACGTGCCTCACAACGCAAGCATGCACAGATCTCGATGCATAACATGAAAGTCAAAATCGCATGAAAATCTCTTGTGAGCCAATTTGTCTAATAATGTGACATTGTTGTTGTCATTGTTGTCGAGTCTTGAGAGATGTAAGACAATATGCTGTATGTCATTGCCAGTTCACATCAAAGTTAAAGATTTTCTACAGCAATGCATTGTTCTTAAACATAGATAGGAGAGGAAATATTATAAGAATTTACATAAAACTTCAGTTGTTGCAAGTCACAATTGCCATCCTTTTCTACATGAAAAGAGCATTCCTAATTCACAGAATGATTATTTTTCTTTGTAGCCGGCGACGTTGCATGCCGTGTAACACCTGCTTGGGGATCGAAAAGAAAAGAAAAGAAAAAAAAAAACACAAAATAAAATAGTGGATACAACATGATAAAGCTAAATAGATCAGAGATGAAAATCAATAATCATTGCCAATCAACATATCCATTCACTGAATAAGAAATATGAAGCAGGTACACAATCATAATCCGTGCTTACACTAATGAGCACTCATCTAATGTTTCCTACAAAATCTGCAGAAGAAAAGATAAAAGGAAAAACCAGCCTATTGAAAAGAAAAAGTGTAAGAACTTCCAAACTAGCCCTGCACATTTTTGGATTTAGAATAGAATTTAATGTTGCTAAGCTCAAACGGGTACGTGACTTGAGGATGCGTGAGAAAATGTCGGTTGTGCATATATGATAAGTTCATGTTATCAAGAAGTTCAGATCGATCTTCTGAAATGCAAGAAGTCTCAAATGGCAGAAAGAGTCAAACAACTAATATGATCATATGATAAGTTCACAATGTAAGCACAGGTCACAAACATTACGCTTAAGTTAACCAAACATTCAGCTTCTAGCTGAAGGAGTGTGGAAAGAAGACAAACAAGGCGGTCGACTTTGTGATATTTAGTGGCAACGTGATGTGAAACTTCCTAATGCCCACTTTTGAAACTCTGATATCAACCTCAAGAATCAAGAAACATAATTAAGCATAACCCATGATGAAGCAAGCAACAACAACAACAACAAAAACCACGACAAATTAGTCGAGGTCAGCTATAGGGATCAAAATCTTCCATTGTGGTCGATTTGGTCTTCATACATTACTCCTAATGAAGTAAGCAAGCAAAGCAAATTCAAGTCAACAAACAATGTCAAACCAAGTAATAAATCAACTCTTAATTTGATCTTGAGCTAAGTAATAGTTAGTCCCTCTGTGTTTTCATAAATACACCATGTCAGCCCAACATACACCTACTTCCCCCACTACTCTGTCACAAGCTAATTAGGCCAGGTTGCAAAAAGTTGTAGCTTCCTTAATTATTGTGTCCATCCATTTTATTTTTGGATACTTCTCTTCCACTATTGTTATAGTTTACATTCATTTCCTTGTTAACTCGCACTCACGCAAGTAGTGCTGTAAAAAAAAAAAGAAGGTATTTCAAATGGATTGGAACACCTCAACTTATCCGACGTTTTCCTCTTTTGACTCACCATTTTAGTAACATTATAAGCCCTTATATTTTGATGAACGTGGAGACTCGTTTGAGAACAAGTCCTCTTTCTGTTGGTTGAACTCCTTCAAAGAGTTCCAAGTCCAACTCAAAGACTACAACAACTATTTTTCTACTTATCTTCCAAGTCCAACTCAAAGACTACAACAACTATTTTTCTACTTATCGTTTTTCTGCAACTCGTTTCTTCTTCCATTGCTTCCGTTTCCATTTTCTTGAATTGCAGTACCACACTTTTTTTCCTTCTGTTCTGCTCCGTAATTGTGCACGTCTTTGCGCCTCTATTTTACAATTTTGTAACCTCTATTCTGCAAAATAGTTTTACTGTTTCATTGCTAGGAGTTTTTCTGATTGCAATATTTTGTTGTTCCTATTCTCATTGTTTAACAAAAGGATTGTTGAATCTTGGAGGATATACCTTGATGGTGAAAAATCTTTAAGGACAACGATTACACACCTCAAGCAAGTTAAATTTTGTCCAATTCTCCAACAATCTCAAGGATATGACCATCGATGTGCAACCTCCAAGATCCAACAAGCCTTCCATTAATGTGAATAGGAACAGCAGAATACAAGAAAACAGAAAACTACAGCAAAGAAATAGAAGAGCAAAAAAAATTCTAGTACGAACCAGGGTCCCACTCGTCGTTATATGGATCGAATCGACGCGAAATAAGGTCAAGTTAAGGTTTAGACGCGTTGTACCCGTGTTTCGGAGTACAATGGTATTTTCATCAATTTCTGGCGAAAATGATGTATTTTTCGGGGTTTAATTCGGACATAAAATCGAGGAGATACAACAACAACAACAACCACATAGCCTCAGTACCAAAATCGAGGAGATAAGTAAAAAAAAAAAGAAACAACAAGGAGTCCTAACCAAAAGGTCGTTGAGTCGCGACAAAAGCCCAGCAAACTCGGGTTTAGGACGAAACATTGTCTATCAGCCCTAACCCTTACGACTATGAGATATCCATAGACCCGAATAAGTCCAGATAAGAGCTCATATCACAGATAAACAGTAACCATGACTCACTTGGTAATGGACCACTCAACCAACAACAATTTCAAATATAGCTAGCAAAAGCAATGAACAACAATATTCAATAGGGTAAAATGAAATGACTGTACAACTTCCTAGCTGGTTTACTTACATTCTCCGCGAGCAATTCATCGCGTCGTAGAGATTCATCGAAGTCACGCCTCATTGTCTACTGTTGTTGTCTCGTCGTAGAGCATCATCGGTCCGGCAACGTGCCACCACGCTGTTGCTCCACATCATTCCCCACGTCGCCGCTGTCGGGACATTGTTTCTCCTCGCCGATGTCCCTTCCCTGCTCCTCACCAGCGCCCTCCGTGACAGCCGCATCGCCCGCGAGCCGTCGTCCGCACATCTAAACGCCGCTGCTGCTGGAGCCGCCGTCCGCACCATCTCCTCTTCCTCTTCTTCTTCCTCTTCTTCTTTTCTTCTTCTCGCACCACTACACCACTTCTTTGGAGTCGCCGTCCGCACCATCTCTCTCTCTCTCTCTCTCTCTCTCTCTCTCTCTCTCTCTCTCTCCCTTTTTTTCTCTCTTTCGCTCCTCTCTCCCCTCTCTTATTATTTGATCTCTTCTTTTTTTCTTTTTTTCTTTTTTTTTTTTACTTATCTCATCGATTTTATGTCGAATTAAATTAAACCTCATTTTCGAAAAATACCTCATTTTCACGAAAAAATTGCGTCTAAACCCCAAAATATCATTGTCGCGTCGATTTGATCCGTATAACGACGAAACACGGAAACGACACGTGGTCTAAACCTCATTTTAGGGCTATTGTCTTCCCTAAATTAGAATTTCGTCCGTCGATTTGATCATACGTATAACGAAGAATGGGTCTCACAGTGGGCTCCTACGAATTTTTTTTTTTTTTTTTTGTGAAGGCCCAAGGTCATACCCCTGCTGGTCTAAGCACGTGGTTAGGCTCCTCCCCGACAAGCTGGGCTCCTCGAGACCTCCAAAACAGTGTTGGTGCACCTATGCGACCTCCCACGCTATCTATGTCCTTCCCCTAATATATGTCAAGACAACATCCTCGAAACATATATTGGGAACAGTCTTTCGCCTCTCTAAATTAGAACACGCGTCCAGGGGGTTCAACCACGCATCCTAGCCCACCGTCTCTACCACACACATCCTCAGTATATCCGCGAGAATGTGAATCAGTCTTTTTGACTGTCCGTAAGTCTCTCTATTCTAGTGGGTTTCAAACCCAACTCATCGACCAAGCGACCGGAAATAAAACTTCAAGTTACGGGTAGCAGTCGGATCTGGCTCGACAACAACATAAACCTGCTCTCGGCTCTGTTGTGGCTGCCCTCTACCTAATCGTAGACACGTACTGGCGAAGTGACTTCGTTGTCCACACTCCTAACAAGTATATTGAGATCCCGATCCAGATCACTCTGTCCCCGTTCATACCTCTGCCTCTGACCACTGTCTCTGACACTTTCCTCAATCCTTTGATAATGTTGTCGCTAAGAACCTGACGGTGCCGACAGTTGTGGTGTGCTGATATAACTCTGTACTGGAGCAGATGGTATTGGCGCAATACGCGCTGCAGGAGGTGGAGATACAACAAACCCCACACTCCAAGCTCGATTCCTTGACTTCCAATGTCTAGGTCTTTTCCTCCTCCTGTCACCACCGGTCTGACATCTGGTTGTGCTGGTGATGGAGCTGCGACTATTGTACTAGTGCGCGTGCTCAGAAAAGTCTCACTGGCCAAACTCCTCTCATATGCCTCCTGCGACATTCTTGGAGTTGCGGTCACCATCATAGAACCGATCTCACCCAACAGGTCGTTCATGAAGTAGTAGGCCCGGTCAGCGTCCTCAATTATGCCTCCGGCATACCCCATCAACCGCAAATATCGACCCATATACTGCATCCCTGTCTCGTCAGGCGCCTGCCGGATGTTCTGAAACTCAATCCTCTTCATATTCCTTACCGAGGGAGGGAAATACTTCTGATTGAACCTCTCCTTGAATTCAGCCTAGTCTTTGGGTTTCCCCTTCGTAGCCACCATGTTACGCCACCACACATCAGCCTCTCCGAACAACGAAGCTGATGAGATGCTCGGCCTCATATGACTCCTCATAAACTTCTCTGTTGCTCCGAGATTTGTACCACCGTGAAACATCTCCGGGTGATGTCGCTGAAATCGCGAGACTGCCTCGCTTTAGCTGTCGCTCGAGTGCTCCCATCAGTGGGTGTGTTCGACATATCATTCGTCGGTGTATCAGGTGTAGGTGGTACTTTTTTGACCTGAACTTGAACTCCCTCTGTTATGTTCGGCGTTGTAGGAGTCGTAACAGCGGCTTGTACTGTCGGCGCACTCCCGACCTGAGTACCTAGTGCTGCTGCTGCTGATGTAGAAGGCGATGATGTAGCCTGTGCTCTCAAAAGTCGGAGAATCCCCCTGAAGTTGTTGGCCATGTGAGGTGACTAGCTGGGACATTGCATCTAACCTCTCTTGGACGTCACGCTAACCGGTACCATTGATCGGCTATCGCAATATGAATGCGATTCTCGATTCAGAACATAGCTATCGATAGTAGTGTAATACAACACATCAAATAGCTCATATAGTCCAAATTTTAATTTCCCCAACTCTCCTCACTTCCCAACTAAGACTTTAAGTCAGGATCATAGGGTTCCACTCTAAGTTTCAACCGTGACCTAACTCTATTTTTAATTTGTGTCTTATATTGGTTGTGGATAAATCAAGAGCTATAAGTAAAAACTTCGGCTATGATACCAACTGTGACGTCGGTATCACAATGTCTAAAGCCATGAGATTCTCAAAACTAGGCTCTGATACCAATTGTGACGGCTCTGATACCAACTGTGTTGGTATCATATTGTCTTAAACCATCTAGGTCTCTAAAAACTAGTGTCTCGTCCTGAACTCGAGTTTGCTGGGCTTTTGCCACGACTCAACGACCTTTTGGTCGGGACTCCTTGTTGTTTGTTTTTTTTTGTAGTCCGGGCTCTCACTTATCGATTGATTTGTTTACAATCTTTTATATTCATGTGTTCCCTGTTCCTTTCTTTCTATTTGCGTGAATTCGACTGTTTTAGTTGTTCTGAAATGTTGTATATATGTCATACTAGCGTTACTTATCTGAGCACGTCATTCTTGTGTTTGACTGAGTGCAGATCCGCGATCCAGCAAGGGAAAGTCTCCATAGCTAGGTGATATATTTATGCAGGGTTCCACAATTAGGTTGTCCAACTCTTTTACAATTATTGTTGAGTTATTTAATGTATTAATTGCTTCTGCTAAATTGTAAAACTTGAAAAATACTTATAACCCAACTTAAAATTTTGAATCTACTTATAATGATGAAGTGGAAGGCTAACTAGGTCTGCATTGACCTTGCGAGACTGGCTCGAGGGTCCACGTGGGCTTAGGCCGGGGCGGGGCCCAGCTTGTGGGAAAATGGGGCCGTCACAGATACGGTGGTTAAGGTAAAGTTAAGTTGTTTATATATATTTATTGTTAAGATATAGTTGTATCATCTATCTATACTGTTGTGGTCACATATGGTAACACACCGATTCAACTTCGATGAACTTGTTTCTAGGTTCTTGCAGTTGTGTCATATGGTGGAAATTTCGATAAATATATATCAACAAACATTACATGATTTAATCAGCAGACTACCATAATTAAATTAGCTCATATTCCATCAATTTCTATCATAACCTTCCATGTTCACAAAATTTGATCAAAATTTCCATTTCCGCGAAACACTAACTAGTAATCAAATCTCCAACACATTCGAAATCCAATCACAAAAATCAAATGAGTTCAGATCTAGAACGAAAAACTCACCTTGCTTAGACGGAGATCCATCCAGCCACCTAGGCTTCAGAATCACCAGAATGCTTGAACTCCTCCAACTGTTTGAAGTTCATCCACGGCTTCACCCACACCTTCGCCTCGTAGATCTTCTTCTTTCCGGCATCGATCGCCTCCAGCGTCAGATGATGCATGGTTCCGGCCACCACCTGTTCCTTCGCCTTCAAAACCCTAGCGAACTCCAACAACGCATTCTGCACCGCAAATCCTATCAATTTCAAGCTCGATCGAGTCGATGAAAACGTTGAGAAATCACATACCTCTTTCTTGTTGTGCTCCTCGATCGCGAACTTTGCGAGGCTTTCGATTTCCGCGTCGTTCTGCGCTCCAACTGAATCGCTCACACCTCCTAGCGAAGCCATCTCTCTCTCTCTCTCTCTCTCTCTCTTCATATGATACGATGTGCTCGGTTTTTATACTGTTTTGTGGGGTGTAAAGACAATTTTGCCCATTTGGGACTCCAAGAATAACATCTTTACTTCCTCTCTAAGGAAGGCATCGACCCTGTCGTTTCCAATTTCCAATGTGCTTGTTTGGCCACAAATTGGTTCGACTCCTATTAAAAATAAAAAATAAAAAAAATGTGTTTGTTGTAAATTGATTTGAACTTGCTAAGAATTAGATAAAAAAATAAAAGACTAAAAATTTTACTTCTGTAAACTACTACTAGAAAAAGAAAAAAAAAAAAAGAGATAGTTGGAATGAGATGTTTTCATTCAACTTAGTGTGTATTTACAATAAAGTTAGCACCCTTTATATAGATCATTTGGTGATAATGATAAATGTACTTTATACAATATATACAAGTAACACATACATCCCATGTCATACAAAACATTACAAGTAATATTTGACAATACATAGAAGAGTTGGTGTACATTGAAAATGATTACAAGCAACATGACAATACATAGACAAGTTGATGTACTATTAAGTGAGAAATACAAATTACATGACTGCACAATATATTAGAGTATATGTATGATCATTCATACTCCACAAGAGATTGGTGTCCTTAAAACTTAACCAATTTTTTCTCTTTATAAAAAAAAGTTTGCTTGTTTTGATTGTTTAGGATTGTGCTACGGTGCTCCATGCTCTTAGTACAGACATAAACTTACCACTTGAACTTGCATATGTTTATGTGATATACATCTTAATGCACTTGTACGTAACCTGATCTAAAAAGCAACGAATGTGGCTCGAAAATATTTTTTTTGAGTAAAACATATTCCATTTTAAAATAAATTTATGTTTTTATCTTTTATTAATTTAATAGTTACTAGATGAGTATTTAAGCAGGTTTAGGGTATTAATAAGTTTTAGAAATGTATGGATATTCATATGTATTTATAAACAGGTTTGAGACGGGTATCGGTAGTAATTTCATAAACATATTCAATAATGGTATTGATAATTACCCATTGTCATCTCTAGTTTCAAGCAATGCAAAGTGATGCGTCTATCATGTAATAGATTGGTTTAATTATGTACTCCCTCCCATCATTTGTATAAGTCGTTTAAAGTAAAGACACAAGAATTAAGGCAACCTTAATTACGAGTATAATTTACATACATGTCCTTTAATATTAAATGAATTGAAAAATTAAAAAATCATAAATATTTGAATTGTATAAAATTAAAATGGATAAAAAATGTAATAAATATATTTTTGAATTTTAAAAACTACTTACAATTTTGACAACAAGTTTTACCTATAATAATTAACATAAATGATCAAAGAGAGTTATGGATTATGACAACAATCATTATACGTTTACAAGGACATTCAAAAAGATAATAATGCCTTTTGATCACTTTGGGCACGTTAATTTAGCATGCCTTTGATTGTTGCATCCAATACAAAACTTATGTTTAAATTGAATCAAAATAGCACCGACTCTAAAAAATAAAAAAATGTCCCTCCCTTTTGATGTTAAGGGGGGTCTGTTTTCGTAATTGGATAATGATGGCAGGGCCATTTTCGTCAATTCACTGTCACTTCGAACGCATAAAGCGATACGGTTTCAACTTTCGAGCGAGAACCAAAACAGCTACGATGTCGACAATGGTGGATGCGAGCGCGAGCTTCACATTCGCGCGACCGAATCGAATTCTAGGGCACAAATGTTCGCCAAACTACTCACATTTTCTCAAATGCAGTTGTTCGTTTGAGAGGAAGCCAATTCGAAGCGATTCGTCGATCGAAGGAACCCTAGCCGAAATTGAGAGGTCTCGCGTCATCGCTTGCCTTCGCGCCCAAAGGTCTCCTCTTCGTTTCTTCTGCTATGAATTTGATATTGGTCTCTGATTCGGTTGGCTTTCTTGATTGAAAAAATGACGCAATTTGCGAATTCTGTTTGAAGTATTAGATGAATGAATGCTTTATGATTTCACTGAACATCATGTTTCAATTAATTGGAATTTTAACTGCAAAATAAGGACTACTATTTGGATCTTTAAACTCATAAGAGTAAAATTAGGGAATTGGTAGAGTAACCCACTTTGGGCACCGATCCAATCGGATGTCGTGCAATACACGCCAAGATGTGTGTGCGCGTATCTCGAGGTGAAATGCTCGACATTTTCCTTTTTTTTTTTTTTTTAAGAGCCAAGGGTAACCTAGCCACGCTTATAGTGGACTTACTAATCCCTCAGGGGTCTTTAGTTGCCCCCATCGAAGAAGGCAAGGAAGAAATTGGCGGGAGAAAGGAGTGGGTAGGTTTTGAACTCAATACATCTTCGTGGTAGAGAACGAAACTTACCACTCGACCAACTTCCCCAACGGTCTTTAAACTCATATTTTCGCGGTATGAATTTTTGTAGAATGAAATGAAAAGAGTTTGATTGATTGGGTTGTGTCCTTTTCATCGAACTCTGTGTTGATTTGCGTTCTAGAGTTCTTTAGTGCAATCAAATGGCATGTGTAGATGGCCGAATTTTGTATTTATTATTGGCCATGTAATGTGTAACAGTGGGGAGGAAGCGATGAAAGCCGCCCAGGCTGCTCTTTCTGGTGGAATTTCAGTTGTGAGTATCTACATTTGCTGTATGCGTTTTTGTCACACTTTGCAGTTGTTCTTGTACCATTCTTACTGATTGGATGACACTGCGCCGTTTTCAAACATGTTGGTTGTCTCTCGACTGGTAGTTGGAGATCACAATGACCACCCCGGACGTGTTTGAGGTATTTCGATTTGAACTAGTTTACCAGTTTTTCAACTGCAATTTGCGATTCAGTTCACTGTTCAATGTGTTTTAATTATTGTTTCATCCAGGTTTTACATGGGCTGGTTCAGCAACACCCTGAAACAATCCTAGGAGTACGTTATATGCATCACGTCTGTGTTTTGCTTTTCTTGAATTTGTATATTTCGTCTTGGTTTCAATTTACAACTATTAGAAGTAACGCAACTTTTTTGGCAGGTTGGGACAGTTTTAAATGTTATGGATGCCAAAAATGCGATTGAGGCAGGAGCCAAGTTTCTCATGAGTCCTGCTACAGTCAAGGTATGCACCGAGCGCCACAATTTTATTTCCTTTTTTTTTTTTTTTTCCGAAACAATGTATGAGTAGATTAGTTACTTTGGCTTCTTTATTTGATTTGTGGTACTGGGTTAGTGCTAAAAACGCTTCTCTTACAACCCCTCCAGTAAACGCACTATAATAAGCAAATTAAGCTGCATCTTTTTGTTTATCTAAAGAAGCATTTTGATTGTTAGGGAATTCTTGATTACGTACAAAGGAGTGAGGTTCTTTACATACCTGGAGCAATGACGCCAACGGAGGTGAGGTATTGGATTCGGTGGTACTTGTCTAGTATTTGAAAGTCTCAAATTTTCTTTGCTCAAGAATATGATGTTTTACGCTCTATGTGGTTTAATAGGTGTTGAACGCATATGAAGATGGTGCAAGAATTGTAAAGGTGAGCCTCATGATGCACTTTTGTGTTCAGAATTTTGGAATTGATTGAGGGCAATTGTTGAATGAATCTATCATGTAGCTTAACCTTTGAAAAAATGTTGATGATTTTCCTCTGTCATACTGCAAAACAACTTAAGAAGATGAAATGCCATCTTGTCTCCAGAATGCATATAAAAATGTTACAATAAGAGCCTACCTTTACAATACCATTGTATTCATCAAATTTCTACTGACTGTTTCAACTATTCTAGCAGTATTTCATACTAGCTAGTAGAAGAAATAAAAACTCATGATTTTGATCTTAGTTCACTCTAGTTTGTTATGTTGGGTCAAAGAGATGGTTTATACTATTGGGACAAATTGCAGAAATAAATGAAAAGAAACTAGTGAAATTGTTTCACAGAACTGATGGTGATTGGAACAGTTTGCTTGGGAAATATAAAAGAAAACACGTTGTAGTTCTTTGATTATTTTGGTAATGAACTTCGCTCCATTTTTTTTTTTTTTCTTTCAATTAAGACGATCCTCTTTTTTTTTCAAGTTGTTGGATGGAATGTTTCTCGTGGTCATTTATGCTTCATTAATTAGCTTTCTGTGTCCTCATTTGATAGGTTTATCCTGTCTCGGCATTAGGTGGTGTTAAATATTTCTCAGCACTTAAGAAATCATTTTCTCACATTCCATTGGTTGCTTCTCAAGGCATGACTTTAGGTTTGTCTTTTGAAACTTGCTTGCCCGTCAACTTTAAAGTGTAAAGACTATTAAGATAAGCATTTTCTCACAGGTTATCTGCATCTTTGAAATGAAAATTCTCACATGTTGCGACATCATAATAATCTTTACCTTTGACATCAAATGTCTTTTTATACTTGAATTATCTCACTAAAAATAAGTTAGAAGATTCTAGGTTGCTGTTTCTTTCATGAACTCTATGGTTACTGTTCCACAGTCATTCTAGTGTTTTCTTCTGTTATTTATATTAATGTATTAATAACTTATAAATTTTGCAGATTCAATGAGTATGTATGTTGATCAAGGGGCAGCATCAGTGGTCTTGTCAGATGCCATATTTGACAAAGAAGCTATGGACAGAAGGGCTTATGATGAGATTCGTAGACTTGCTCGTCTTGCAGCCAGACATGGAATATAAGTTGACCTTTGGTAAGGATTGTTGGTGATTTCTCTGCTGCATCTCTATCTGATGCTCTTGTTGCCTTTGTCGACTCTAGTATCTACAATTTTCTATTCACATATTGCCTTCCGAGATCAATAGCTCAATAGTGAATTTGCAAGGTTCACCGTAAACAAGGATCGACTGATTCACGTTTGCCTTAGTATATAGGTCCAGAACATTTGTTGTTTTGCATTATTGAAGATGCTCATGCATGGCATTTACTTCTGCAAGGCTATTGCTAACAAAGGTCGGATCCCGGTTGTTGTCGTATCTCATCACAGGGGTAGCAGATCCAGTTTTGGTTATAGAGGCAAGAAAGAAGTGGTTCCTAGATTGTCAATTCAAGAAGAACACCTAACTGCGAAAACAATTAATTCAGGTGACTATTGAACCTATCTAGTTGGTTTGCTGTTCTTCGAGCAAGTCTCTCTTGGTTGCATTTAGGGTTTCATTCCTTAAACTTTCTAGGCTCAGAATGGAGATGAACTTTCAAGTATCAGCACTCCCATTTTCCTGAAAATTAAAGATGTTGCTTTTCTCTACAGTGGAGTCTACAATACGAGTCAGAGATGAACTGGAATAGTGTTAATTACTTTCATGCTTTGCAATGAAAGACTGAACACAAACAAGATTCATATTACAGGCCTTTGGTCCTCGGATTATTGAGTTGGGGAGCTCCTTAGCATTCATCCCCAAAGCAGTTGGCACTTTCAAAAGACATACCAGAATCTTGAGTAAGAGGTCGAACTTCATGGTGGTCAAGTTGCGGTTTTTTCTTGTCAAATGATGCATACATCACATGGTCCGTCCGTTTGCGAACATTTATTCCTAACCCTACTCACCCTTAATTATACATAAATTGCACTTGTAAACCTTTAGTTCATGGGATAAGTTTTTTTAAAAGATGCAAAGGCTTGTAAATTTCATGGGTATTTATTTGAAGCCATCAACCTTAACTTTTTCTTTTGATGCTGTCTTGACATGTTAACTCTTTGTAAACGTTCCAACTTGCAACTACATTACAGTTGACTGCAATCCTTTGATAATGAGGGTTTCACTTTTAGTTGCGGTGTTTTTTTTTTTTTTTTTCAAAGCGGTCGCAACACCATATGTTTATTTGATGGAGAAAATAAAGGAGGGAAATCTATTAATTTTATATTATTAATTTATCCCTCACTAAACAAAGGAAATGATTTTTTAACATCATCGAATATACACTTCAAATGTGCATCAACTTTAAAAGCTGTCCGCATGTGTTTTAGGATACATACCCTCGTGTTATACATTGAAAATTGTGCATGCACACATCTCGAGGTGTGAAAGGGTAAGTGTGTATTATTATTCTCTACCAGCTTAAGAGAAGACGTTAGTTAAAGTGAAGATAAATTAATAATAAAAAATTAATAAATTTTCTTTTTTATTTTCTCCATCAAGTGACACATGGTACGTTGCGAGTAAAGAAGCCACTCCTTTTTTTTTTTTTTTGTCAAATTAGTTGTAGTGTTGTAAGCATAGAAAATGTTGATAGCAATCCACTAGAGACACTTTTAAATTAGTGTGTAATTTTAATTTTAATTTTTTGGGTTGTTATAGTGGGAGTAAAGCAACAAACAATTACATAAAGTGAATGTAGCAGAAATGAGGATGCTTAGGTGGATGTGTGGTAAAACCCGTAAAGATAGAATAAGAAATATAGAAATTCAAAGACAAGTAGGAGTAGCACCAATTGATACAAAGATTAGGGAAGGGCGGTTGCGATGGTTTGGTCACTCGCAAAGACGGCCTACAAATGCCTAACTAGAAAACTTGACTCAATAGAAGCTGTAGAAATTCGACGAGGTAGGGGTAGACCAAAGTTAACATGGGATGCATTAATTAAGAGAGATTTGAATGGTTTACAAAGCTCACCATCAATTGCATCGAATCGAAGACAATGGAAAAGTTTGATCCATGTGGCAGGCCGAGTTAATTTGGGACTGAGGCTATGTTGTTGTTGTTGTTGTTGTTGTTGTTGTTATAGTGGGAGACTTAATTTTTCTTAAAAAAAAATTGAGTTGGAAGTGTCGCGCGGAGAACACTTCAAATTTTTTTTTAAAAAAAAGTAGTTAAGAAAGAAGTTTTTTCTAATTTTGAAACGAATGATTAATACATTTTTATACACAGATTCCTACACAACGATTGGGGCCTTCTCAAATGCATTGAGATACTGCATACACATCTCGATGTATTTCAAAAAGATCCCAACTAGTGCATTCTTACTCAAAACTGACACACCAGTCATTTGAGAGAGACTTGGGCTCGACTATCACTATAAAAAAGAACCCCAACCCTAATTTTTGGTTGTGCGCAGCCCTTAAGATCGCCTTCCACACCAATGGAAGCGTTTAGAGTCATAGCCGCGCCACATAAATTTCCATATCCCTCGCGGAGGTTTCTCTGCGCGGATTCTTCACCCATCTTTGCTTCCATTCGCGTTGCAATTTCTCTATTTTGGATCTTTGTCTCTGTCTTCGTTTTGGTAGATAGGGTTCGTTTTCCAATTGGTCTCTTTAAAGTTCATTCGCTGTCAAAGATGGGTACATTTCGGAACAACCGGTTTTTCATTCTGTATTATTTTGCTTTGTTTTGTTTTTTGGGTTTTTGATGTTGTCTGAGTAATGGCGAGAATGATGAATCAATTAGATGTGTGAAAGTTGTTGATGAACTCAAACTTTTGAGGCATATTTTTATTGTCTGACTCGTCAATTATCTCCTTGATTTATTTTAATCAAATCAGTTACAGGATGTTATACTGTTTTGGCAACTGTGGATGAAAATGTGGCAATTTTGATGAAAACAAAATTGTTCTCTAATTTCTTACCAATACACCATGAAAAAAGACACCACAGCAAAAATGATACACCAGAGCAAAAATGATAAATGATATTCATCTTCAACAACACACTGACAATAGACTCATTAAAGAAAGTTGTTTAATGAAACTTCTCAGTTTGTTAGTTCCATAATTGCAGAAACTATATCTCCATCTGCAGCCTTGAGTGACTTCACCGCCCTTGCCCTAGCAACAAAAATGAGTTGAACTTGTTGATTTTTCATGCCCAGTTCAATGTCCTTAGGCTCCACCCCGAAATTTTTTTTCATGCCCGATCGCACTTCTGATCCATGTTGCCGCATCGATATCGTGTCCCCAACTTGACCACCTTTTAATTTTTATAGGTATAAGGTTTTATCTCAAAAGGCGTCGGTTACTAGTTACGAGGAGATCACCACTTATATACTTTACTATGAAACTTCAATTATCCGATGTGGGACTATTATTTCGGTCCACACATCTCAACAGAACTAATAGGAAGAAGCTAACGTTTTTTATTTTTTCACTGTGACACGGTTCACTCCAGGGATGGACTTCATTCCAAGCTTTAGCATGGCCTTGCGACTCTTATTCTCGCTTTTGGACTGTTTTAATCTACCAACTGTTCCTTCTTGACTCAGAAGCCCAGAATTATCAGATTTACAAGTACTAGTATATTTGCACATGACACTAAATTGTCAAAGTTTTTCACACTACCTTCAAGTTTGGCTAAACTTCCAATAATATAACGAACTCGAAAAAATATTTATTTTCCAGATAAAAAGTATTTCTAGCATTTCATGACTTAATCTGGCAAATTCTGAAAGTGATCAAACTTTTCCCTCGATTAAGTTCCATTGAAAACTGCAAAACATTAAAATCTTAATTAAATTATGTAGTTAAAAAAACATAGGTGATGAAGGGACGGAAACCATCGCAACCGCCCGCTCTTGACTAATCTTTGTATCAATTGGTGCTACTCCTACTTATTTTTGAATTTATATATTTCTTATTCTATCTATACGAGTTTTACCACACATCCACCTAAACATCCTCATTTCTGCTACGTTCATTTTATATAATTGTTGTTGCTTTACCGCCCAACATTCACTTCTATAGAGCATAGCATTTCATGACATAATCTGGGCAAATTCTGAAAGTGCTCAAGATTCCAAAAACTACATCAAATCTGACAAATTATGTAGTTAAAAAAACATAGGTGATGAAGGGATGGAACAACGGATGCCTGACATACCTTGTCAAGCATCAACGTGACAACTATATAAACATAAAAATATAGAACATTGTAAATGCTTCATGATATCTTAATTCACACAACAAATATGACCATACAAATCCTAGAAATGTGTCTCCTACACAAGGAATCATTTCTTCAATTGAAAGGAAAATATTCAAGTCAATGATGCAAGGCGTGGCCAAGGCGCTTTGAGGCAAAACCCACCTAGGCGGTTGCCTATGAAGCGGTGTTCTTCTAAATAATTTTTTTAAAAATTGAAGGGGGGAAATCACAATTAAGTTTGGTACAACGATACCTACCAAACAACAAAATCTTAACACAGTTACTATTACATAAGAACCTAAAGACTTAATTATTACTATCAGTATCCTATATATTGAAAGTCAATTACAGTGACTAATAGAAACTATTATTGATTAATGACCTATATAAATAAATTAAATAATTCAATGGCCTTTAAATAATTTTGGCTGCCTAGTCACCGCCTCGCTAGTTCAGGGAAATTGCCTGGCAATACTTGATTCAAGTATCTCGAAACAGACTATGAACATACCCAAAATACCCTAACAAGGTCTATTGATGCATGTACCAAGGCATAGATTAGCATATTTTACTTTATTAAAAAATTCTCCTACCATAGAAACAAAAACACATAATGTCACCAAATTCAAGTCAATTAAATAATTTTTCAAATAATTTTTCAAACCAACAGATATCAAAAACTATCAACAGATCACAACAAGAAAACACTATTAATACAAGCGGATACTATATATAGTTACCTTCAACTTCTTCATAATCGTGGTCTTTGTCGCCGTCGTCCTCTTCCTCCTCGTCATCATCGTCATCATCAACAAAAGGCTGGTGAGGCTGCAACAAAATTCGATTAACTTACAAACAATTCAATTCCCACAAAGTAAACAGAAAAAATGCCAATTCCTCAGCCATCTACACAACATTAAAAAAATAAGCAGGTTTCTAATCACGCCAACGTTACATCATATCATACAATATTGCAATGCACTATACATTACATCCACATCCAGTATATATAACAGTTGCCATAACACCATCATAGAGTTTGTATCATAGTTAATTAATTACTTCAGATTTGGAAATTATTATCCCACATAAAGTAGTAAACTCCACCTATGCATACATTATGTGTGCTACAAAGCGATAAAAGAGGACTATGACGACTATTTTTTTCAAACCCATTTTTCTTGTTATAGGTTGACATTCAGCGTAAAACTTTTGTCACTCTTCATGGGATTGATCAAACACATATTACACTTAATCGAACATAATGAAAAAGTTTGATCTATATAGACGACTTCAATTAATTTGAGACTGATCTTATATTGTTTTACGCGGATGGTTGCGATAGATTGACATAAAGCGTAAAACTTTTGTCACTCTTCATGAGATTGATCAAACACATATTAAACTTAATCGAACACAATAAAAAAGTTTGATTTATGTATCCGACTCAATTAATTTGAGACTGATGTTATATTGTTGTATAAAGGCGGATGATTATTTAATTATGAACTTTATGCAAATGTTTTTGATCCTTTTATTACTAGCATTTTGTCCTTTAACTTTTTCAAAGATTAACATTTTTGATACTATTTATGTTATATTGTTGTACGCGGATGGTTAATATAGTGTCGCATGACTAGTCAAGAAGAGTAAAAGTTTTTACTATTCATGAGATTGATCAAACACATATTACCTTAATCAAAAGTGAAAAAATTCGATCCCAAAAAAAAAAAAAACTCAATTAATTAAAAGCCTAAAAAATGCTATATTGTTGTACGCGGAGGGTTGCGATAGGTTGAGAGTAAGCGTAAAACTTTTGTCACTCTTCGTAAGATTAATCAAACACATATTAAAGTTTTGACCAAAAGCATAAAAGACTCAAAGTTAAAGGATTAAAAAATATGTTTTGCCTTGTATAAATATACGACAACAATTAATTTTACACATTGTATTTGTTAACTATACATTTGTTGAGCACACATTTGATAAATACAATTATTGGAGTCCCTTGGACGCACATTCCATCCAACATTAGAATGCACATTTTAACAAACCAACAATCGCACAGAACACATATCATCCAAAATCATTATCACTACTAACAAAACCCTAGAATTGAATCTGCCCACTAATCGATATAAGACAAAGAAGTCGTGTGGTTACGTCGACGATCTTCTGCTCTTCAAGACGAGCGGCGTTTAGCTCTTCGTCTGTCTGGGCACGGTGTGTATTGCACGGCAGTGGATCGGTGAACAAAGTAGATTACTCTAACAGTTCATTTTTTCTTTTGAAAAATGATTGGTTGACCGACCTTGGTCATTCGCACGGCACACATCTTGAGGTGAATTGCGCAGTTTTCGCCTAGTCAGTTCACCTAACTCGTGCTTAAAGTGAGTCAATGTATCAACTCTTTTTTTCAAATGATTGCATAGTGAGTACGTTATGTTTCCCACTAGTCCATAATATATGTCATATTTTTGAAAATGTTAGATTATATATTTTTTTGGTTAAATCCCATTATATTTAGTTTTTTTTTCTAGAAAAAACTCATTATTTTTAGTTTATTACACCATTAATCATTTCTTTTTATAATACTTATAATCACTTATGAAAGGGTAATGCAGTCTTGTTATGAAATCTTAATGATGAATCAATTATTACCTTAATTCATGTGCGAAACAGCACAAGCAAAACTTGATAGACACACCTACTAAATTTAAGATGAAAGTCTGTTAATGTTAAGCTTCTTATAGCATCTACAATGGGGTGTAGTGCAATTGCAACGGTTACCATTGAGCGGTGCATTGTGTGGGCTCTCCACGAGTGGAACCCACAAAAATTATTTTTGTATTGTTTTTCTCATAAGCTTTTTAAAAAAAAAAAAAAAAAAGTGAGAGTAAAGTGAATCACATGAAAATGTAGTGAATTGTTTAATGATTGTGGGAGAGAGTGTAATAAATTGGTGACGTATGCATGCCACGACAATTATTTGAGTGAAACCATTTGTATGCTTTTAGTGGAAACGTAGAAATGGATTATATTGCAACTTATCTCTAAATACTATCAATTGATAAAAAAACTAAGACCACATTTATTTCATTTCACTCGTTAAAATATTATAATAAATTGACCCATCAATATGACTTTTTAGGATTAAACTAAATCATGAGATTAATTTAGTTAAAGAGAATCCTAACATATTTGGTGCGAAATAACATGCCATGTGTTTATTTTAAATTTGCTTGTTCAAAACTAAATAGAGAGCCCTTTGTGTAAAGTGCCTCATTTATATACGGTGCTCTTCGCCTCACATGGCTAATTACCTTTATTTATTTAAAGAAATTGTGGGTAAGTTCGAATCTCGTTAAAGTCAAAGTCAAAGAAAATTGTCCCTAAACCTTTAAATTGATGATTAATAAAAATGTAGACGGGACGTCTGGGCTTAAACGAGTATCGATGCACTTGAATATAAATGGCTGAAATGCCCTCGAATCCGGGTAGTGGATTAGTCGAAAAAACGCCCGAATACCTCCACTAGAAAAAAAAAATAAAAAATGTAGAGATATACTGCAGTTGCATCAGCTAAATGCCCTCGAATGTGTAATGTATAAACTCAATAAAATAAAATAAAAGACATAACAACACAAGGTGGCAGGCACATGAAATGATTGGACATTCCTCTCAAGTGAGTCTCATGTCAGGCCACAAAACACTATAAGCCAAAATCATTATTATTCTAAAATTAACAGGAAGACACGACGACGGCGACAACAACAAACTTCAATCTCAAATTAGTGGTAGCATGAATCAAACTCTTTTATTGCGTCGGTGCTCTTTTCAAATTCTTTAAATCTCTCCTAACCAATACGTCTCAAGTTAACTTCAGTCTACTTTTACATCGTCAAATCTTTCAATTTTTATTGACTCGACTTTTCTAATGAAGATATTTGTAGGCCTTTTTTAGAGATGGCTAACCACCACGACCGTCTTTACTTAATCTTTGTGTCCATTAGTACTACTACTATTTTTATTGGAATTAAAATCCAATAATCCAATGGCTTACTTCAAAAAGGAAATAACCCTCCATTCAGATCTACATTAAAGCATGACAACATGCCACATCTCAAACATGTATGATAGCAACTATGGGCCACTGACTGAACTGGATCATGCAAAGTGAGCACATATCCAGCTCACACTCATAATTGAACACCACAACTCCACATGACCCATCAAAAATTTTCATGGCAACAACCTAGAATAAAACTGAGACAACTAATATGGGACCTCTAAACATAACATCAAACCATATTCAAGACTCTACCAAAAAAAAAAAAAAAAAATCAAACCTTTCAATATCAACAATCAAGTCCTCAATATCAAAAATTAGCAGCATTAGACCGCAGGAATTCTATAAACAGAGGCAACAACAAAATAGGGAGGGGCGCAAATGAGTGCAAGACGATTATTTCGGCAACAAACAGGACATATATAATGAGAGCAACAATAAATACCAAGGAACAAAGCAAATAACCATATCATCTACAAGAAGTAACCGAATCAACTTCTTCTGCGCAAGCAATGTGAAGTGCAACTATTTGCTTGATAAGAAAATTTGAGAGCACCAACAACAACTTCAAAAGAAAAAACAAGACACTTTACACAAAGTAAAAAGGTAGTAGCAACACAACATCAGTTTACCTTCAAGCATCCCATGCCGAAACGCTTGCCGTCCACCAAGAAACCTATTAGATGCGAAGCGAAGTACTTTTCATGTGTGTCGATAATTCCAAGCAGATTACTTCGACTAACATAGGTTATTCTAAGTGAACTATGAGGGCTCAATAATCGAAAGGCCATGCAGGATTGTTCATTGATGGCTCTCTTCGTGCACGGTAGCTGAGTTGCTTCCACCTGAGTCTCGGCGTTGATTTGATGAGCGGAAAGGCCACAAAAATGAGAATGGATTGCGCCTACTCGGACCATCTGAACTACTATCCCTACCACTAGTGCTAGCACTGCCACTCCTGCTACCACTTGAACTATGACTGCCGCGAGCTGCACTGAGTCCTTGTGGTGGCAATTCGTGGCGGCATACAGGGCACGAGTTATGCTGAACCAACCATGGGATTATACAGTCAGCATGGTATATATGGTTACAAGGCATCTGTCGAGCTTCGGATCCCAGTTCAAATCTGTCTTTACATACAGGGCAATGTGAATCAGTCCGGAGATGCCTCTGCGTGATCTTGACTGTTGGCATGGCATCAATAGACGACTGAGCGGCAGGCGGCGGTCCCCTTCGTTCATTTCTAGTGAGCATTTCAATAAGATCATCCAGGCCAGGGCCGACGAAGTAATCACTAACATTAGCCCGCCTTAATCCAACACCAGAGCCTCCATGAAGTAGTTCAATGCCACCATTTTCAAGCATTTGGAGAGGAATCTGACCACTGAAAATCAACCAAGGACCAGGATTGAATCCAACACCATGATGCTCAGGGAAATCCCCGGATCTCCCTCTAATATCATAATCACGATTTCTCCCAGTCATTCGCTGTCTCATTAGAGCCGAGAACGCTTCCATCACCCCAACCCTCTGGTCTCGCTCATCATCCGAATCAAATCCAAAGAAGTCTAAAGGACTAAGCCCCTCCATCTCATTCATCTCTTGCACAAAGCCTCCACTGCAAATGGGGCAAACAGCGTCACGCCCTCGAAGTCGAACAGGACGCATACATCTATAACACCAATGCGTGTTCCCACTGCTCGACATCGCTTCCCCTCTCTTTCTCCACAAGAAGGACCTCTCCCAGCTGTTTAAACAGTCCAATTACCCGCAACTAGTTCACCGAAAAAAAAAAAAAAGGTTAAAACATGTGCAGAGAAAAAAAAGAAAGAAATCGCCAAACAAGAAGATTTGCACTCTTGATTCTTGAACTTGGACGAACTTGTAGTCTTGTACAGATCAATTCAATAGCATCACCGAAGATTCAGCGCAATAAATTATACAAATGAAAATCTTCAACAGTATAGATAATAATAATAATTGCAAATATTGTATTAAGTCCAAGAATCAAACTCAAATCTCACACTATCGAAAAGACGATCATTCGATGCTACATAAATCAAACAAAACAAGAGAATTTACATTCTTGATTCTTGATTCTTGATTCTTGAACCCAAACTAATTTTGTACTGATTACTTGAACAACGCTATATCAAAGATTCAGCACAAAAAACTATACAACCGAGAAATCTCCAATAGTATATAGACAATAATTGTAAGGAAAGCATTAAAGTCCAAGAATCAAACTCAAAACTCGCATTATTGAAACGACAACCATTCGATGCCACGCATAAACAAATCAAGAAATTAATCAAACAATGTTCAACAAAATCAAACTAAGATGATTTGGGATTGTTCTAGTAATTGTATAAAATCTAACCAAAAAATCAATACACAACAAACACAGATATGCCATGGTCCAATCAGCCAGTAGCCCTGACAATCTCGACCAACGGAGAATTGAACCTGAGACTCTCGACCAACGGAGAATTGAACCTGAGACTCTCGACCAACGGAGAATTAAACCTGAGACTGTACGTCTAACTCACATGTAATCTCAAGCTCGCTTTTATCGTTGGGTCAACCCGTCCAGTTAAATCATCCAAGATGTCAAAAAATAGATTAGGTCTAATAAAACAACCTCAAGCCCAAGATCCAAACAGCTGACAAAAAGGGTGAAATTAGAACTTGAAATAAAAAGAGGATATAATCAAAAAAACCAAACAACCAAACCAATATCTGAAAGAAAGAGGGCACAAATGGAGAAAGTGACCATGAATTTTTATTTTTTTTTTTTTAAAAACAATTGATGAAACACATAAAGGAATGATGGGTGAAGAGTGAGAGTACCTTGAAAGAATCAAAGCAGATCCATCAAGAGAGAGAGAGAGAGAGAGAGAGAGCAGAGACTTGTGTTGATAATTGGAAGAGACTGCAAAAGAGGGATAATTGAGAGGGCGACGGTTAAAAAGACCGGCAGCGGGTGCTAAAGTGCGCCGTGTGCATATATAACCTACCAACATCGCTGATTTTTTCTGGAACTTACCGGTTTACCCTCGTAACGTGAAAGGTAAGTCCACTTCTTGAAAATGAAAATAATTGGTTGAAACAATTTTCACAGTGCGTAAAGTTATTACAAGTTTCGAAGTGCATCGAAAACCACAACATCTAGGTATCAAAGGTGAGATAGTAATCGACAACGGAATGGTCCAAGTGAATTGTGGTACTCCCTCCGAACATTTACGTAAGTTATTTTAGCAAAAAAAATTTGTTCAAAATTGTAAGTCGTTTTTGAAATTAAAGAGTGTATTTATTAAATTTTTATCCATTTTACCCTTATACAATTTAAATATTTATGATTCTTCAATTCTTCATTTCATTTAGGGTGTGTTTGATAGCAAAAAAAATCTTCAATTAGGAAAAAAATATTTTTAGCAAATTTTCTTGAGAAAATTTTATAATGAAGATTTTCTCATAGTTGTTTGATTGCACGAGAAAGAATTTTCTTTTATGGTTCAATCCGTGTGCGCATCTAAATCATCGTCAATGTCGGGCGGCTTGACGATGATGTTGGTGACGAAGCCGGAGATGAAGAGAGAAAGAAATAATGTATATCGCGAAAGAGTAGCAGATGTCAAGTTTGTTTGTGTGGAAGAAGTGATCAGTTCGTGAGAGAGATTGAGAGATTTTCAATTTTCCACACTAAAAGATGAGAAAATAAATGAGGAAAATAGGAGAATGTGGTTTTTTTTCTCAGTGCAGTTACAAAGCTATCAAACAATGAAAAAAGTCGTTACACAAAAAAGTAGACAATTTTCTATGATTTTTTTCATTTTCTTTGCTATCAAACACACCCTTAATGTCAAATGATATATATGTAAATTTCGCTCGTAATTAAGACTGCCTTAATTCTTGTGTCCTTACTTTAAACGATTTATATAAATGATTGGATGGAATAAGAGACTCGATCCTTTTAATCGAGGTCTTGAATTCGAGTCATTTGAATTAAAAAATTGAGTTGAAAAGGTGTTCCCCATATGAGGCATGTCAGTGCCTGAATGCGACTAATGGGTGCGGTAGGCGACAAGCATTATGTGAGAAACATTAAAAAAAAAAAGTTGTCTTAGGAAAAAAAAGTATGGCTAGAGCCTTAAAAAAATAACTGTGCAGCAAATTTATGTTCAAAAGTGCGTCACATTAGCATTTTAGCAGTAAGTTACCTTATCTTATTATTATGATTGTAAGAATTTTAAAGGATCCTTATTTCAACAAAAACATGCTTTTGAATGACCATCCACTTTGGTAATATAAAACCTAACAAAGTTGCTTTGATTATGGTCCACCGTTGGTTATGAAAAACTTAATTAACGAGTTGCTTTCACACATGGGTCCACTCTTTATTAGTAGAGATTTAACTTTTTCCAAATTCCAACTACCAACTATTTGGCATATACAGTAGTATAATTATGTGGCCGTACTCTAATGATCTAAACAATTTTGACACAATCATAAATCATGCATGTCTATTTGTCACATAATAAATATTTATATTGTAAAAAAAGTATATTAATTGTTAATTTTTTTTAGTTCGTATATACTTTGACAGCTGGCGTAAAACTTTTGTCATTTTTCAGGAAATGGATCAAACACATAAATATTGAGGCGTTTTCACCTAATGACGCACTGCATCGGAGCCCAAGATGTAGTGAGAAATGAGCAAGGGTGTGTTTCACATCGTCGCTTGATAAAGAAGCTAGTTCAAAACAAACATGAAAATAAAAATAAAATCATAGATATGGATATTAAATTTTTTAGACAAAATAGAAATAGAAAAGGAAAACAAACACAAATGGGAGAAAAAATTCATTTAGAAACATGGAATATATGAACACTAACAAGAAAGTCAATAGAACTAGTACATACTATGATTAGAATGAGAGTCAATGTTGCTTGCATCCAAGAGAAAAATGGGTAGGAGAAAAGAGTAGAGAAATATGAGGCACATGGTTTAAATTGTGGTACACTGGTATGGATGGATTGAGAATATGAATTATGGTGGATAATGATTATAATGATATTTAAGGTCGTAGAGGTTAAGAGAATGGATGATAAATTGATTCTAGTTAAATTAATTATTGGAGACGAAAAGATTAACATACTTAGCACCTATACACCACAAGTAAAATTAAGCGGGAGAATCAAACGTAAATTTTGGGACGATATGGATGGATTTATGCAAAGTATATCATTAGATGAAAATGTTTTTATTGGAGGAAATTTAAATGGACATGTCGGGGCAAGTAATGATGAGTTTGAGAGAGTTCATAGATGTTTTGGTTACGTTAATAGAAATGAAGATGGAGAATCAATCTTAGAATTTGTTTCAGCATACGATCTTATCTTAGTAAATACTAGTTTTAGAAAAATGGAGTCACACATAATTACTTTTATTAGTGGTTATAACAAGAGTCGAATATATTTTCTTTTAATAAGAAAAATAGATAGAAAAATACGTAGAAACTGCAAAGTAATACTTGGTTAAGCGCTTACTACTAACATAAGTTAGTAGTACTTAATATTAAGATAAAACGACAACTTAATATGAATAAAAGAGTCAGCGATTCTAGAATACAGTGGTGGAACCTAAAAAAATAGTAAACAAGTAGAGTTTAGAGAAAAACTACTAATAGAAAATATTTGGAATCTTGACTTAGATGATAATACAATGTGACTATAAATGAGTAGTTGCATAAAGAAAGTATGATCAAACATATTAGGTATATCTAAAGGCTTGGGACCACCAAAGAAGAAAACACGGTGGTGGAACAGGGATATCCAATGAGCAATTAAGAGTAAAAGAGATATGTATATTAAAATACCGAAGTGTTAAGATGATGCGTAGAATCAATATAGAGAAGCTAGAAAATAAGCTAAAAAAATAGTTAGTCAAGCTAAAATAAATTTCATGGAAGATCTATATACAATATAGATGACGAAAAAAAAATATATAGGCTAGCCGAATTAAGGTTTATATAAAAAAAAAACAAGACCTAAGTCATGTATGATATATTAAAGACGAAAATCAAAATGTTTTAACTCTCGAGGATGTTATTAAGGAGAGATAGAGAAGTTAATTAGATAGTTTATTTAATGATGGCTACGTTGATACTATAGTATATGAAAACCCACACCAAGAAAGAAATGTAAACTATACACGCAATATTAGAATTTTATAAGTTAAAGAGACATTGAAAAGAATAAACATAGGGAAAGCGTGTGGCCCAGATGAAATACTCATAGAGGTTTGGAAATGCTTAGGAGAAATTAGATTGACTTGGTTAACAAAACTTTTTAATAAAATTCTAAAATATAAACGGATGTCAATGGATTGGAGAATAAGCACGTTTGTGTCAATCTTCAAAAATAAATGATTCAAAGTTGCTCAAACTACCAGGGAATTAAACTTACGAGTCACACTGTGAAACTTAGGGAGAGGATAATTGACAATAGGCTAAGGAGAGCAACAACAATATCAGAGAACTAATTTAACTTCATGCCTAGAAGGTCAACTATGGAGGCGATTTTCTTTGTAAGACGATTGTTAGAAAAATATAGAGAAAAGAAAAAAAGATTTTCATTCGGTATGCATAGATTTAGAAAAAGCATATGATATGGTTCCTAGATATGTTTTTTGGTGGGTTCTAGAAAGAAAATAATTGCATGCTAGATACATAGACATTATTAAGGATATGTATGATGAAGTAGTAACGAGTATAAAGATATTTGGATGAGCTACAAAAGAATTTCTCATTACGATAGAACTACATCAAGGATCAGCTTTAAGCTCGTGTCTATTTGCTTTAGTTATGAATGAACTAACTAGATATATTTAAGAGGATATACCATGGTATATGTTATTTGCAGATGATATTGTCTTAATAGATGAAACAAAAGATGGAGTGAATAGGAAATTAGAATGAATACATTAGAATTTAAAGGCTTAAAGTTGAGTAGGACGAAGACCGAATACATGCACTGTGAGTTTAGAAATACTAGACATCGAGATGATGGAGTGATAAAATTAAGGGAAGTAGAAGTTCCTAAGGTGAATCACTTTAGATACCTAGGACCAGTCCTACAAATTGATGGTAATATTGAGAACGATGTCCATATAGAATTCGAACTAGATGGAAGAAATGGCGGAGTGCAACAACAATGATTTGTGATCGAAATGTTCCTACTAAGTTAAAAGAAAAAATTTATAGGACAGCAATTAGGCTAACTATGCTCTATGGAAGTGAATGTTAGACATTAAAACAACAACAATTATATAAAATGAACATAGCAGAAATGAAGATGATTATGTGAATGTGTGGTAAAATTCGTAAAGATAGAATAAAAAATATAGAAATTCAAAGACAAGTATGAGTAGCACCAATTGATACAAATATTAGAGAATGACCGTTGCGGTGGTTTGGTCACTTGCAAAGACAACATACAAATGCCCCCACTAGAACACTTGACTCAATTAAAACTGTAGAAATTCGATGAGGTAGTAGTAGACCAAAATTAATATGAGATGCATTAATTAGGAGAGATTTGAATGGTCTGAAAAGCTCACCATCAATTGCACTTAATCGAGCACAATGAAAAAGGTTTGATCCATGTAACCGACCCCAATTAAGTTGGGATTGAGGCTATGTTGTTGTTGTATATAACTACATTAAATCTAACGAAGTAATATCTAAATCGAAAATTTAAAATTAAAGTTTTTTTATTATTTTCATATTATCTTAACATAACGAAGTTTTTTTTTTTAAAAAAATAGTATTACTAAAATTTCTTTAATGAAATGGTTAGAAGTTGATACACAATAATTACGAATTAAAAAAATCATCACATAATTTTAAAAATCGTAGAGTCTATTCTTCAAAATTTAGTTAGGGAATCACCTCAAAAGAAACATTATGGCCCACAATTAAGTGGAGTAAATAAGACACCAAAACCTGTCACATGCATGCGAGCATAATGAACACATTGAACAGAGTTGATATCGTGGGACCTACATACATGTTGATGTACATACACATATACATGCATGCGTATATGTACATGGATGTATCATGTATGTATATGCAATCTATGGTGTGTATAGAACACCAGGCGCACGATAGAGAAATGCTGAACCAGAGAGACAAACAGCTACAAGCCTACGTGGCAGATATGGGCTTTGTTTGTATCGAAGATGAGTAATGATAGTGTGTCATTGCGAACATCGAAAATCAGATGCGCATCGCTGTCTTAACCTTTTGGTTCTGGGTCCTTGATAATGTGGTACCTTAGGGAGGGCCGCTAAGGGCACCCCACCGTTTCATGAAGGCACCCAAAGTTTTTGTAAAAAATTCTGCAAAAGTGGAAAAGACTATTTTGCCCTTGTATATATAGTGATTCAAACCCCACAAATCATTTTGACAAAGAAAAAAAGGCACCCCACCACAAGGTTTAACCCTAAAGCCACATTGCATTTGGCGAGCGTTGATCGATTATTGCGGATTGTCATCATCCGACAGCGAGGTAACAATGTTTGATAACCATATGATGGTTTGAAGGAACTGTTTTTTGTCAAGGTAGGGTTTCTCAAATTTTCCAGATGTTTTTTCACGGACGCGATTGATTCGGCCTCGCGGGGACCGAGAGTTACGCACACTTCTCGGTCACCATCCACCGAGAAGCCGAATACAGATCTCGGTAATGGACAACCGAGAGCTATTCTACATTCTCGGTTGGACATCACCGACGGGACAAACTATACACTTCGACTTACTCTCGTGAAGTGGTGGCCAGAGACAACAATAAAAGTCTCGATTATGGACAACCGAGAGCTATTCTACATTCTCGGTCATGCACGGCGAGATCGTAAACAAAATCTCTAGCTGCGTGGCGAGAACCACGAACGCCCGATAAATGAACCATTGAATGCACCGCCACACAAACATAACAACTACTCTATTAAATGCAACTTAATTAGACTACCAACGCACATTTAAACGATCGATTTCAACACTATCGATGTGTGAACAAAAACTTGAGCACCGAGCCCTAATTTGGATATGAAATCGACCAAAACTCAAAGTCTTCAAACTCGAAAAACGTCCTACAACAGAGGAGAGAGACATAGAGGAACGAATACAACTTAGATTCGGGATTGCTAGGTGGTTCGTTGACGAGAAATGGAGAAAGTCAAGCGAGAGGAAGGTGGTGGGGTGCCTCTGTTTTGCGGGGAGTTTTTGGTGCCCAGGTAAATTTGTTAGAGGGGTATTTTGGGTATTTCGGGTCTAATTTTTTGGTGCCCAAGGTAAATTGGTTAGTGCCCCCATTAACTGGGTGCCTTCATGAAACGGTGGGGTGCCCTTAGCGGCCCTCTACCTTAGGCCAGGCCAACAGCATTTTTCACTTTTTGGTGCTTTGAAAAGGAGAGGGCCGCTAAGGGCACCCCACCTATTAATGAAGGCACCTAATTTTTTGTAAAAATTTCAGCAAAACTGGAAAAGACCCTTTTGCCTCTGTATATATAATGATTCAAATCCCACAAATTATTTTGACAAAGAAAAAGGGCACCCCACCACGAGGTTGAACCACAAATCCACACTGCGTTTGTCGGCTTTTTATCGATTCTTGCGGATTGACATCATCCGACAGCAAGTTAACAATGTTTGACAACCATATGATAGTTTATTAGAACTGTTTAGTTGTGGAAAACAGTGAAAATGATGATTTGTTTGTCAACGTAGGGTTTGATAATTTGCTCAAACCCGAACTTGTTTCCACTATATAATGGAGGATTGTACTGCTACAGTGCAAGAGGAGGTCGAAGTTGAGGTAATTTTGCAAATTTATTGTGTGTTTTTTTTTTTTTTGCGGTTATCCAAAGTTTCGTCGATGTGCGCGATCGTATCGCCTCGCGGGGACCGAGATGTATGGTGATGTCTCGGTCTAAAGGACCGAGAGGTGTACTTAGGTCACGGTATGGTACGCCGGTGTACAAGCGAGAGTATGAGCACATTCTCGGTTGTACACCACCGACACCACATTACCTACCACTAATTGTAGCTCTCGTCATGTCTCGACCGAGAACACTAGAGTTCTCTCGCCATGCGTAGCGAGACATCTTGTGAACTCTTCGGCCTTTGTGGCGAGACTTCGAGTTCCCAAAAATGTAGTTTTTGTCTCGGCCATGCGAGGCCGAGACAGTTAGCACAGTCTCTGGCCTGTGTGGCCGAGAACCGCGAATTTTCATTTCTTTAACTATTCAATCGAACCCTAACTTGGAGACGAAATCGGCTCACACCACGACCCTACGAATCGCAAAAAAAGTCGTAAACCGAAGGAGAAACACAAGGCGAGACACGGAAACACGATTTCGGGGATTCCTCTCACTTGTCGGTTCAAACCAAATGGGTTCTTGCACAACAGATTCGGTGAAGGTGGTGGTGGGGGTGGTGGGGTGCTCGGGGTTCGGTGAAGGTGGGGGTAGGGGTGGTGGGGTGGGAGGGATTTTTGCACGAGGGGTATTTTCAGTATTTTGGGTTTAATTTTTTGGGTGCCCCGGGTAAATCGATTTGTGCCCACATTAACTGGGTGCCTTCATTAATAGGTGGGGTGCCCTTAGCGGCCCTCGAAAAGGAAAATACTAGAATCATCGATGTCACACGACAATACATATTAGCTCACAAATGTCGTCTATACAGTCGGCTTGTGTGTTATGCATTGAGATTTATGTATAATTGCATCTCGAGGCACATAAAGACGGCTCATGTAAGTCAATGTGTCTTGCGATGCGACATATGGTCGTCATTCTAGTACTTCTCCTTTGAAAATTGATCATTCGACTTCGTAGAGATTGGAGGATGTTGGTTGTTCGACTTCGTAGATGTGAGAGGATGTCGATGACATGTCTTATGTTAATTTCCCACCTGCGCATGCCAACTTAACCACATTTTACTCCAGGGTTTTTTTCCTAAGATTTTTTTCACTGTGTTATGTTAATTGGACATTGGCGTATCCTTAGGCGCCGTCGGTGCCTAAAGTGGGCCACTCAAACATTTTTCATATTAATTCCCGCCATGCCAACTAAATAATCGCATTATTTTTTTCCTGCACTATGTTAAATTCCCACCTATGCTCATACACCGACTTAATCACTATCTGTTTTACTTCCATACATCTACAACACTCCACTTTAGACCGATTTCCATTCAAAATATCTTCTCCCAATCGAATCATCTATTCTGATATCATGTAGGTTGATATTATGTTATTTTTGTTTTGGGCGATCTTTTTCACTTTCACAAATCTACTACACTCCGCGCGCCTTAGATTGAATTCCATTCAAAATTAATGCTTTCTCCCAGTTAAATCGTCAACTTTGATACCATGCTGATATAACCGGGTGTCCATTTTGGAAGTATAAAATGGACTGGATCACCCCAATCATTTTCCTAATACAAAAATCTGCTACCTATAGTTGTTGGAATATGTGGAGTATGGACATACTTCTTGATCTACTCCCTCGGTTTCATATTATCTGTCACATTTAGGCTTGTACACCGGAATTAAAACGATGATTGAAAGTCTTAAAAAAGATAGACATTGAGACTAAATTACCCATCATTAATAGCTTATTTTTTATAAGTTTTCACTTTAAAAATTAATGTTGAACCCCCAATTGACATTAATAATGTAACTTCAAATTAGGAGTAAAATAGGAAGAAATGTCATAAATACATTATTGATTTGTTAATGTGACATATATTGTGGAACAAAAAAAAAATCAATATGACAGATACTCCCTCCGTTTCTATTTAAATGTCATTTTAAGGTTGTTCATAATTTTTAAGAAAGTCATTAATTACCTTTAAATAAAAGAAAGTGACATTTAAATAACTAAATCACTCTTTATCTCTCCTTACCCCACCACTACTACATACACTAGTTATTAATGTGTAATTGAAATGACATAGATTTTTTTTCTATGAAGGTTATACAAGTCAATTAAGTATTCAATGTGTATTGAAACTACCAATTGACAAATATTGTGAAATATTTCAAAATGACTAAAAAGTCACTTATAAAGAAACGAATTGAGTAATGTGGAACAGATAGAGTATATATAATTCAAAGGAAGATTGTTGACTAAATTGGGGACATCTACATGACAATAACAAAACAGTCTGTCAAATGTAGGTGTCCCAACTAGATTACCTCGACTGCTGAGCATATGCATCTTCGTAATTAACTCCAACAAGGGCTTATAACTTATTCAACTATTTGTAGCAAGAGATTAACTCTCAATTATAAGCCAATCACTACCTGAACTGCAATTTAAAATGAAAAACACATAGGATAATTATAATACTCACCTAAGTTAAATGTTGTATTAAATTGCGGCTTTAGAAACATATGCAAGTAGCTCCAACAATATCTTCCTCCATCATGCCCGCCCAAAATTCAATTCCACCTCCCAACTAGCGTCCATTAATGTAACCATATTTTGTATACTTATACTCATGGCACTTTTTTTTTTTTTGTCAAGACACAATGAAATTCTTTGCAAGTAATTATGAAAATCATTACAATTTAGATATAACAATGTAGATCAATCTCCTTGAGAATAACATGAGGCAAACAAAGCCTCGTTCCGAACCGCCATCAAGGCCACTTAGGCGCAATAGATGAGGATGAAAACTGGTTGAACACCGGGAAGAACGCCTTGACAAGGAAGGAAAACAGTCCTATAAAGGGCAATCTAAACACTAAAACAACAAATAACTCCCCATTTCATCGTTTCGTTTTCGACCTCATTCCTTAATTCCCTCAAACACCCTCATCTCGCCATGGAAGAAGAGAGAAGGGGAAAGAAGGAAAGAAGAAAACGAAGGCACAACGCGAGGAAACACAAAAGAAAACAACCATGGGGGATACCGGTGCATCACCGATTTCTCCCCACCTACTTAATTAAGCGGGTCAATTTCAGTTTTTCATTCGTATATTGTAAATGCATGCAAGTCCATTGTTATGGAAACTAATTATTGTATTTAGCAGCTAAGGAAATTAGAATCCTATGTAATTAATAAATTACTTTTGTGGTTTGTACTTTCTTTTGGTAATCTAGACCTATGTGTATATATAGGGTACCATGTACACAAGAAAGATATACAATAAACTTATTCTCTTCTCAAATTAACATGGTATCAGAGACCTAATCGCGTGTTTCTCCTCTTTGTTCAATTTGTCTTTTCTGGTTGTGCGTGACACAACTATGGCTTGATCTATTTTTTGTGAGAACTTTGTTTCACACTCGTTCTGCTCGGGAATCCACGCCAGCTGTCTTTCACATCTGCTCTCTGTACGGCGTCGAATCAATCGACTTTGCTATCTGTCCGTTGTCGACTCCGTCGACTCTGATATCCGATGTTCTACAGTTCCGTTGTTCTGACTCTACCACATCAAAATCTGTTTCTTGTCGTCTTTAGTGGTCGTTGATCTGTTCCGCAACGAACCTTACATTTATTGTCTTGGGTGGTCGTTGATCTGCTCCGCAACGAACCTTAGATTTGTCAGGTTTACTGATTTGATTGAGAACCTCAAGTTGAACCAATTTGAGTTTGAGGGAGGGTGTTAAGGAAACTAATTATTGTATTTAGCAGTTAAGGAAATTAGAATCCCGTGTAATTAGTAAATTCCTTTTGTGGTTTACACTTTCCTTTTGTAATCTAGACCTATATATGTGTATATATAGGTTACCACGTACACAAGAAAGATATACAATATATAAACTTAATTCTCTTCTCAAATTAACAGCCATATATAACATCATGTATATGTACCATTATTCCAACAGTAATTAACTGACTGCCTTCACAACGATATCTTGGGAGATAAATTAATAACATGAGACATGCATATTACCTACAGTAAAATATATAGGTGCACATATATTAGATTTTGTTGAAAGCAACAATGTCGCAGCTCTGAACATGCCAATTGACGGGCTTAACATTGAGTTAATCTTCAATGAGGCTATCTACTGAGACCAGGTCATCCACAATGGTCATCATCATCTGCAGCTTATTAATGCCATAACCAATAGGTACCACTTTCGCTGTGAAAAAAAGAAAGAAAAAAGTGAATTAGTCATAGAAAATGTTAGCATCATGCAATGAAGCAATAATTTAAGGAAAATATTAGAATGACAACAATAATGTCACACCACAAGATACATTGGCTCACAACAGCTTTACATGCTACCTCAACCCGCATGTTATGCATTAAGATCGCGCACATGGATAGTCTTTATGAGTCATGTGTCTTGTGGTGTAACATGGTGTTGTCATTCTAGCACTTCTCAAAATTAAAATGATAAAAATGAAAAAAATAATAGAATATATAAGCAACATGTTGCGCCCGCTCGTGTCTTTATCTGCGGGTTCGTAGATCTCACTAGCACCAATATTATCTATAACTTAACCACCTTGCACTCATATATGTGGGGTTTTACTCGAAAAGACTTCGGTACAATTGAAGAGAGAACCACAACTTAAGCATTTTTTTATGAAGTCTCACTCAACTGATGTGAGATTATAATATATTCGGTCCACAAATCACAACAGGCAGCTGAAGAGAAAGGATGGGGAAAAGGAGGGGGAGCGACACTAACATATATTTTTTATTACCACTTTTGTATTTTATAACTTACCACTTGTATGTGCATCTCCAAGCCATATTATAAGCATGGGTTTAACCTAGTTGATCTAGGGCGAGAACGATACCACGATAGCCCAAGCTTGCAACATTGACTTGGGTTATTTATACATGGAGAGTATTTTAATTTATTCGGTTCTAGGGACGACGCGTTTTTCTCTTACTATATTGATAGGGATTTTCTTTCGGCTTTGTTGAGAAAAACTCATTGTGCTTAATTAATTTCATGGTCCCTCTCTCTCCTCATGAAACTTTATCAGCTCTAGTTTCGTTACTTCCAAAGTAACGAAACAGAGCTTCCAAAGAGGGGTTTTTTAGGGTTGTTAAGACTTTTGTGTGGTGGAGCACCGGTAGGCACCGATGAGAAAAAATTCTCTACCGGTGCTCTAAGGTATGGTTTTCGAGCTGGTGGGGAGGATGAAGGTGGCGACAAGAGGTGAGGGAGGGGAAAATGGAAGTCCAACAAATTGCTAGCGTAGTCCAGTTGAGCTTACTTGGCGACTATGATCGCAGAACATTCCAATGTGCTTTAGATCCGATTTCTTCTCCGATCTTCTTCAACCCACGTCTTTTCTCCTTTGATATATATTAGTTTTTGTTTTCGTATTCTTAAATGTAGGCTTATAGATCTACCATAAAAGATTTGTGTTGTTTGTCCCAAATAAGGGATGTTGTCCCCATTTTCGGGGTAGTTGACCCCGGTGTCGGGGTAGTGTTTCCCAATTATGGGATTGTCGTTCCCTTGATAGGGTTGTTGTGTCGGCAAATGTGTCTTCAACAATAAATTGTGTAACATAATTTTTAAAATTTTTGTAAATATTTAACAATGAATGAATGGTTTTTCATTTTCTGAAATTAAAAAAAAATTACATGGTTCCCAGAAATTTTCTTTCTAAAAAAAATTACATGGTTCCCAGACAAGGGCAGGTAACTCGACACCGCGTAAGACACTTTCCATTTCCTTCATGTGAGTCTCTTCATTCCAAGGTTTCACATCCAAGAGAACAGCGGATTTGCCACCTACAATCACAAGTGTAATATACCACGTGTAAGCTCAAGATGTGATAAATGAAGCCATACAAACATATACATGTATATATATATATTGGTTCTTCTACCATGCGTATTAAAAAGATATCCATGTCATGAAACCTAAATAATTGCCATTGAATTTGCATCAATAGTTTAGATTACACTTTAGTTTGATTCTTTCAAAGTGAGTAACATGTTTGACCAGTCACATTATAATTAATGGACGTAATTAATGCATTAAACCGTGCCTTTTAATTTTTACACTCGTGTAATTGCATGCATTAAAGTACAACATAATAACTATGTGCAAAATCCAATGTAATATGAAAATAATATAAGGACAGTGCTAGTTGGACTCAAAGAGTCTGGACTCATGAGTTTTTGTTTTCACAAACTCATCCTCCAAAGTTTATCAAATTATTCAAATACCCCGTGCAAATTGGGGGTATGATTTGATTCCCCTAAACTCTTTTCTTCCCCATTCGGGTATCTCCATTCGGAAACTCCTCGTCTTCTTCAACCATTCAATGCTCTGATTCCCCATGGAGGCTCACGTGCCCTGCTTCTTCCCCATTCGCGCCATCTCCATTCATCATCATTGTCACAGACCACCACCACCATCTTCATTGCCCTCTCCTCGTCGGTGGGTGGTTGCCTTTACCACACCATTGCCGTTGCAGAGCGGCGAATGCTTCACTGGTGAGGCGACGACGGATGCTTCTGGTGTGAAATAAGTTGATCAAAATTGAGACTTGTGTAATTTATCCTCCTTCACGACTGGTTTTGGTGGGTTTTTGTTTGGTCAAGCATGGACAATTTCTGCTGTTGATTAATGATAACAAGGTTGATTTGGAGTCCTTGTAAACTTAGTGTGTTCTATATAGATGATTTTTGTGATTTTCTATTCTTACACATTTCTTCAAATTAAACTCCTCTGCACCAAATATTGTCTTTTTGGAACGCAGACCCATTGTTTGATACAATTTCTTAATGAAATTGTGATTCTAAATCATGTGGTATTTGTTGAGAATTACTAAAGGACAACGAATATAACTAAAACTCCACTCTTGTCCTATTTTTCTAAGTTCTAATGCTAACTAATCTAGGCAGGAGTCTTTCCTTTTAAGAACCCACCTTATACTTGCTTGAGGTATTCATTGTAAATAATGTAATTTCTCTCTGGGTTTTTTATGTGTAATTACATTGCTACATTTCTCTTGGTTAGTATTGGCATTCCTTTTTGTTAGCTTTTATGGTACAACCCTCTGCAAGTTTTAAGCATCGATCCTTGACAACTTGACAACTGACAAAACGGAGAAATACGAAACAAACCAATTGAATTGTATGAGAATTTAGTTGATGACCATTTGTTTATTTGTTTATCCATTCCCTTTTGTCATTGATCCACAAAACATGGTTCTGATTCGTGCAGTTCCAAAGGTAATAGGACATCATCTTATGTATATAAGACGTCGTGCGCTCCTGCTACCATATTAATTGAACAGACAGTTAATTAGTGCTTATTAATCATGTTATCAAATTTAATTGATATCCAAACTAAGATTAAAATTGGCCCTTTCCTACAGTAGTAACAGACAAACCTCTTCAATTAATTGATGCAAGTATTATCATGATACAAACGCACCACACTAACTTCCAGCAAGTAATGTTTAGCAATACATCAGAAAGTACAACTATAGCATGGACAGGGAACGATGTTCAAGCCAATTCAAGACCACATCGTTGCCGAAGCCATAAGAACGATGCATTTTGGTCATGTTGGAGCCTTTTCGGACTTCTCGCTTGTTGTCTTCTTTATACAGATGGATCTATAATATTTTCGATATGAATTAAGGCACTGGTATTAACAGTATATTAGTGTCTTCTGTAAACAATACAGACATACTTGGATACAGTCAAGCATCTGGTACATTCAAGCATTTGGGTACATTCAAAATTTGAAAGCATTTGGGTACACAGTGTCTTCTGTAAAAAATATTTGCGATATTACAATTATTAGTAATTATAATTACAAATTATTATTTATTACAAATTATTATTATAATTACTATTGTTAGTATTATTAATAAAATAAAATTCTTATTATGTCGCGAGGTAGGGGTACTTAGTATGTTTGTTATACATGTCATGGAGTCGCGAGGTAGGGGTAATTGGTGTGTTAGCTCTTGTATTACCGTCAAAAAATGATATTCGGACTATTACAATAATTCTTAATTATAATTAAGAATTATTATTATAATTACTATTGTTAGTATTATTAATAAAATATAAATATTATTATGTCGCGAGGTGGAGGTACTTAGTGTGTTTTTTATACAAGTCATGGAGCTCTTGTATTACCGTCAAAGAATGATATTCAGACTATTACAATTATTAATTATAATTACGAATTATTATTATAATTACCATTTTTAGTATTATTAATAAAAATAAAAATATTATTATGTCGCGAGGTGGAGGTACTTGGTGTGTTTGTTATACATGTCAATGAGTTTTTGTATTACCCTTATATGTTTTTGACTAAATTTTTCTTTTTGTAAATTTAAAATTTAGAAATTGATTGTTTCTAACTATATATGTGTATCTCCATTTTTTTGTCAAGTATCACTATATTATTATTATAATAATGAACTATTATTATTATTATTATTATTATTATAAATTAATGTATATTACTATTATTACTATTGTTATAACAAAAGTTAGAAAATTTAACTATTGATAACTATATATTTACGGATTAATTTACATTTAATCTAAGGGTAATTGGAAAAATTTAAATTTTTCAAATTCGGATTCGGACATATTTAGCACGTACATCAAGAAATGTTTTGGAGAAGCCAAGGATGCGCACTCAAGAGCCGAGAGTACTTCTATATGACCCACCATGCCTCTAGGCGAGATCTACGCTCGTTTGAGTCCTCTATAGGCACGTCTTAAGCAAACCTTGGCAAAGCTTTTGGCACAACAATGCAGAGGCCTAGCCATGCCATGGGCCCTCCCCATATACGCCTTGATCACTTTAATTCAATCCAATAATTTTACTTGGACTCATTAGTCCGGACTCATAAGGAGATTTTTAAAATTTTTGTAAGTATTTAAAATGTATTAAAAGAATTTTACAAGTGATTACGGTTGCTTCATTAATTGCTCGATGATATATTTGAAATAAAAAAAAAAAAAAATTTTGAGTCAGATTCATGAGTCCAAATAGTATTATCCAACTCAATATCATTTCCATGTATGCATAGATCTCGAGAAAAATTTAATCACATATCTACGTATGTAAGGGTCTTGAAAATTAAATGGCACGTATGCACGAATCTAAAGAATTAATGAATCGGAGAATTAAAAAACATGTAAGTACCAATCTCGAGAATTTATAGAGCATTTATGCATAGATAGTGAAAAATATAGAGAGATAATTAAAGAGACAAAAAAAGATAATAATAAGAGAAAAAAATAAATAAAGAGAGAGAGATAATTAATGCAAGTAGAGAGGGCACGTGGAAAGAGAGAGAGAGAGAGAGAGTTAGAGAGAGAGAGAGTGTTTTAATGTTTTGAGAGAATCAAAGTCACATCTTATTTAATGCTGGGTGTGTAGGTAGATGACTATTTTAACCTTCATTATTTAATGTGACCCACTTTTTATTTTAAATTATTTTGAAGCCCTTAAAAGTGTTAAAAATTATATAAAACTACTTTGAGTCTGGACTTTTTGAGTCCAAATAGCTTTTTTGATAATATAAATTGAAAAATATAGAAACAATTAACTTGATTGATGATATTATTATTAGTTCAAGAAAAATTGATGATATTATTATTTGAATAAAATAAATGTTGCTATTAGCTATTTTGTCCCAAAAAATTGAAGGATGAGAATTAAAACAATCTCATTTCAATATTTTGATAAGAATTTAATACGAGTTATTTCGGTAAATTAATACCAATCTTCAAAAATAGCAAGTTTTTTTTAAAATAAAAGTAAATATTTCGTTCTTGTACTATGAAATTTGCCTTTTTTAAACTCTTTAAAATAAAAATACGTTTTTTAGAGTTTTGTTATTTTTATATTTCAAATCTTAAATTTAATGTCTTTTTTTTACAAATATTTTTTCAACTTAATTATTTTCTCGTTAACAATATTTTTATATATTTTTTAAAGTAATCGTACAATATAAAACTTCAATAAAAATAATACTTTGCTAAATAAATTGCATAAATATCTTTTTCTGTTCAAATAATTCTTAAATTATGGAGAAACTTTATAAAATTATTAATTTTGTAGTGATTTAATTGGGGTAGAGCATGCCAATGAGTTTGCATTGTACTTTGACAATGAATATTGTGCAACTAACTTATGTTTTAGTTATAGTCAATTATAATTGTTCGCAATTGATATATTCATTACACATATATGTAGTTCGGCCCATGGTGACATAAAATCATTGATCCGCCCCTAACCCTAGCCTTACATTTTGGTAAGCGATGTCTCGTCCATTACACAAAAAACAATTATTTTATATAGTTTCTTAATTATAAAAACTTTAAAAAAAAATCGAGTACACATGTATTATTATTGAGAGTTATTGTCCAATAATCTTGCTAAAAGGTAAGATTCTAGAGGTAGTTAGTTTGACTTATGTTGAAGTCATCTTCTCAAAAAAAAAAAAACATAATTTATATTAAATATTGTATTTTCTTTTGAAAAATAATCTATAGTATTTTGGCACTGAGAAATAGAAAAATATGATATATTAACACATCTAATCAATTGCGAAAATAATAAAAACATCATTTTTTGTCAAATAAAATAATCATTATTTTTGCGAAGTTTATTAGATCATTCAAAAAATATGTCTAGTTAAAAAATAATATTAGCTATATGATATTTTATCTCAAAAAAGTTATATGACAGTTTTCTAAATCAAATTATAACATATTTACTCGAAAAAAATATATATATTTACCTTCCTTTTTAAAAAAACTGTCTAATTGGTGTTGCATTTTTTTAAAAATAAACTGATATATTTTTTTGATAATTACATTTATCACATAATTGTTTAAGTCTCTTGATGTCCATTATGATGTGTATACACATGCTTCAATACTATCTAAAGAACTTTGTTTTATTGCATTAACTAAAACAGAGAGAAAGTCATTATTTTTTTGGTGAGAAGCCCATTAAGTGGGTCCTACCTCAAGTGCTCATTAATGTTATGTTACCTAATAAGCAGGTGAAGAAATTCAGTTCCATGGCATGAGTATCTTTTTGATACCCATTGTAGAAGAACCCATATTATATATATATATAGTAATTAAAATTTAAAAATTAAAAATATAAGTACATTTTTTAACTTATCAATATTTTCTAATGTGATTGAGATAAGATGTGAATGAAAAAAAAGCTAGTCATAATAGGACATTACTTCTTCAAAAAAAAGTGTATTGGATTGATGAGAATGAGTTCATGATTGATTTGGAGATAAAGAAAAAAAAAAAAACGTGTAGTGAATTGGTAAGGAGTTAGAGTTTGATTTGAATACAAAAGAAAAGGTTGATTTGGAGATGAAAAAAAAAGTATGGACAAATAGGTAAATTTCATACCACTCAAAAATTTGTGATTCGTGTTTTTATATATATATGTGTGTGTGTGTGTGTGTGTGTGTACAATGGAGTTCAAATATATAATCATATCATGAGTACTACATATCTCATCATTGGATTATTATGAGATTTCAATCTAATGGTGATTGATGTAGTGCATTAAATGCAAAACACATTTAAATGCGCAATAAATGTTATGTAATTAGGTTCCATTGTAGAATCACCCTATATACATTCATTATCATGATAATTTTAAATCTTCACTATTAAATTTAGATCCAATTATGAATATACCTTCTTGGAACTTATGTACATATTTAAGAGTTATTAATGTAGTCTTTATATTCACCATGTGATTTAAACCCAATGGTCAAGATTTAAAATCACCATAAAAAATGATTTTTCTCAATCACCATGTTAGAATTTAATGATGAAACTTTTTTTAATAGTCGAGGATATTTGAAGTACCATCACTAACAGTATTGAACTGATGGTGGACCCCAACCTCTTAAAACTAAAAGTGAAGAAAACTGACGGAGATAAACATCGTTGTCCTGTTATAAGAAAAACTTTAAAAAAAAAAAAAAACCATATAATTATATGCTAATTACATAAGACTTTGGAATGATTATTTATAAAAATATTACATATTTTGAATTTTGAAAAATTCATATAATTGAGAAAAAATATTTATATAATTATATGCTAATTACATGTAGGAGTTGGCTCCCCACCTCTTAAAGTCTGGTTCCGCCTTTGCACATAAATATACACTAATGAAATTATAACTAATTAATATTAAAAAAATTCACGTTCTAATTTAGAATATGAAATATAGATCCATGCAAATGATATAAAAATGTAAAGAAACCCATATACCTTGATTTTAACAAAAGAATGGTTATATATACTTTCTCTGGTCACAAATATACGTCGTTTAAGATAAAGGCACACGAATTAAGACAATATTAATTACAAGGGTAATTTACATATACGCCCTTTGACATTAAATGAAGTGAAGAACCATAAATATTTAAATAGTATAAAGGTATAATTGGTTAAAAAACGTTAAATACACTCTCGAATTTTGAAAACGATTTATAATTTTGACAAATAATTGAAAAATCATAAATATTTAAATTGTATGGTGTCATAGTACTAGCCCTAACAAACAAGGTAGTATTTACAATATAATTAAATACTCGCTTTTTTCTTCTTTTGGGTATGGAGGTTTGTGAAGATGACCTGCCCATTGACGATGATGATGATGATATGAAGGAATTTTAACTTTGTGTGGATACATGCATGTGGTATATCTAAAAGGAATATTTATAGATGTCTCGGGACTGAGAGATGTAATCAATTACATTAATAAAAACACAATGATTTACTTATCTTTATTGTTTATAAGAATATTCAACTGCCACAAAGTTAATTTTGAAAAGGGTAGTGCTAGATAGACTCAAAAAGTCCGGACTCAAACAACCAAAAAACAATGGAGCAATTATTGGTGTTTGGGGTGATAACTTAGATAGATATCTTAAATTATTAATAAAAAATCTTTGGATCCGAACTGACAAACAGATTTTTTGTTTTGAAAAATCGCGACAGTAACAATGGAACAACATGATAATCAATCACAGTTCTCTTGGCAAACGTCTGGAACACAATAATACACATGCATATTAAAATCGTAACGAAAAATAAAACTTCTAATAAATTTGAGATAAAGTAATTAATATACTTTTGATTTATTATTGTTTGGCTAGTTTTTTTTTTTTTTTTTTTTTGTCAAGACACAATGAAATTCATTGCAAGTAATTGTGAGAACCATTACAACTTAGATGCATCAATGTAGATCAATCTCCCTTGAGAAATGCAGATACAACAATATAGTTCAGTATCCTTGAGAAATAGAGGCAATCAAGCCTCATCCCAAACAAAAAATCTTGCATGAGTCAATTATAGGGAGCGGGAAAACGAATATGTAAAGATACTATAGAGGATCCTAGGGTTAGAAGGCAACCGCCCCTAAATCCGCCTCTGTATATATACATAGAGATATAGTGTTTCTTAGCAATATATATTGACTTAATTATAGTACTGATGACGAGCAACATAAGATGTGCAGCGAAAGTACTTCATGAATTACAACATTTTGGAAATAATCCTTAACCATTTGAAATGGCCAAATCAATCACAACCTTTAAGTTTGGTCACAATGTCCAACCAAAAGACTACCTACCAATACCATATATGAACATGCAAGTACATGATAAAATCTTGAGTTAAATTTTGAATAGATTTTAATCTGAAGCAAAAAATAAAGATGAAAACGGTCATTTTAAAAAGGTTAATACTATTTTGCAAAAAATTGTAAATGTCAGGATAATTTTGCTTAAAAAGGTTAATACTAAAAAAGGTTATTTTAAAACGGTTAATCTTTGTTGATTAATATGCATAGTCTCTTTAGTGATTATGCATTTGAGGTTTGGTGAATATTTGTTGGTTGACAAGGTTTAATTAGGTTTGAGACCATTTGCTAAGTTGTTCAAATAGCTCATCCATGGACATAGTAAATTATATTGCTCAAGTCTCTCACAAAATAGTTCACTTGTTCAAGACATTCACAACCAAACTCTATTAAGAGTTTGAGTTTAAACTGATTTACTCAATAATATACAAAAACATGGACACAAAATCAAGGTATTGCATTGATGAGTAACATTAAGATGTACATGTGCATACTTTTTTTTTAGTGTGCAATGCATGATCCAACACTTTTTTTTTTTTTTTTTTTTTTTTTTTTTTTGACTAGAGTGGGAGTCAAACTTGCGACTTCCCATAACCTTACTTTTTGACAAGTGATGTTTTTACCATTTCACTAAAGATGTTTTGGCAAATGCATGATCCAACATATTACAACAAATAACTGATATGAGAAAATGTCATGGGAAGGGATTTTCTACAATTGAGAATACAAAGTTGGTATACACATGGCACTCTGTTATTAGTAAATTGTACCAACATCATACTCTCAAATGAATCAAATCCCTCCCAAAAGGTCCTAATGCTAACAACTTTTTACAATATAACCCTAATCATCTCAAACAGACAACTTAATCATTGACCTAATTTGATTATGATTCCAATCTAAAAGGCTAACTTCACCTTGTGTAGATGCATACGATCAAGAGATTTTGAAACGACAAAGATACATATAAACTCACAAGGTAACATTGATGTTTTTGACAGAGATCCCACGACTATATGACATTAAGCACATCTTAGTAACTTTACCACGACACCAATTCTAGTTCAACAATTTTTACATGCTAGGACATCTAAACAGATTTTCTCACATGTAAGCACAGGCACAATACGAGAACAAGAAAACATGGAACTATAGTAGGTCACTATAATGGCCTCTAATATTTAAGCGATGTTACAACTATTACTAGCAGTGTATGGTTTATGCTCATCTTTGAGAAAAGCCACTTTAAATCCATCACCTAAAAGTGGACATTGGATTAAATGCTAGCCTATTCAAGAATATTCCAAACTCTATATACATTAACAAATAACAAGAATACTAGGCATGTCGAAGAAACAAAATATAGATTCTATCAGTTCCTACACAGCTGGCAGAGACTCTGATCAGAAATTCTGTTTTCACTATAGATTGCCTTACCAACTTGGGGGCATGGCATCACATTTGACCCAAGAAAAAAAAAAAATCCAAGTAAACATTTCCATGAGCTCTAGTTTTAACCACAAATGAGAATGAACCCAATGAAAATAATTCAAATTTATTAATCACAATTCGGTTGTTTATCTACTAAATTTAGGCAAAGCTTGAACTTGATGTTAGATTATCTTTTTCCTAAGTAATCTCTATTAATTGTGACCCATATTATGTTATCTCGTACTTTATTCATTGAGCCCACAACTTGATGATAGTTTGGACGCAAGTGGTTAGAGTATCCGGTTTTAATTCCCTCCCCTTTCTCTTAAAAAGGAAACGAATCTACCAACTGAAAAACAATTATTTGATATGATTCATTTATATACAATGGATCTCACCATCAATGTATTCGTCTTACAATAGAAGGCAGAGAGGGAAAACACATTCTCAAATTGGATAGTAATGGAAGGAGGTATGTGTTTATTTATTTATTTATTTACAATTGAATTAAAGTGTGTTATGTTGATCATTGAATATTAATGTTAAATTGTCTTATATGTAATATTTATCAAAGATGGTTTATGGATACATGTCTTTTATCCTAAATTCGATTTCGATGATACACACATTCTAATGTGTGAATCAAATTTAGGATTTATAGGAAACTAATCTTCACGCTCACATCACAAACTATGTAAGTAGTTTGATTTATCAGAAACTTCCAAAAAAAAAAAAAATTAAATACCTTCTTGCCCATTAAATCAAACTCTTCGCAAGATGTTTATCCAAAATTGGAGTATTAAACACAAAGTCAACGAAATACCTGTAATACCCAAAAATCGACAAGATCTCGTAAAATCAAACTATTTTAAATACCTTCTTGCTAATAAAATAGGCATCGGAATAGGAAACACTTAAAATTGCCAAAATACCTTTTATACCAAATTGAAGAATTGACTTCAAAAAACAATTTCGAACTGTCGATCAAAATTAAAACAATAATGCGGAAACTTTTAGATTGACTCAAAAAATCGAAAGTGAATAACCATTGTTCTTATACCAATGTAATCTTTAATGATCTACGTATCACACTTTAATTCAATTGTAAATAAATAAAAAACACATGCCTCCTTCCATTACTATTCAATTGGAGAATGTGTTTTCCCCTCCTTGCCTTCTACTGTGGGACGAATACATTAATGGTGAGATTTGTTGTATTTAAATGAATCATGTCCAAATAATTGTTTAAAATAAATAAATCCTACAACAGCATAAAACAATTCTTGTGAACCACAAATAAGATGTGAAGTATTGGGGCTCAAGTCAATGGTGCAATCAAAAACGATCTTTCATGGCCAACACAATTAAGAACAACAAAGGAAACAAAGAAACTAATAACTCAAAAACCGTGAGCGCTAATCTCATATACCCAAGGGGGGTTTTCATGAGAATTGAGCATCCATCGTTTCAGACTCACCACTGCAATGTAAAATACAGAAGAGCCAAAAAAACTGGAATAAATTAGAAGGGTTCAGCATGGAAAACTTAATCATGAAACCGACTGCCCTACAATGATCTTTGGGGGATAAATAACATGAGATATTACCAGGAAGATAGGAGCATATTTAGATTTTGTTGAAAGCGAAAATGTCGCAGCTCTGAACATACTCATTGATAGGCTCCACTGTGAGGCGCTCTTCAACGAGGCTATCTACAGAGACCAGATCATCCACAATGGTCATCATGATCTGCAGCTTCTTAATGCCATAACCAACAGGTACCAATTTCGCTGTGAAAAAAAAAGTGAATTAGTTATCAAAAATGTTAGCACCAATGAAGCAATAAAAGGAAGAGAAAAAAAAAATAAAATAAAATAACAGAAAGCAACAGAAAGCAACAAATGGCTGAAGGGTGCTTTTGAGTAAGCACTTACATGCTCCCCAGAGAAGGCCAGGTAACTCAACACTGCGGACAGCCTCTTCCAGCTTCTTCATGTCAGTCTCATCATCCCAGGGTTTCACATCCAAGAGAACAGAGGACTTTGCCACCTACAATCACAAGTGCATAGCACGCATAAGCTCATGAGGTGATGAATGCAAATTAGAGAGAACTGATGGATATTTTTGACTTCAATGGTGAAATTTAAGCATCAAGCATTCCTGCATTTACCAATCTATCAAAACGACGACTACATGGCTCTTGCATACAAATGAAATTAGAGTTAATACTTAATAATAAACATAAAATTCACGTTCTAATTTAAAAAAAGGCAAACTCATTTTTTGATCACTGAACTTAGAACTTTTTATGCTTTTGGTCCCTGAACTTTCAAAACTACACATTTGGTCTCTCAACTTTTTAATTAGTGCATATTTGGTCCTTCTGTTAGAGAGACAGTTAAGACTAGTGACGTGGCTAATGGAACAAGCCACGTGGCTGTTTTTTGTTGAACCGCTGGTTAAACCCGGACCAAAATTAAAAAAAACCAAATATTTCCCCAAACCCAATTGTTTCTCTCTCTGTTTTGGAAACCCTTGCCTCACTCACTTCGTCAATCTCACACAATCGCCTCTCTCTCCCACTATTGCAGCATCTCCCTCGCGCATCCTCTACACCATTTGTAGACTTAAGAAGTTGAAGAATCGGCTAGAGTGGGGGGAAGACGGATTGGATGGGTGGGTGTATGAGGAGGACTGAATTGGAGAATGGAGGGAGAGATGGGTTTCTAGCTATTCAGAAGTTGTAGATGCCTGATGTGTTGGATAATTGGACTTGTAGCGATATGAGCCTCGGCGGGTGCAAGAGCGAATGCTTGAGAAAAAATGGTTCTTGTGTATATCAAAGTAAGGGAGAGAGGACTGCATTATATGGTTTGGGGACTTGATGGATATCAAAATGCTTAATAATGATGGATTGCAACAACTATACTTAAAATTTTGGTCACTTATTGAGAGGTAATTAGTTTAATCAGTTCAAAAACTAATGATGGATTCTGCAAACAGAGTTGAGAGAAATTCATGCACAATTTTCGTTTTTTTGTTGGGTTTGGGAAATTTTTGGTTTTTTAATATTTTGGAAGGGGCTACGTGGTCGGTTCTGATAGCCACGTCACTAGACTTAACTGTCCCTATAACAGAAGGACCAAATGTGTACTAATTAAAAAGTTGAGGGACTAAATGTGTAGTTTTGAAAGTTCAGGGACCAAAAGCAAAAAAATCCAAAGTTTAGGGACCAAAAAATGAGTTTTGCCTTAAAAAAAAAAAATAAATTTAGATCCTTACATACAAATAATAAAAATGCAAAGAATCCCAGATATCTTGATAAACAAAAAAAGAGGAGTTCATCAAGATAAAGAACACACAGTTTTGTCACAGTTCTAAGTTTATAATAGACAAGGTAGTATTTACAATAGAAACACTCACTCTCTTTCTTCTTTGCTGATGCTTTGACAGATGCCTCCCTCTCTGCTGCCGCTGCCTTTTCCTCCTCTGTCTCATCACCAAAAAGATCCAAGTCATCATCATCATCTCCCTCAGGTTCTGCCTGCAAATTTACCCGCAAAACAATAGGTAGTGAGCTTTGCAACAGCCAATTAATAAGCATATGCACCACAACTAATAAAATGACGAAATCCATTAAATGAATTTGTATGATATGTATGATTTAATGGTGTGTTTGGTTCGCATGACTGCTTAAGTAATCCGTTGGATTATATGTAATTCGTTGTTCAGTTCGCATGATTAGATAATGTCATCAGATTAAGTTATCATACAAACTTTGGACTAAACAAAATGGACTCTCACCCTATCACTAGCTAATCCAATCTCTCCCAATATGTGTAAGGACGAAAAGGCCCATCACTTACTCCAAACAGGGGGTTTTTATATGGGGAGGGGAAAAAAGGGGATTTTCTTTTAATCACTTAAAACCATATCATGCCAATCGATGCACTCCATAGTTGCAGCTCGAGGAGATGTTCGATTGCTTCGAGCGCATGCAGCGGCAATACCGGCCTTTGCCACACTCGCCGCCACCACTACCGTAGAGCAGACAGTTGTCGCACCGATACTGTTTTGGCGACCTCGCTTATGACTACTACTACCGAGATACTATCGGCAGTCACTACACCATTGAATACTTCGACTGTGACACCGACGCTGATTCCACACTTGAAGATCACATTCAAGATGTTCTTATCAGTTGAGATGAAGTTGATCAAGGAGTTCATTCGTGCTCAGTCAAGCTACTATCGTAGTGGAAAAAACCCAGAGGTGGCTGGGAAGTGGTTTCGTTCACACGCGAAATACCATGGACTTTTGAGAATTTACAACAACATGGAGAGATTCATGCACCTGCGTACCTTGCGATAGACGCAGCTGGAACCGAGCGACTTCGGATCCATTATTTTATTCGATGACTCGACTAGAGATTGAGGGAGCGCAGATTGTACGCCAAGTCTAGTGAGTGCGAGTTTTGACGTACGGAGGTGAAGCTCTTGGGACACTCGCGATAGAAGTACTTCAGTTGACTCAAGTAAGATTCACGTTGTCATTGACTGGTCTACACCAGAGTGCGCAACAGACATCAGGAGCTGTTATGATTGACACGATATCATGGACGCCTTTTTGTGGGACTTCTCCAAAATTGTAGCGTCGATGACTAGATTGACCAAGAAGGTTATGACCTTCCATTTGTCCAGTGAATGCGAAGCGGCTTTCGCCGAGTCGAAGATGTTGACTTTTGCACCATTGTTGATGTTGCTCGAGCCGACCAAAGACTTGACTTTTCTTACGATGCTTGTGATACCGGATTGAGATGCGTACTGATGCATGGAGTCAAGTGATAGCTTATTTATCGCGTCACTTGGGGACTCGTGTGAGGAGTCGTCCAATGCACAACCTGAAGCTCGCAGCAGCTATGAGTATGTCAGAGGTTCCAAATACTGCAGATGCACATATTTGCGGGTAGATGCGAGGATCGACAATATATATTCCAGGCGTCTTGGAATGTCAGAGAGCTGATGTGACGTATCAGAGGTTCATGGGCATGACACAAAGTCTAGGTTATTAGATTGGCGCGAGTCCGTTGATGAGCGGTTGATACACCCAAGTAGATTGTGGGTTCTGGCAATGGTAGGGTAACACGTTCGAATTTTTCAAGAGGCTCACAACTCCAGGTACACAGTGCCTTCAAGGTGCGGTTTCAAGACTTTGGAGGCGAAAAACTACAACTCACGTGTCCGGTGCCTCGTGGCGAGTACGGGGGGTGTCAGGCTCGTGAGGGGGGGACATAGATGGTGTGGGAGGTCGCAATTCGTGCACCCGCACTGCCTGTGCGACCTAGTACCGGTGTGGGGAGGTCGCGAGTATGTGCACCCCATGTATCAGGGCTGGGCCTTTACATTCGCAATTTGTGGGAGGTCACAGCTCGTACACCCACACTGCCTGTGCGACCCAGTACCGGTGTGGGGAGGTCGCAGTATGTGCACCCTAGGTACCAGCTTGCTAGGCAGAGCCCGTGAACATAATTGCCTTTAGGTTTGAGATTGTTATAGATCACACGAAAAAATTTTGTTGATTCGTGAGTGGTTACAGACTGCTTTAGACAGACAACAGACGTACGCGAACAAATACCGCAACAGGCTGAGTTATGAAGTGAATGATTTGGTTACTTGAAAGTTTTTCCATTAAAAGGCCTCATTGCGGAGAGAGATTTCACCGTGCGAAGACGATACTCCACTTGTTTCAAGGTTATCTAAATTTCGGGGCGAAATTTCCATTAGTTGGGAAGACCGTAACGGCCCGAAAATTTGACTTGTGCCACGTGCCAGGTCAAGGTCGTATGTGGGACCCACTTGACGAATACGTATGTCCGAATCTCGAGTGGAAACACTAATTGTTGAGAAACGTATACGCCGAGAATTCGGGGAGCTGAAAAACGAACGGGATGCATCTCGAGTCGCGTGCCAACATGAGACGAGATAGTCGCGTTATGTGGTTTAATGTGTACATTGGATACGCATCGTGATGCGTGTAGAGCGAGTATTGAAATTATGAAGCGGGTTGGTGTCTCGAGATGCGCGTTGCTCGAACAAATTTTGGTCAACCATAGAAGCGGTGGACAAAGAAGTAAAATTATTGAGGTTGCATCGATATTCGCGATGCACGAATCTCGAAGACACTTTTGATTTAAAAAATCAAAAATAAAAAAATAAAAGTAAAGATAATATATAATATATATTATATTATAAAAAGATAATATATATATATATATATATTATATTATAAAATTAAAGATATAATATAATAATATATATTATATTATAAATGGAATGAAACGGTTTGATTTGGGAGAATAAATGAAGAGAGAGAGAGAGAGTGGTTTGAGGTGGGGGAGAGAGAGAGAGGAAGAGTGGGGAATATATTAAAAGAGAGAGAGAGTGGTTTGAGGTGGGAGAGAGAAAGAGAGTGGGAAATAAATGAAGAGAGAGAGAGAGTGGAATTGATTGAGAAAATAATATAAAAGAGATGGAGTGAGAAAAGTTGTGAATTGAAAAAGACAGAGAATGAAACGAGAAGAAGAAAAGAAAGAAATGGAGGGAGAGAATGAAGAGTGATTTTGAGGAGCAGAGAAGGAAAGGGAGAAGAAAGCGGAGGAAGAGATTGGGGGAGAGAACGACGACGACGACGCGCCGCGACCGGATCCGCGACGATGCTCGTGCACGCCGCTGTCCGCCTCGTGAGCCAGCCGCGCGCGCCGTCGCCTCCTTGAGCTCCCACCGCGCCTCGCGCCTCCTTGAGCTCCCTACGCGCGTCGATTTGGTCGCATTTGGAGCTCGCACGCGCCGCTACGCGCGATTCGGTCGCGAGCCGCCATCCGCAACCTCCATGCGCGCCGATCGCCGCCGCAACCACGCCGCTGCCGACCGTTCTTTGGTGTCGCCGCGTCGTCATCATCGCGGATCCGGTCGCGGCGTCGTCATCGACGTTCATTCCCCCCCCCTCAATCTTTTCCTCCGCTTTCTTCTCCCTTTCCTTCTCTGCTCCTCAAAATCACTCTTCATTCTCTCCCTCCATTTCTTTCTTTTCTTTCTTCTCGTTTCATTCTCTGTCTTCTTCAATTCACAACTTTTCTCACTCCATCTCTTTTATATTCTTTTCTCAATCAATTCACTCTCTCTCTCTTCATTTATTTCCCCTCTCTCTCTCTCTCCCACCTCAAACCACTCTCTCTCTCTTTTAATATATTCCTCACTCTTCTCTCTCTCTCTCCACCTCAAACTACTCTCTCTCTCTCTCTCTTCATTTATTCCCCCAAATCAAACCGTTTCATCCCATTTATAATATAATATATATATATTATATTATCTTTATAATATAATATATATATATATTATATTATCTTTACTTTTATTTTTTTTATTTTTGATTTTTTAAATCAAAAGTGTCTTCGAGATTCGTGCATCGTGAATATCGATGCAACCTCAATAATTTTACTTCTTTGTCCACCGCCTTTATGGTTGACCAAAATTTGTTCGAGCAAAGCGCATCTCGAGACACCAACCCGCTTCATAATTTCAACACTCGCGCTACACGCATCACGATGCGTATCAATGTACACATTAAACCACATAACGCGACTATCTTGTCCCACGTTGGCACGCGACTCGAGACGCATTCCCGTTCGTTTTTCAGCTATCCGAATTCTCGGCGTATACGTTTCTCAACAATTAGTGTCTCCACTCGAGATTCGGACATACGTATTCGTCAAGTGGGTCCCACATACGACCTTGACCTGGCACGTGGCACAAGTCAAATTTCGGCCGTTACAGTAAGTCTTCAACTTCGGATTAACTCTAATCCATAGTCATGTAATCTAATGTTTGCTAATCCGACCCTATCAAGACAACCCTATACCCAATCGAACACACCATCAAAGTTTATGTTGCTACACATAATTGTAACAACAACAACATAGCCTCAGCCCCAAATTAACTGGAGTCGGCTACATGGATCAAACTTTTCCATTGTGCTCGATTAAGTGCAATTGATGGTGAGCTTTGCAAACCATTCAAATCTCTCTTAATTAATGCATCCCATGTTAACTTTGGTCTACCCCTACCTCGTCGAATTTCTACAGTTTCTATTGACTACACATAATTGTAAGCAAATTATAAAATTTCAAACAAGTAGAGTATCAGCAGCAATGCAAGTCCTAGTGCTTAATTAGGTCGAACACCAATATCAGCTTTCACAGCAAGCTATCGAATACTAAAATAACATGAAGGGTGCATCATTCATGGAAGTGGTAGAATGGAAAATACTTTCAAATGATGTCTTAACTAGAGTAAAACCTCATCCAATTGCCCAACAAATTGAATAAATTTGTTTCTCTCCGGCATTCAAAATATTTCGCTAATAATGTCACATAAACACACCTTTTTAGCTTCAGCCGGGGAAGCCTCTGATGCAGCAGCTTGGCCACCAACTCTCACACCAACAGCCTTCCCAGGAAAACTGCAACAATCAAACAAACAAAACATCAGATCGAGACATTGATAGCATCAACAACTCGACAACTACTCACACTTTCAAACTAAACATCAGTTTCCAAACATAAACACCTCAACTAAGACAGACTCAGCAACAGAAGAACCAATACAATCAGTCGCCAAAACCCAATCTTTCTATGTACCCAAAAAAAAAAAAAAAAAAAAACCATTCTTCCAAGCTATACATAATGTGCTATTACTACCACTAGCGAGGCACATATCGAAAGCACTCTACTAACTTCCCTATCAAAAATCAATCAAGAAATTCCGATTCGAGCAAGCAAACCTTTAAAACATTCAAATTCATCTTCAAAATAGACTCATGAGAAGCGCAATCGCGATACACTATCGAAAGTCGCCTACTTTGTTTCAATAACTAACACTGCTGAATAATTCAGAATCAAAATTGAACTGATGAAAAACCACAAACCTTGCAGAGAGTTGCGAAGACACGCTCTCATACCACTGAGAGACGTTCGGGAAACTCTCGCCAGGATTCACCAAAACCGCCGCGTAAACCTTGATATCATCTCTGGTGAGCTTGTCACTGCAAATCCACCAAACCAATCAGAATTGAAAACAAATCAAAACACGAAAAACATCATCCGATCATCAACAACAGCGATTCAACTTGGAGAAGACGTACCCTGAGATGTAGGACTTGCAGAAGAGGAATTCCTCGAGAGATTCGAGGCCGGACTCGGTGTGGAGATCGGTGAATGTGACCGCCATTGATGATGAGGACGAGGAAGGTGAGATGGAGAGCAGAAACCCTAGCGAAGACGATGAAATCTACAAAACCCTAGTCGTGGCGGCAGTGAGTGTGAGAGAGAGATTTGGTTTTTTGGGGCTATATATATACTCAACGAGAGAGCTACAGAATATGCTTTCGTTAGTGACTGCTTTAGAAGTTAGAGTGATATTCGCTCACGAGAGTCTTATATATACTCTTGGGTTGCCGACATACACAGATTTTGAAGAGCGAAAATGGATCGAGGCTGCATGAATGGCTTATGTGAACTAATATATTTTGCTATTTTAGTCAAAAAAATGATTGACTATTAAAACAAATGTCAGAGTTGAAGTACTTTTAAAGAGGCATTGACCCATAATGATCATATGGGTTGAGGTTAAAGTGTATTACAGAATAGTAAGTGGAAGTTGAAACATCTCTAAACTTTATTTTGAGTAGGTAATGTATCTACATCTCATCAGAAATGTTTTAGTCATAGATTAATATGTTTAAGGAACAAAAAGTGCTAATATAAGAACATCGAATGCACATCACGCCCATCTCACCATGTATTGCACCTCGAGATGCATAAGGTCACATCTCGAGACACACGAATGTTGGTCATAGATCGAATGCACATTGCAATGTTATTCTAGCATTTCCCTTAAGGGCATGCTATTTGTGCCCTAGCACTTGCACTTTGGGTAAGCAATGTATTTACCATCTCACTAGAGATGTTTTGGTCATATAGTCTAATAAGTTTTAGAAACAAAAAAAAAACTGCTAGAATAACAACAACCAATAAGTTTTAAGAACATAAAAAATGCTAGAATAACGACACCGAATACACATCGCGACACCGAATACACATCACGCCCATGTCACCATGTATTACACCTCGAGATACATAAAGTCACATCTCAAGACATGCACGGACGATGGAATTGACACAATGTACATAAAGTCACGTACTTGTCGGTGTACGTGAGATACAAAGGATGTGTGCATGCACAAGTCAATGCAAAAGTTGGGCATTGACAAGTAAGTGTTTGTGCTAGTAGAAGACAACATTTACCTTAATTAGTTTTATCTCGGGCATAAAAAATAAAAAAAAAAAAGTTTTATCTCATGTCATGAATGCCACACTTAGTAGTTAGTATCACCGAGTCGATGAAGATACAAGATAGTTCCGTGCTACAATGGTAAAAATCTTAGTGTGTAGATTGGTGATATGAGATCAAATTAAGCTCCAATTTTTAAATGTAACCTCAAACGAAAATAATAATAATAATAATTATATGAGTACGTCGAATCAAACATCTATATCTATGTGTTGGATGAACCTTTAAACATGTGTGCTAATTTCATAATAAGAAGTTTTTTTTTTGGGTGGTTTTTTTTTTTTTTTTTTGTTTTGTTGATTAGGATGGGACGAAAAAGCCCAAGTTACATAGCACACATTTGAAGAAAGAATACCATTGTAATGTCATTATATAGAAGTCTTTTTAAGTATTTTTTCTTTTTTTTTTGGAGTTGCATATCTTTGTTTATGTTATAAACTATAAAACAATTTCAGGGAATCTTTCGTGACCAATCCAAGATGTTTATTTTGCACTTTTTTCAAAAACTTTTTTTGGACTAATCGATTTTACCACGGTATTATCGAGGTGTTAAAGTGACATCTATCACCATCAATTTACTACAGAGATACAAGCTCCAATTTTAATAGCATTCTTGTCGTGAAAAGATTTCATTGCAAGTTTTTGTAAGAAACTAACGTATCTACAACATCCTTAACTCCAACATAAATCGAACCAAAGCAAATGATGTTTCGTCCATCTCACATGTTTTGGCTACTCATCGTTTGTTGTAAACTTCAGTTGTTGTGACATTTATGACAAAAATTCTAATTATGAAACTTGGACGGGTTGGCCCAACGGTAAAAACAAACTTGAGATTATTTAGCTTAATTGCACGATCCCAAATTTGATTCCTCGTTGCGTCAAGATTGTCTGGACCATTGAACTACGCACATGTCAATTGCATTAGAGCCTTATGAGAATAGTCAGACTTGTCTAAATACCCTCGAAAATCCAAAAAGAAGAAAAAAAAATCTAGTTACGAGGCTAACGAATAAATTTGTGAACTTCAAGACAACAACAACAACACCTTAGTCCTAAATTAATAGGAGTCAACTATATGATCAAACTCTTCTATTGTGCTTGACACAAACACCGAGGAATCAATTAAAAAAAAAAGGTTCCCACGTAGTTACCAAGAGAATAGAGTAGCCAGGGAATGTAGTTTACTTGCCATTTGAACTCCTCGTTAGTTCTGAAAAGACCTGCTTTAAGGGTCTCGAGGAATCCCATGAAAGTATTTCATTCTTGTCTGCAAATTTAAGGAAACTCAAATAGTCTAAGCAATATTTAACCCTGCATGGACAAAAAAAAAAAAAAAAAAAAAAAAGACTCAATCACACAATAGTTAATGAAAAACTCTAGGATGACATGATGCACGACATCAACTAGTACCATGTATTTGCATGTCGCTAGATGATGCCCATTGTATAAGACCATCTCCAACAACAAAACTTTATTTTCCCCTTTATTTTACAATTTTGTCATCAAACTTTATTTCTTCTCCAACCACAATCTCTATTTCTTACTTTTAAAATTTAAAATAAATATAATTAAAAAAAAAAAAAAAAAAAAGAAACTGCAAAATGCAATTCGTGAACAGTGGAACGTCGGAATCTGGTGTTCCGCTGTTTACGAACTCCATTTTCATCTACAGCATATGTACAAGCACAATATACCAGTTAACATCACAAATCATGTCCCTATAAAATTATCTTAATCGCCAACCGTCAATAGCATTTATATTCACAATTCCAACATAAACTATACTATTAACCTTGCCCCTGCCTCCTCATTAGGTTTTATAAATATATATATTCAACCTGTAAAAATGAAAGAGTTGGCTCCACACATTTTGTTTAGTACATTTAATCAAGAATCTATGAAGGATACAGACAAGCATTGGTGCAACAACTCACCTCAGACATCAATAACAACTGAGCTACCAGCTGTGCAAGGCCTCCGAAAACTTTGAACTCTTCATCGGAATGACAGACTTTCTCTCCTGTCCTCTTATGTGCTAAGACATTCCATAGAAAAACAGAATTTAATAAACAAGAAGCATTGGAATCAACTAAACCAAACATAAGCTGAACCAAGTCTTCTCTCCTGAACAAATTAAATTTTTAAGGCCCAGATACTGGATATTCGAATATCCGCTCGAACCAGCCTCAGACATTTACCTTGGATCACCACTGCCCGTTGTCTACTTGATTCGACGGCATTCATGGAGGATGGATTTCCTGTTTATATTTGAAAAGTAGAGTTAGTTTCTAGCTTTCTTTTACTGACCTGCAGCTTCGTACCTCATTGCTGTTCTGATAATTTAGCTTTAGATATCATCTGCTAGAAACCAGAAATCCACATTGCACAAACTAGAGACTCGAAGCTTTCGGATAGCAACAATTCTTGGCTTTTGCCTTGTTTTTTTCATTTACAGTTTTGTTCTCTAATTTGCTTCATGTGTATAGATATCAGAGATTCATTTGCACTACTTTGAAAGAAAAACAAAGATGAAGATAAAAAGCAGAAATCTCCATTTCATGATGTTCTTCTAATGAGAAAGAAAACTCTTAACTCAGACAAAAATGTTAAATTTTTTGTTGTGTATAAAGCAAAAGGAAACAAACGTAAACTCGAATATTAGGAACAAAGAATCATAGAAGAGCACTCATCACACTCATCACTTAACAGCCTATTTCATTTTTCTTTCTTTTTGGTCGAAAATTACTGCTTCATACTGCAAAGGGTACAAAGGCATCTCACCCAGATCATAATGTCCGCGGAAGTTCAAAGGGTGGTGGTGATCCAGGACGCGTCCAGAGAGGTCAGTTCGAGTGCAATTGCATGGGCCCTCCATGGCTTAACCTTGAAACCTAGAGATGAACTCACACTTCTAGCAGTTCTTCATCAGGTTAATAATCCTAGTACGTTATCTTTCATGGGAGCAGGGAAACTGTGTAAGAGTTCATTGCTTTCTTCTTTTCAAAAATTATAAATACGAAACAACCAAAGGAAACAAGAAACAGAAGGCGCTACGAGTCTAAAGAAGCACAGAAGCATTATACATTGAAAGCTTCAGCAGACAAGCAAACTAAAGAGTATTACTGCACCATTCAACTTCTATTTCTTCCGCCTATACTTATGCACTTTCTTCTGTTTCTCAGTGGGTATAAAAAGCAGAATTGACTCCAACTCGATGTTTGGAGTAAACCAGAAAATTGTTGAGGAAGAATTTGCAAAGAAAAGACAAGAATATGAGAATGATGAAGATCTCATAAGGGTCTCTCAACAATATGCCACCTTGAAGGTAAGAAGTACAACAAACCAGACTAGCTATGTTATATTTCTTTCTGTAAAGTATAAACCAATGGTAAACATGTAAAGAAGCATAGATACAAGACTCAAAGAAGGAAAAGAAGCATAGGCACAAGAATTAAAGAAGGAAAATACCAAGAGTTTGACCCGTGTAACCGACCCTAATTAATTTAGGACTGAGGCTATGTTCAGGATCTTATCCAGAAGACTGACAGCACCATAAAGCATATTCCACATAAGAGTAAGAGCTGTTGTGCAGAAAATAAATAAATAAATTAGGACGACAAATTTCGTAGCACATCTAGTTTAAAGGACATGAATAAAGCTAGTTCTTAAAATCTAAAGATACAATAATTTCTGCAAGTCATCGTTTAAAGGACATGAATAAAGCTAACATAGAAAGGCCAAAGAGAGAAAAGTGAAAAGATAACAAAAGAAATAGCAAAAAAGAAAATAAAGAGCTCCCTCCATAAATTTGATTGATAGGAGTCATAGGACCCTACGATGACGTTATCATGCATTGTACTTTCAGATTCAATTTTGTATAAAAGTTGTTGCCGGATCTTCTCCAAAGATGATTGCTTTACATGCTGCAATGCGTTTGAGGGCGACGTGGGTAATACTTGACAGGTTAGTCAATTTACAAATTATTTGTGGACTTATCATAATAAGATATCAACAAACCATTGCTTTTTCATACGCATGATTCACATTAGCGTCACTACATTTCTTTTTGTATTTTATTGTACTGTGTATCATGAATCGCCTTTAGTTACAACAACGTTCCTTATATATAGATTGAATAAGGTTTTATCTAGGCTTTATCCAGAGATAGTATCTATATGGTTTATAGGTCATTGACTTCCTTTTTTTTTTTCTTTGCGCGAGTTTAATAGGAAGAACTTTTAAATGCTTATTTTGAAAAATTAAAATAATAGTTTTTACCATGATTAATTTCACCCACATGATATCCTCAAATATATTCCCGTTCCTACTTATATTTTCAACATCCACAATCCTTGTTATACAGCATGCCACCATTCTATCTTTGTATGCATCTAGAACTTCATATAGGAATATCTAAGTTTGCAGAGCTGTCCGAGAACCATACTTAAAAAACGTACCTGTGTTTTGACTCCGAAAAACTGATTGACTGAGGTGCAAAGGATGTGGTCAATTTGGATAAACTCTCAACACTTGCAAGTATTGTTCATGATCTAATGATCATTCTGGTTTCTACCCTGGTGCAGGCAAATGAAGAAAGATAAGAAATACTTCATGGAGAAGCTCTCATGTGGAATATCTAGAATTAAACGTGACAACAATGTAGAAAAGCTGAGAGGGCCAAAAATTACAGAAGCGAAGAAAACTGCTTCTGATGGAAGCCCAAGCACCAATGTCTCGTATGATGAAATGCTACCAGGGATACCAGATGAAGATGATCTTTTCAGCTTGGAACTTTCTCCTATAAGTATCTATCTAACACTTATCATCTTCTGTTCCACCAAAACACACAAAACATATAACCATTGGACTTTGGAAAAAAACAATTATATTCTACGTTCTAGACCAGAACTTATCCTACTAAATTCTGGATTTTTCCTCCATCTATTAAACGGAAATAAATGTTTTAATGCAGAAAATTAACAGCTCTATTGCTTTTTTGAATTAAACAAGTAAACAATGTTGTGAAACTCAGGTATAGGCCTCAAGAGTGCCTCAATTGAGCAAGGACCGAAAACCTTAAGGCTTAGGCCTAAGAGAATGAGCAGTGAAGTATACACACCACACTTAAGAAGTACGCCTAGTTAAGGCGAGACGACACATTAGTGAGGCGTAAAACTCATAAATATACATACATTTTTAGGTGATCTTCAACCCTTTCAACCTCCCCCAACACTCTATTATGACCAGAAACATTTTTTTTTGACAAGAAAAAAAAAAAAAAAAAAAAAAAAAAAAAAAACAGCTTATTTTGCCCCCTTTAGGACTCGAACCCCCAACCTCTTACACCAACAACCACATACCAAACCATTGAGTCACCCACTTGGTCGGTTATTCCAAAACACTATGATGCTATACGACACAAAGGATGATGTTGGCAGCAAAGCCCTTGAGCACAAGAGTTGGACCCCATAAAATGAGGGGAAAGCAATAGTAAACATAAATCATACAGAAATTAAATCAGATTTAACAAGAGCAATGTGCATATGTAACAATAACAATTTATTTTAGATAACTGCATAACTTATGTTTGTAGTTTCTGTAGTTTTTTTACTGCTAGAAGTATTTGACATGCTTGTAGTTGTTTAGTTTTCACTAATTCTGAATCCATTAGTTCGATTTAAATCTTAATAGGTTACTAGATAATTATATTTGGGAATATTTATGGCCATCTCAACTTGTTATAATCTTTTAGCATTGAAGGAAAAGAAAAAAATTAAATGAGGCATTTTTTTTTGAACATTTCAAAATATTAAATCTTGCGAGATGCATTCAGCTATTTTGAGAATTCTAGTTGCAAAACTAGCTCTGACAAAGTAACTCCCCACACTTATAATAATCAATAATCAGAACATGATAATCGGAGGCTTGAGTTTTTCAAGAAGTCTGAATTATTATCTAGCTGTCTGGATACTATACCTAAATTGAACCTTTTCTTTTAAGAAAGTAGCTCCAAGAATAAGCATTCTCTGGTTTCAGAATCTCTAGGCACTCCCAAAGCCATTTCAGAAGCAGGCCAAGCGGTGCATAGTGGTGAAGGACCACAATGGCATAATTCCTGGAAAGTGACCTCACTTTCAGAGTCCTCATTGAGTAACAACTCCATGCCTAACACAGTTTCAAGTTCACAGATTGAAACTTCAAGTTCAAATCCACACAAGACGAGTAGCTCTCCTACAGACTTCCAAGAGGAAAAAAACATTATTCACTCACTAAGAGGAGGGTCAGAACCAGTTTCAAGCTATGTCACTCCAAGTCTAGAAATCAGCCAAACAATGTGTAGTAAAGCAGGGAATCGAGAGGAAGAACATAGGCACCAGATTGAAGAGGCATTTGAGGATTCCATTTGTCCAGTCTGCAACAACAGACGGCCAAAGATAGGAACTAAGAAAGATTTTACTTATGCCGAGCTCCAAAATGCAACAGATGGGTTTTCCTCGAGAAATTTTCTATCTGAAGGTGGATTTGGGTTTGTTTACAAAGGAAAGCTAAGGGATGGTACTATGATTGCTGTCAAGCAACATAAAGATGCAAGCTTGCAAGGGGAGAAGGAATTCAAGTCAGAGGTTTATGTGCTAAGCAAGGCTAGGCATAAAAATGTGGTCATGCTCCTCGGATCATGTTCAGAGGGAAGTTACAGGCTGCTTGTTTATGAGTACGTCTGCAATGGTTCACTGGACCAACATCTATCAAGTAAGAATTATCATATTATGGCTTACTTTATCTTTCATGTACACTCATTTGTATCAGCTAAACAAAATTTCAAGGCCAGGACACACTAGGATGACTTTCTTCGCAGCACTCTCATAAGCTGTTGATCCATTGCATAAAGACATCAATATGCGCATAAGCCTGACTATACTAATATGCTAAATAATGCAGGGCACAACCTGAAACCTTTAAGTTGGACATACAGGATGAAAATAGCACTTGGAGCTGCAAAGGGTTTAAATTATTTGCACGAAAATAATATCATCCACAGAGACATGAGGTCAAGCAACATTCTTGTGACACATGACCACAAACCACTGGTACGAAACAACTTAACCAAGATGATATAAGAAGCATAGAATATAAACCTAGAAATGCAAATTGGATGTCCTTTTACTCATTTCTTTATATGTTGTATGTGCTAGCTTGGAGATTTTGGACTTGCAAGAACTCAACAAGGAGAGGTAGATCACTCCTCAGAGAACACACTCGTAGGAACTTTTGGTTACTTGGCACCAGAATATGCAGAAAGTGGGAAAGCATCAACAAAGACTGATGTTTACTCCTTTGGTGTGGTCCTGCTAGAGCTGATCACAGGCCTAAAATCCATTGACAAGAAGCTGGAGGAAAGGAGTCTAATAGCATGGGTGCGAAATAAACACAATCCTCCTAATGCCTCAAATTTTTTTCGGTCTCCCCCTACCCCACCCCACCCCACCCGTGACTTGAACAAAGCAAACCTACATCTTATTCTCAAGACATTATACCAATTTTTTTGATAAATTATGCCTAATATTTTTAAAACTTATAAGACACGGTAGCAGTGATTGTCAGCAGCCAATCTTAGGTAGTCGGACTCCTGAGTTCAAGCCCCGCCCTAAGTACAACGCGATTATGAGTTGATAGTGTCTAAGGACGGAAAAGTTCACCACAAGTGGACCAGTCTGGTGGTTTAATTGGTCTAATACTCTTGAAACCAAAAAGGACTTTGAGGTGACTATCCAAACCCATAATATTGTCTACCCGTATACCACATCATTTACTCAATCCTCATCAAACTAAGGTAGATAGAATTAATCATTTCATCAACTTCTTTGATTAATTTATGATTAAATCAGATCTCAATTGCCTCAAACCCTTGAAAAGACAAGACACAGAAAAGATGAAAGATATTTTCAAAGTTTGTATTTTGTCAAGTCTCGAGTTCCAAATTCATCATCCATTAAAAGTGCTGATACACTATTTTACATTATATTTTTTCAGGCAAGACCACTTCTGAAGGAAAGAAAATATCCAGACCTAATTGACCCCAGGATCCTTGACTCCCATGATTTTCACCAGCTGTTTTGGATGGTTCAGGTAGCTGAGAGATGTCTCAAAAAGGATCCTGATAAAAGGCTATCAATGGATAAGGTATGTATTTTGACAAGTTTTTTTTTTTTTTTTTTGGTATGTATTCCCACATTTTAGCATGAAAAATAAAAGTCACAAAAGTTTTTTTCATAAGAAACAAACAGATAATAGTCAGAATGACCTGAAGTGCAAGAAAGATTGCATGTTCACAAAGAAATAAACATCGTAATGGCAATACCATACAGTTACGTTCATTGAGATTTGGCAATCAATATGTTATGCTAAACTCATACAATTGATTACTTGGCATGTCCAACTTGTAAATACTTGCTACATGATCTTAAAGAGGACAAACCTGTAGAAGGTAAATCATGTTAGATGTTGGATTGTAGACTTCTTATCCCTAACCGCCAAAAAGAAAATAGTCGGATTAAATAGAAAAATTTAAACAACCTGTTCAGCACTAAACCAATGCAAAATCATTTAAAATCATCCCAGTCGAAGAAAGAAACAATTTGCAGGTTTGGGATTTCAACCTGACCTCTATCTGGATACCACATCCTAACAATTTTAGACATTATTAGATAAAATTTATTCTGGGCTTCATTAGGGTCAACGGACTTGAACAAATGAAAACTTCCATGGAAAAAACATTAATTGTTAGATAAAGTGGGAGGAGAATTAAGGTATCAGGAGAAAGAACCTGAAAGAGACACAAATAGAAGCAGGAGCAGCCAGTTATAAGGCTTAACCTGGAAGCTTATGAGTTGAAGTGAAGACATGGTGCAGGAAATAAACTTCAGAACTCTAGCATCAAACAGAAGACTGGTTCACCAAATGTTATAAATCCAATAATATCATTTATGATTAAATTCTAAATAGCATAGTAGATAATAACGGGAACTAGGTTAAGTATCTGATAAAGGTTGGCTCAATGCGGAGGTCAGAAAATATGTACATGCAAAGCAAAGAATCTAGTTCCTTCAAGGCTGGTTAAATTCAAACACCTAGAAGCTGTTTTAAATTTTAGGGACAACTGGCGTCTTTTGTAGCCAAATTTGATGCCAAGATCCCATGGTCCAACTCATTAAAGAACGCGGAAGCCGCTACTTTCATTGTCTTGATATGAAAAACTTGTTCCCAAGATGCTTTTTTTATATATATTTTCAATCATATGAAATCCAATTTCGTCTCATCCAATGAAGTTACTCAGTAAACTCATATTTTGGTATCCATGGACCATGTCATGAAGAGTATCGTTAGATTTCGTTTTTGCACTTGCTCTAAGAGAGAGATTTCAGAATTTAAGCAGATACAAGTATTTTTATACTAATAAAGATGGAATACCACTTACCTGAGCAAAGACAACACTTGGACAAGGCTGATTTTAGTTGTGAAAAACAATCAATCGCCAAAAGCACACTAGTCATGTAGACAAAATCATGAATTAAGAACAGATCACTTGGGATCCTGCAGCATCAAATTGGAATTCAAATTGATGGATTATATGATTTAGGAAACAAGTATGAATATCATAAATTTCAAACTTTAAATTGTGAGACATTTTCATTCCAATGATCTATGGACTTTGCATACAGTTTTTGTGTCCTTTAGTTAAGCTACTGTTATCCTAATTAAATTAAGCCAGTAAAATATGAAATTATGACCATTGACCAACGTGTTGCACCATGTTTGCCTTCTATTACCAATAATTTTACTTACAAGTTACAACTGACACGTTGTTTCAAGTTTTGATTAGAACTTTAGAATTATTTTGTCAAAAGTTTTATTTTTTACAAGCTTGAACTTTTATTGATTTTGAAATATGAATATTACAATTTCCTATATCCGCAATTATTCAGTAACACTTCACAGGTATAGCAATTTAGAGTTGTGATTCAAAGTGCTTTTGGGTCCATTATATCGTGAATTTAGAGCATGTCATAAGGGCATTGAATCAAGCAGAGTAGAAGAGTCTAATCCATGTAGCCAACCCAACTAATTTGAGATTGAGGCTTTATAGTTATTATATCATGATTCATGAATCATTAGATTCACTGAATCAAATCATGATTTCAACTAGTAACTACTGTAGTTGAGAGTAGAGGCTAGGAGACATTACCCACGATACATACAAATGAAAAATAACGGGATAGTAAATAAAAAGAAAACAGTAATCAATCATCCAGCCCTTACTCTTGTGAACTTTTGCAGTAAAAGTGTAATCAACTTTCAAGCAATATTTTGATATCATGTGGCTTAAAGTGTTCCATGTGACTTAGTTGATTGTTACCTCCAGGTAGTGAATGCTCTAACAAGTGTATCATATGGAGAAACAGTATCGTGTCTTCCTGATTTCTCACCGACACACACCACTTCAGTCAATAACTCACCAACCTCCATCATATCACAAGGGGATGAAGGAAGCACTGATCAGGAAAGCCTTGGTACAGTAAATTCAATTAGTAGCAGTCAAGCAAGTGGACTCTTTTCATCAGAATACTCAACACAAACATTCTCTACAAGATCATCAAGCTCATCCATAAGACACATATTTTCAAGCCGCGGAAAGGATTCCACAAAAGAAATAGTAAAATCTCGAAATAGTAGATCTTACATAACATATAGTGAGATGCTAGATTAAATTTCTTGGAGTGCAACTGGTATAGTTTCATGTGCAAATACCAGCGAAATATTATTTATTGAGGAAATACTAAAATCTCGAATTGCAGATCTTCCATAGTTATGATCGGATGCTAAATTGATTAAACTTTCACAAATGAAATTAGGGCGGGATGATAACAATTTTATGAGCAAATGTCTCCAAAATGGTTCTGAGATTTCTTCAGTTGCAATTATTTATAAACAATATGTATCATTACTCTCGTTTTCTACAAATGCTGCTAATAGAGAAGTATATCTTCAAAGAAGACGGTTACTGGAATATCAGAAAATTGGTGAAATTATCATTTCATCAAAGTAGATGAACATCCGATTCATACAGGAAAGAGTGGAGGAATATTATATTAAAGGAACAAAAGTTTCCTAAGGTACTGAATAATACTCGCTACTTCAAACCAATTTCCCAGAAGTATCAGCTTCAAAGGGGCTAAAAAGATGAACCGTGACTGCCTAAAATGGGATCATAAAATTCCACAAATCTATAAAATCACACGCGATTTAGTATCAAAAATGCCTTCCAGCAACCCATGCATTCTCAAGTTATCAAGTCAAGTATTTCTGTCACTACAAAAAGCTTCTTGTATAAATATCGAACCAAAGCATATCAAACAAACACCCTTCTAATGGGGAAAAAAAGAAAAAGACAAAAAAAAAAGTTACAATTGAAAGGTCAGCCACATATATTCAATTAATTTTTCATCTAGTTCTTTGCAACTCTAGATACAGTAAGCCTATTCATAGAATCATAAGCAGCGTGAAACGATTACAAAGAGAATCCAACTCACTAATCAATGAATTCCTTGAATTGAATGATCTTAAAAAGCTCCTTCAAATTAGCCAACACGTGGCGAGGTCCCAAACTCTGAATGCCAATAAAATTCAAGAGCTGCTCCAAATCCTGTATTAAAATATAAGAAATGAAGAAAAAAAAAGTGATGTCAAACAGAAACACAAATGCATATGTTATCCTTAACAAGCTAGTGAAACAAGTACAAACAATCTTATAAACATTAGTAGAAAAAAAAATCCTATATTGAACACCAACAGACTGAAAAATAAAACAAATCATGGCTTACAATTGGTCAGGACACAGCATACAAATATAAGAAATCTAACACACCTTATTCAGCAAAAATATGGCATATGCTGATCTGGTTGTGTCTTGACCTTCTAAAAAAAGAGGAAATTCTGTACGGTTTGAACTTGTGAACAGTGTTGAATTTGACAATGAATCAGGTGAGGCGGATGCAACTAAAGAAGCATGGTCACTAATATATGATCGAGAGCCTCCCATGCGCAATGGATACCTCAAAGGAACATCTAAATAGGAAGAAATAAGTGAAACAGCCTGCACAGGTCACTAAGCATTATTAACAAGAAGCCAAAATCATGAACTGCACAAGCAGTCCAATTAAATGAAAAACAGAAATTATTCAACGACAAAATCAACCAAAGCATAAATCTGAGAATCCTACATGATTTAACAGGTTTGTGACCTTGCATTACAACACTCCAAAGAAAAAATGGTCAAAAGTGTCAAATCATTTGGGTAACTTCAAATATTTTTTCAAGCTCCAAATGAACTCACATGCGCAACGTATCCAAGGGCAGTGGCAGATCTCTGAATTTCCTTCTTATCACTGAAGAAACTGACCTTCCTCAAAGGAAGAGAATTCAATTGCAAACCTAAAATGGCCAGGGATCCAGAAGAATTCCCTGCAAACAGGAAGTATTCCTTTAGTAGGTGTTTCACAATGATGACAGCACATATAAATATCATCACAAAACAACTTTTTCCAAGATCAATGACGAGAGAAAGGTAAATCCAAACAGCACAAATGTGCCAAAATTGGACACGCAGAGAACTGACGCAGTTTAATCCTAAAAAATAAAAACATATAATTCACAGATTTGAGGCATGGCAAGCAAACTATAAGATCGTAAGTTAAAGTTCAAACCCCAAACTAAGGAATATGGGTGTTCACTGTTCACAGTGTGGTTTGGTTAAGCAATGACAGCAAAACATTAACCAAACCACCGATCACAGTTTTGGACTTTTGCCACAGTGAACCTATAAAACTTAAATGTCAATGATAAGACTATATCATTGCGGTGGACCATGTCAAGCATCTGAGCTTTATGATTCGAACCCAAAATCTCACAAATTGATTTTTGTCCCTGAGGATCGGAAATGCAAAGGAACATATCTAAATTTGATGAATAAAGAACCAAACAGAAAGTAGATTGGCAATGTCAAGCACAAGAGAAGAAAAATAAAGACTAAATAGATATGAGAACAAAATGAAAGTGTTATGTACAATGGAACAGCAATATTCTATAGAAAGAAAAAGGGGAAGCACTACTAGTACTACTAATAATTAAATGAAGTCTGCGCTGGCCCAAAGACATTGATAAACACCGGTGCCAACTAGTAGAGTTCTGAGCAAGTAATGCGACTAGCACTCATATCACACTTAAAACCAATGTCATGTTTTGTGAAAGAGGATTATAAAGTCGAAAACCTCAAAGTTTTTTATATGAAAATGGAACTATCTTCAAAATCATAGAAACGAGAGATATATCATTCAATTTAAGAAACACACTTTACGCCATTTCAAACTCAATGATCATAAACAACATCTCGAAGTGATTGACAACACTCATAATACAAATCCTCTTTACAAAAGAATATTATGACAGTTTTGAGGCTCATAACTAAGGATTTATGTATTAACGTGTTCTATAGAATGTAATTTTTGAGAGTTTTCTAGGTGTTGCTTTGCCACTATCATTAGGGATGTAATTCTTTAAATCCACTGATTTGCTTTTTCCAAAGATATCTTCCTCCAATTGTACTTTCTCTCTCCTTAATCAATTATTGTTACTTGAATCATAACAACAATATAATAGCCTTCAAGGTGCCAGTTATTGCCATATAGCTGCGTAACACGCACTCATGCATCCTTAAGTAATCCATCAAGAGTCCAACAATCTCATTGCCTGCATTAATGATGAACCAGAGACGTTCCTGAAGTAGAAAAGGTATAACGACATGAACAATGAAATGAACGAAAAGAGTGGCAAAGGCCATAAAGAGGAGAGTTAAACAATTAGCCCATCAACCTAACAAAATTACCATAGCTTTCCTGTATATTATTTTGTTTCCTTAGGATGCTCTTGTTTGTTCTAGGACTTAATATTCAAGACTTGTCAATGATGTCTGCTGGAAATACACAAATAAACATGTAAGATGTAACCACTCTTTTGAACCATTAAACAAAGCATTCAATTTCCTATTAACCAAAGAGAGCATCTGTAATGCAATTCAACTATAGATGTGATGTGACACCAAGGAACTCTACAAGTAATTCCTCGAGACTTCACTATGATTCAAGTGTTCATTTAATATTCTAAGTTCTACCATAGGTGCTTGTTAAGAAATCAAGAATCCCTTTCCCTTGTCCTGCATCATCATCATCCACACATTTTCACCCAAAGATAGCTAAAACAATATCTGAGAAATGTCATATCATGAAACAATGACAGCTTTCGACTAACTCTTCTCTTCTTGGGATGAACAATGTGTTGGGTTTTGGGGTTCGTAAACACAGCGGAAATTTAAAATTTGTTTTCAAAAACCCCAACAAGATCAAACGAAATCCATTAATCTGATTATCATAGTTGAAAACATATCTTGATCGCTACTTCCATGTTTGTGTTGATTGATTTTCAAGACGTTCACACAAGCGCCCTCTACCAGAAATCCACACATGAACAGTGACCATGAGTTGGAGTGCTAGCTCCGGGAGATCTTGAAAACGTTTTTCTCCTCTCCCCAAAGTCCAGAGAACTCACAGAAAGCAAAACAAAATTCCAATTCCAATCCACACATGAACAGTGGCCATGAGTTGGAGTGCTTTAGGATTTCAGCCACTTTTTATACGTATACAATGCTCACACTTAAACAACTATTTATACAATCAAAGTATTTAGGGTTTCAAGTGAATGACATGATGGGGTGAACCTACAACAACAATGAATCTACCCCTATCTTGTGTTTTCAAATAAAGACCACAACCACAATATATGCAATCCAACAAGTAAAGAACAATGGGAAATGCAAGAATCAAACCACAACACGCAAGGATTTTAACGTGGAAACCTTCTCAAAGTGAGAAGTAAAACCACGAGGTGACTAACACCTATGAAAGCTCTCCACTATGTAAAATGGGAATACTCAAGTCTTCTCTAACACCAGTTAGAGACATAAACATCAACGACGCATCAAGACAACAAGCATATCTTGGTAAGAAACACTAACACTTGAGAAATAGAAAGAAATCACCTAAAGAAGGCAAGGTGAGATCTTTGAAAACTATGTCGATTCGGAACTCCCAACTCGATCTCTACCAATGATGGCATAGAGCTCGGCACGGCGCCGTGAACTTTGTGAGGGGGCAAACTTGTTATTTTGCATACCTCTATAAAAGCAACTTTTGCTTTTTGATGAGGGGGAAAGAGAGAGATCCATGATTTTGAGCTTGAGAGATTGGGAGGAGTTGTTTGTGAAGCTCTTTGAAGCCCTAGTCTTATGCATTTTTTAAGTGCATTATTGGAAGGCTAAATGTAATCCGTTTGAGGCGAAACTCAAAGGGGGAGTTCTCAAGTGTTAGTGTTTCTTACCAAGATATGTTTTTTGTCTTTATACTTCGTTGATGTTCATACATATAACTAGTGTTAGAGAAGACTTATGTATTCCCATTTTACATAGTGGAGAGCTTTCATAGGTGTTAGTTACCTCATGGTTTTACTTCTCTCTTTGAGAAGGTTTCCACGTTAAAATTCTTGCGTGTTGTGGTTTGATTCTCGCATTTCCATTGTTATTTACTTGTTGGATTGCATATATTGTGGTCGTGGTCTTTATTTGGCAACACAAGAGGGGTAGATTCATTGTTGGTGTAGGTTCACCCCATCAAAGAATTTTTCTCTCCAATGTGTCGATCTCTCTCACATTCCGAAAAGCAAGTCTTCGCTTTAAATATAGAAAGGATGAAAACACAAAATGCCCTTTCATTAATGGGTTGAAAGCCCAACATGACATAAATGCCCCAGCTTAAATAAGCAATGATATAACAATCCATAAGGGCTTTTCTAACATGAATTTTATCCCATAAAATTCATCAATCTGGATCATTTGAAATCGTGCAAAGTCGTTCTTTGTGTGCGACCCAATAGGTTCATACAACGTTGACAGTGAACCAAAACCTCTTTGGTACACAAGTCATAAGCGGTCTCTAGCAAGGCATTATGACTACCCAAGTTGCATGAAGATCAAAATCGATACAACCAAATCAATAGTGTATATCGCATTTTTTGTCATACGATATCTTTCGATTAAACATAAGGCATGAAAAAGTCATCCTTAATGTTCAATCGCACTAGTCTCGATTTGAAGGTAGACTGAAAACATCCAAGTGACGTTGATCATATCAATTCTCTTGGACTTGATCATTTATCAATCTATCATATCCAGGGATCCGCTGATATCTCTCTCTTTATGAGAAGGACAAATTCTATATCGATTACACACACCTTCACACGTTATTCACTGAGTTATGACCACATATGCCTTCATGTCAAATAATACCCTTTCACCTAATAACTTCATCATTATTTGGGCATTTTGTATTAATCCCAGTGTAATGCTATCATTGTGGTGGAAGATAAACGAACACAACATCAAAAAATACAAATAGATATGAGATAAACCATACACCTTTCTCAATGAAGCTCCAAACTGCCAATCCAAGGGATAAAAAAAATGTAAGCAATGATATCATTATCATTTTAGCCACTATATCTTTCTTTTCCTTTCAAGGAAAAGTCCACATTGTGCATCACAATGTCTCTCATGTAGCCACGCTTCCCAACAACCCTCTCCATTCTTATAGATAATTTATAATTTCACTTCGCTCCTGTTTGAATTACTCTCTCTATAAAGATCTCATTTACACCTCATGTATGATCTTTTCCTTTTATCCCTCAAAACTATTTATTCACACACCTCGCCCCTTGGACAACAACAACATAGTCTCAGTCCTAAATTAATTCTTTTTTGATAAGATCAATCTCAAATTAATTGCAGTTCGCTACATGCATCAAACTCTTCCATTGTGCTCGATTTAGGCAATTGATGGTAAGATTTTCAAACCATTTAAATCTCTCATAATTAATGCATCTCAAGTTAAATTCGGTCTACTCTTACCTCGTCGAATTTCTTCATTTTCTATCGAGTCAAATTTTAAAGTGGGGCATTTGTAGACCGTCTTTGCAGGTGTCCAAACCACCGCAACGACCCTTCCCTAATTTTTGTGTCAATTGGTGCTACTCCTTTTTTTTCATAAATCTTTGCATTTTTTATTTTATCTTTACGAGTTTTACCACACATCCACCAAAGCATCATTATTTATATTACGTTCATTTTATGTAATTGTTGTTGTTTTACTGTCCAACAATTACTTCCGCAGATCATAGCAGGCCTAATTGCGGTACTATGAAATTCTCCTCTTAATGTGGTAGGGATATTTCGATCACAGATCACACATGTTGCACTCCTTCATTTCTTCCATCCACCTTGGATTCTATGTGTGACATCTTTCTCAACATTGTCATCATTTTGTATGACTGATCTTACATATCTAAAGTGGCTCAACTTAGGAACTTCTACTTCCCCTAATTTTACCACTCCATCATCGCAATGTCTAGTATTTCTAAACTCACAATGCATGCATTCGTTATTCATCCTACTCAACTTAAAGCTTTAAGATTCTAATGTATTCCCCCAAAGTTCTAATTTCTTATCCACTCTATTTCTTGTTTCGTCCACTATGACAATATCATATGCAAATAACATACACTATAGTATATCCTCTTGAATATGCCTAGTTTGTTCATCCATAACTAGAGTAAAGAGATATGGGCTTAAAGCCAATACTTGTTGTAGTCCTATTGTCATGAGAAATTTTTTTTTGGTTCCTCCAAAAATATTTATACTCGTTACTACTCATTCATACACATCATTAATAGTGTCTATGCATATTTCTTTTTCTCATCTCTTCCGTTGATACCTTGATGGCATTAGCTTGTCGGCCCTTGATTCCATTTTTCACCACGACTAATCAAATCGTTTGTCTTTTCATTCATCCAAAGTTGCTTCTCCCTCATTTAATCATCAAATCATCTCTACCTGGAAAAATTTAAAAAATTGTCTATGGGATTAGGGCATCACATCCCACGCCCACTTTATCCCGTTTTACTTAGTTATTGCACAACCACTATTTTCACGTAAGGGTAAAGCATTTACAAAACCCAACAATGGATATCTTAATTTTACTATGAGATTACCTGACTTATTAGCCACAAAGGATGGCTCAAGCTTTTCCTTTTGTGTAGAACCAATAGCCTTCACAGGATACAGAACTGAAACTTGTGTTACCATATGCTTGATCCTATCTTGAAGCGTCTTCTGCAATTTTTTAAGATGTATGTGACCCCTTTCTCCAGCGAGCAACCCATTCGCTTCCTGAAATAATCAAAAGAATAACAGATGTCAACATTTCTTTTGCATAAAGAATATTAAGTTGCTTGGAAGAAATAAAAAATACTGAATATTGTAATGACAAATGGTTTCATGTTACACAACTTAGGCTTCGAAAACTAGTAACTCCTAAAAGGAAGTCGCCTTTGCACTTAAATGGTTCCAGCATGCTTTGAATGAGTATCGTACATTAGAGATTGGAACGCTTAAATCATTTTTTTTTTATTTGAGCCTCCTTACTAATATGCCAATGATCCTAAACTGACCTCACAAAGACTTCTTCATCAATACAAAGTAATGAGATTCAGTCAAATACTAGTTTGGTGCTCAAGCTTGTGATAAAGAATGCTTCAATGCTAATTTGGGATAAAGAACACTTTCCTCCATGAATGTACGGGGCCTCAGTGAATGTACGGGGCGCTCTATATAGTCAGAAATTGAACCAAATTGGTTATGAAATGAACAATTTAAGCACGCAAAGGCGATCACGATCAATTAAGCGCAAGAGAATCCTAATTACCGTACACCAAATGTACAATCGTCACGGAATACCTTCAATTTCTTATGAGCACCTGAGAGAGCTTTTCCAGAAACCAACAACGAACGAATTCCAGCGTTAAGTTCCTCCTCTCGATTCCTAGCCACCTCCGCGGCATCCTTCGAACGCATCAGCAATTTTCCTAACAACATCCTACGAGATTCCAGTTTCTGCCTCATCTCTTCAAGTTCATTCGACCTCCTCAACGACTCCTCCCTCACCTGCACACCACATTGCAATTCCGCACACAAATGTCACAATTCAACCACAAAAAACCCTAAATCTCACACAAGAATCAATTCTCGCGAATCCTGACTACCTCGATGAGCGGTTCGAGCATCCGATGGAGATCGGCCTTTCGGTCCTTGGATTTGTTAAGCGCGGACGAGAGACTCCAGAGCCGCGCGAGCTCCTGCTCCAGTTCCTCCCACTCGATCACCTTCGGCGCCTCGGACTCGATCACTGGTTCCGCAGGTTTGTTCTTCTCCGATCCCATCGAGAAAACCGATCAGCGAGTGGTTGCGATTGTGATCATCGATCGAAGACCTCATCGTCCGATCCACGAATCCAGTCAGGAATTGCAAGATCATCGATCCATGAACACAGAAGAGAGAGAGAGAGAGAGAGAACCAAAAAATTTGATGAGAGTGGAGGGACTGTTTGGTTTTGGGGGTTGGGGTTGGAGTCTTGGAGAATTGGGAGGGACTGGCAGGTGTGTTAGGAGGTTATTTTGGTCATTTCGAACGAGAGTTGTAGAACCGTTGAACCAAATTCAGAGAAAACAAAACGGCTCCATGTTTTTGGGTTTTAAATCGCGCTTTGGAAGTTGAGATTTGAGATTTGAGATTTGAGATTTGAGAGCAATGGTAAATGGGGATTTTAGGTGTGGATTAATGTCACGTTGGCAACGTGGACAAGATGTGGCTTCAATAGATATTAAAGTTAAAAGGTGATCTTTGAGAGCATCTTTAATCGTAAATATGGATTATAGGTGTGGATTGATGTACGTGCGTAACGACGTGGATGAATGATAAGTACTTGAATAGACATCCTAAGTGGCTTGAATAGACATTGAAGTTCAAAAATGTTCTCCAACGATTAATGTGGATTGTACTTTTTATTTTAAAATTTTATTATTTTTTTATACATTTTATAGAGAATTGTTGACGTGGTTATGGATTCCACCGTTTAGAAGTAGACATTGAGAATACATTGTCTACTTTTTTCATGTCACGATAGATACACATTCGAAATATACATTTGTATTGAATATTGTTGTAAATTGGATGACCCTTTAACCAAGCTTATGAATGATCACATTGTCAAGCATGACTCTCACATTGAATTGTAACATCAAGCATGACTTCTACATTGAATGTAACTTGTACACTCTACATAACTTGTATTTAACTTCAATGTATAATCACTTATCCATGTATTGTCATGTAACTTGTAATCCTCTCCAATGTACACCAACTCTTCCATGTATTGTCTATGTTGCTTGTGATGTGTTGTATGACTTGTGGTGTATGTATAACTTGTACACATTGAATAAGTACAATTATCATCATCACCAAATGGCCTATATAAAGGGTGCCAACTCCATTGTAATTCACACCAATGTTGGAATGGAAATCTCTACATTTCTCAACTCTAGCTCTCTTCTCTCTTGTCTCCTCTTCTCTACTTGTTATAGTAGTTCTTAGTTTATGCCTTCTATACTTAAGTCTCTAGCAAGTCCAACTTAAGTTCTAGTAGGCTTACAACTTAGTTTACAACACGTTATCAGCACGAGCTTGCTCTAGCATTAAGGAGATCTTGAAGTTCAAGAAGGCTTGTTAAGGAGACAAAGCTAGGAAGGTACAACTTTTATTATTTAAATAAGTTCGATTTATTTCTATATAATCATGGTTGCTTCCTTTTATTACATGCATCACTTCTATATGCATATTTTATTCATATACCATGCATTATAACGTCACCGATTGCGAAAGTATGCTCTGTAGTTGCGTCTTGTACGATCTTCTACATCATAAATCAAAAGTCAATGTGTGACATATAGTTTTTCTCTTAAAACTACAAACGATTAGTTATTGTTCTATTCTTGATTTTATAATACAAATAATACTATAAGTTTGAGTTGATAGTGGGTAAGCCTTGTCCCTGGTAAAGCTAAACATTGAAAGGGAGACGGGTTATCCCGTTCGAGGAGGCATGGTATTAAGGAGACTATGTCTCGCCACCCAACCCGGAGGTTGTCCCACCAACTCATACGAATAATACATTTTGTTTATTAATGAATCAAGTTGTGAACATATATTTAATCATATGTTATGTTTTTACATAAAAAGGGGAAAACTATTTTATATTAAATTTATTTTCAAAATATTATTCAACCATAGTTGAATTTGTTGCCTTATTATATTACCGACAAGAATTACTTGTCATGGCAATTAGATACTACAATTTGTGAATAAAGCATATATGGAAAACTGTGTGTTATACACAATCATTCGCCAATTTCTCTTTAGAGATTTGAAAAGTGAATATTTCACTTTATATATATTTTCACCTTATGGAGTTATATATATACGTACCAAAAAGGTAATGCTCCAAAAGCTCAAAATGAGTAAATTTGAGTCTCATGCTACAAAATTTAATCGTCAAATATTAATTATAATTCCACAATTTTAATTACCTCTATGTTGAGGCTATGTGGAAATATGACTGATGAGACAATAAAGAGGTCACGTGGCCCGCCTCGATTAATTGTTGCAACAAATATCGAGTGCGCACGTCAATCCAAGAAATATTAAGGATTGATTTCTTGTCTCATGGTAGCTGAGTAAAATAATGAGATATTATAAATATAATATCGCTCCCGTCCAATTAGTTCAGCTTCAAATTAAGAAGCATATGTTGCATATAATGATCATGATCACAATAATAAATTTATGGACGTGGAAAAGGTGAAAATATCAGGTAAAGGTCGTATTGACAATTCCACAAAAAATTGGAACAAAAGTGGTGCACCACTACAAAGGGTAAATAATTATTGACAATGAGCGCTCATAATTGTGACATTTTTTGGTCATATATGAAAGGCTATTTTGCCTAAATATTGTCATATATATACCCCGAATATTTTTGTGACCTTTACCATGCCTTCAAAATCAAAGGCAAAATATTATGAATTTTATCATTGAAAATGACTCGATAAAACAAGCACATCAAGATGTGTTTAAATCGTGACCTAAATATAGGCGATGAGTTTATGTCTTGTGTATCGTGCTACATGCATGTACATTATAATATAAAAGTGAATATTTCTCGAATTCGAACTTAGCGGAGGCTAATGTTCAGGCAATATCGGGTACAACAATTTTATTGTTAATGTCTTATTCAGAAGAAGTCTACTCAGAATAATAGAAAATTTATCTATATGATTTAATCTGAGTGTAATATTCCCGACTTTAACTTCTGGAATATATAAGACACATTAAAACGAATGTCGTCATAAATCGAATGACATTCTTAATGTGGAAAGATCTATTTGATTATCCATAATCATCAATAATGCGAAAATATCATAAATTCGCACGGACATCTTTTATCGAATTGAGTTTTTTTATCAGCTGGAGATTATCTCAAGGCAAATCAATAGGAGACTTATATTGATTTAACTCTCCATTAATCATATTATAAGATGCCTTGAATCCTCGATAGGAATTTATTTATAGCAAGTTTTGCTAATTGTCACTTTGATAAAGCAATTTTCCCACCATTAGGGAGATATAAGCCAATTCAAAAGGAATGACGTGAAATTGCTTGAAACACATCAAATTGCATTAAATTTGTTGTATTATGATCCATGTATAAATTAATATGAACTCGAAGTTCAAATGATCATTCAGTAGCAACAAATTATGAATCAATTATTTGATGCAAGTATTATATACAAAAGAGTGACAATTATATGCTTCAGCATTAAATGGTTCATATAGAAAACGATGTCCATGTGCAATAAAATGCACAAGATGTCTCACCCATGTGAGCATGAGGGGGAGAATCAAAATGAGTTATTGGTTAGTGTATTGCACTCTTTTTCCCTTTGCTAAGGTTTTATCCCACTGGGTTTTCCTTGCAAAGTTTTTAATGAGGCAATTCTAACAATATTAAAACTCTTTATCAAGGTTGGTTAGTGTATTGCACTCTTTTTCCTTTTGTTAAGGTTTTATCCCACTGGGTTTTCCTTGCAAGGTTTTTAATGAGGCAATTCTAACAATATTAAAACTCTTTATCAAGGTTGGTTAGTGTATTGCACTCTTTTTCCCTTTGCTAAGGTTTTATCCCAATGGGTTTTCCTTGCAAGGTTTTTAATGAGACAATTCTAACAATATTAAAACTTTTTATCAAAGTTGATTAATATGAGAGCAATGTGTAATTGTGTATCATTATTATGCTCTGTATAAAAAAAATTATGAGAGCAATGTACTCTTTTTCTTATACTAGATTTTTTCCTACATGGTTTTTCTAGTAAAGGTTTTAATGAGGCATATATATTCTCTCAAAGTGTATCAATGTGTTGCACTATTTTCCTTAGCTTTGGTTTTGTCCCATTGGGTTTTCCGAGCAAGGTTTTTAATGAGGCAATCAACAATATTATACTACAAATCAAGATTGACGAGAACGTTGTACTCTTTTTTCTATACTAGATTTTTTCCCACAGGGTTTTTCTAGTACAGGTTTTAACGAGACATATTCTCTCAGCAAGTGTCATCCAAGGGGGAGTGTTGTAAATTGGATGACCCTTTAATCAAGCTTATGAATGATCACATTGTCAAACATGACTCTCACATTGAATTGTAACATCAAGCATGACTTCTACATTGAATGTAACTTGTACACTCTACATAACTTGTATTTAACTCCAATGTATAATCACTTATCCATGTATTGTCATGTAACTTGTAATCCTCTCCAATGTACACCAACTCTTCCATGTATTGTCTATGTTGCTTGTGATGTGTTGTATGACTTGTGGTGTATGTATAACTTGTACACATTGAATAAGTACAATTATCATCATCACCAAATGGCCTATATAAAGGGTGTCAACTTCATTGTAATTCACACACCAATGTTGGAATGGAAATCTCTACATTTCTCAACTCTAGCTCTCTTCTCTCTTGTCTCCTCTTCTCTACTTGTTATAGTAGTTCTTAGTTTATGCCTTCTATACTTAAGTCTCTAGCAAGTCCAACTTAAGTTCTAGTTGGCTTACAACTTAGTTTACAACAGATATAACTTTTTTGTTTTAATGTCTATTCAGTCTTAGGTGACACACATTCACATTCAATCCACATTTTCATTTGAGATACTATAATGGTCGTCATGGATTGCACTTTCTATTTTGCGAAGTAATTGTTTTCCTATACGTTTTGGAGAGAATTGATGGCATGGCTATGGATTGTGCTATGTAGAAGTACACATTTAAAATAGACAGTCTATCCACATCAGATTGACATTCACAATGCACATTTTATTGGAGAGGTTGTCACCCACTTGGTCTTACTCATCTTGAGTTTTGGATTAATCGAAGTTGTGCCTGGAATACCCGACTATATTTGGAAAAAAATCAAGTTAATTTTGTATATGTTTTTTCTTCTTCTTATTAATTTGGAATTGAAGGTTATGTTGTTGTTATTGTCGTCGTCGTCGTGTTGTTGTTAGTTTCTCACGTGATGTTTAGAGTCGATCACACTTACTAATCTACGTGCAGGCACTACCGAGTCCCGTTTGAGAGGCGACTCTCCCAACTTAATTTTTTTCATCCGCGAGACTTGAAATTGAGACCTCAAAGGGAACTGAATCTCTTACTACTCAAATCAATCGATTGTTGGTGGTATATATTTTCATTATGTACGCATTTTTATTTTTATTTTTTGGTTCTTCATTATGTATGTATATATGTATGCATGAAGGCTCTTCACGTCATGTTATTGAGATCAGTGGCAAAGAGGAGATTGCATTTTTATTTTTCTTTTTTTTGTTTCTTTCGTAGTATTCGATGCCAACATCACTCGATCAATCTATGCTAAACACTCTCGAGCCACACCCAATTAAGTTCTTTCCATTCATTAGACTAAAACTAATGCTCTTAGTTAAAACAAATTGAGTCCCTTACCACTCGGACCAATTAGTTATTGAAAAAATATATTTCATCATTTTTAAAACTAGCCTCTTATTACTCATAAATTGCATCATCAAATTTTACAAAATCCACCACTTTGGTAATAAAAAAAAAAAAAAAAGACTTCTACAATCGATGAGGCCTAAAATAAGACACTTCTATGCTGTGGACAAGGCATGGTATGAGACTATGAGTTCAATGCAAGTGGGTTTGAATAGGTCCAAGCCCATATTGGGTTAATGGGTCCAAGGCTTGGAATGGTCTTAAATTTAATGGCTCAATGTTACATTTTTTCATGCATGCCCAATATGTCATAGCTTGGGCTTGAGCTCAAGTTTGGGTAGACCTATAATTCTAACTTCACAAAACCTTAGAAAACAAAAATAAACAACTTAACACTTTTTCTTTTTTTTTTTATTGAACTTTATACCTTCTTTCACTTTGCATCAATGTGCTTATTTTTCCCTGTTTACATGAGGTAGTGTTTAATTTTTAAAACCTGCCAAAAAAAAAAATTAAAATAGCATCCAAAACTTTAGATTTTTTAAAGAAATAAACCAACTTCTAATCAACCCTCCGAACTTACCTTCGGGGATACTTCTAACTCACATTTTTTTGCACAAGTATTCATATATCAAACCATTAAGCTATTCACTTAGTTATTACTTTATATTTCTTAAGAAAATTTAAGAGTCAAGTTAGGTTATATTTCAAAATGTTCTAGTTAATCAAACATAAATGTTGCTCGTTAAGTTAATTTTATTTTTTACGATTGTATAAATGGGGTGACAACGTTGGGAGAGCTTCCCGATCTATATACGCTTCTATCATAGCTCTTTAGGATTAATTGAAGTTCGCGCAACTTCTAGGAGGGGCATGGTACCAAAATAACTTTAGGAGGGCCAATACGATAAAAAATAGTTTGCTTGTGAAGGGATTAATTAAACAATGCCCTAATTCATAAAAACAAAATACAAATTTCCAAGGAAGCTTTTGTAAGGGAGCACAGTGGATTTAAAATTTTAAAGAGTCACTCGTGATTAAAATTTTGCATGCCCTTTCATGTTTTTATTTTTCCAAAGCTTTATAAAGCTCTTTGGACATACCAAGAGATTTAAAGTTGCTTCTTAGAGTTTCCATGCATGGCATCTCCTTTGTAACTCTTTCTTCTTCTTCTTCTTCTTCTTCTTTTTTTTTTTTTTTTTTTTTTGTTTTTGAGGCACCTTTGCAACTCTTTTGAGACACTAATATTCATTTTTTTTTTTTTTTTTAAATTGTTAGATGAACTTCATTAAATAAGAAATGGTATTACTTGAAAGAGAAGTCATCCAGATTCCACTCATTTCCCAACAAAATCCTACCTTTCACTTTCTTCTTTAATCACATTAGTACATTACATACCTTGATGTTCTCTTTCTCAACTTTCTTTTCTTTGCACTTTTCCTTTTTATCCAAATTCCTTTTTTTTTTGGTGTAATCCAAACTCCTTTGTATCAATGCCCATGTCTCATGTATTCTAAATTTATTTGAAAGTTAAAGTTCATTAATTAATAATAAAAACAAAATCAAGTACTTTTTTTAATAGTAGTTTGCATATATTTTTAGCAATTAATTGTTGGTAACTTGAGATATTGAAATATATATACCAAGGCTTTAAACATTTATTTTTCAAGAAAAAAATATCCCTAACATTAACAATTATGTGTAGCACTCCTCCCTAAATTTTATTTTTTGACAAATGATGTCTCGTCCATTTCATCAAATATGCTTTTAAGTGTTTCATTTATCTTAAATACAACTTTTATAAATATTTGGACAAGAAAAGTATCAATCTCTCAAATTAGTACGGAGACCCTTTGAAGTAAATTTCTACGTGCATGTTTGTATATTATGTATCCAAATGACTAGCACTTAATTAATGACTTTTTTTGGTGCAGTACTAATTAATGGCTTTAATTACTATAATCATGGTAAATTAACCTTTTTCATCTTTAATTAATTTTTGTAACCGTGTTCTAAAATAGTGCAGATTATGATCATAATTAATGTCACCAATCACATCGCAAATTTCTAGTGGACCACTATATATATAAAGCCAAGGAAGGATCATTTGTATTAATATTCATTCATGCAGGATATATACCATCCATGCAAGCCCATTCTCACTTTTTTTACAAGCCAAACAAAAATAAACACAAAAGTAGGTGTTATCAAATAACACTTAAAAAACTTCTATGTAATAGATTTTTACATGACATTTAATAACACTCTATTTAATAAAAATTTTAAAATTTATATTAAAAGTCAAAAATATTATAATTGTTAGATTTTGACATGTCCATACATGATACATATATGGTGGATTAAATATATATATAACTCTGAATGATTCCTCAATCTTTCAAATCATATTTATAGGGATCGGATATAGAGGGCCCGGCCTTTCTGTTTTGGAGCTCATCACTCAAATCAAATTAAGTTCTAAAGATTAGAATAAAGTGAACGGTGGCCAAAATATGTTATTAGATAATCGTTCAAATAAAGCATCATCATGAATTTGTATGAAAAGTTTTAGAACTATTAAGTTGGCTAATTAAAGAAATCCAAACATAATCATTGAATGCCATGCAACAAAGTAATGGTTCTTGTCCATAAATGACGAAATTAACTTAATTATCACCAAACGCTTGTGCATTGGAGTGGTTCTGTACTTTAACAAATTACTTTCGCCCAAGCATCTTTCTCTACGAAGTTCCAATGGGATCCAGTTCTAACCACCAAACTAAATATTGCGATGATGGTTATTCTTTGTGCTAATTAATTACATTTTTGTTTTGATAAGAAAAAAAAAATCACAACTTATCCACTATGAGGCTTGACCTCTTGACTCTTATATACCTAAATAACTCCATACATACTAAATCAATCAGACATTTTTAAGTGTCATTTTAAGGTTGTTAACAATTTTTAATAAAGTCACTTAATTATCTTGATTGAAAAATAAAACTTAAATGACTAAATCACCATTTATCTCTCATAAATCTACCACTATTATATTCACTAGTTATTAATATGTAATTATTATAATTTCAATTAATTAAGTAAGGGTAAAAAGCCAATTATTAATTAACTATCAAATAACAAGTATCGGAAAATATTTTAAAATAACTAAAAGGACAATTATTGTGGTCCGAAGAGAGTATTGAAGTAGGAAAATATTAGAATGATCGATAACAACAAAGTCGCATCACAAAATACATTGACTCACAAAAGTTTTTTATACTACTCAATCCGCGTGTTATTTATCGAGATTTACGTATTCTCTTATCTCGAGACACACGTGAATGACTATTGTGAATCAATGCATGTATATCTATATAGCTTGTAGTGTGATGTCATATTATCATTTTACCAATTCTCATCGAAATATTACCTATAGTTAATTAGGATTACTAGTCAATTAATTAATTAAAAAACATATATAAAAACAAAAAGGTCAGCAGATCTAATAAAGGCGCGCAAAGAAAGCAAAATAAGAAGACAAAAGCGAGATGTTTGAGTAGTGGCAGCGATCCCTATGCCACGGTGATGGTGACACATGCGTCGCTTTTCACTTTTAAAAGAGTTGCAGATCGATTCCAACAAGCAACGACCCAAAAATAAAATAAAAAACAACAACAACAACAACCATCATCCCACGGCGTTAATGGAGAAATCTGATGACCTACTGTACGTGTCACGGGGTGCATGGATGACCTTGCTAGCTAGTCAGTCGTGCTTATGTAATTAAAGGGGCTCGTGTGGTGAACGTTTGGCCTTGTTAATCACGTAACTCGAGCACGGCTGCACGGACAATAATTTAATTTGAATTCATAATTAATACTTCATTCGGTCTATAAGTCGTTTAAGTTATAGGTACAAGAATTAAAATTATCTATAATTTACATATATTTTTTTGATATTAAATAAATTAAAAAATTGCAGAATTATAAATATGTGAATTGTATAAAGTTCTAACTGATAAAAAATAATAATAAATACGCTTTTAAATTTCAAAAAAAAATTATAATTTTGATCAATAAGTTTTTGCTATAAAGACTTATATTTTTTATCGGATGAAGTAATATTTTTTTATTAATATGTGTATTTTGTATAAAACGACTTGTATTGTTGACGGAAATGAGTACATTAGAAATTTGTTTCTTAATTCACGTTCAATTGAGAAATTGTTTATTTTGTACGACCATAATGTGTCTCATAGTCCTATTAATTCATATACGATGAATACATTATGTATGTAGCGTACGAACTTAAAGTATCTTGTTGAGTTTCATTATCGTTATCAATTTGATGAATATTGGTATTAATGTAAAAACCGAATAGGTCTCCATCAAACTTATAAAATAGAGCATTTCGTAGCCATCATATGCATACTGAACGTTCTCAGGCTTATAAGGGTGTTAAGATCTCAGAGATTTTATAAAATTAAAAGCTTTTGCAAGTAATTCTTTATTTTATATATTTTATTATGTTTAAAAAACACTTATCATATTTTTCTATGAACAAATGAACAATAAGATACTAGTTCAAATAATTTGATGCTAAGCACCAACCCAACATCAATGGCTTCGTACATGTTATTGATTGCCAGTGCCACATGAACAGGCGATTGAACACGAAACATTGCTCCATTGAAACAAATTAATTACAACTGTTTGAAGTGACAATGGAGCGGCGCCACGTGGTGGCTAACGGTGCCGATAAGATAGTCTACCACAGTATGGGCCCACCAAATGGTGTGCATGTGCTGAGCTGTTTAGTGAGTAGGATTGTAGATCGATGAGAGCTACGGACACAAATTAATTAGGGCTTGTTTTGTTGCAACTAAATAATGTCTTGTTAATTTTAATCAATCATGATTAGGTTCTTGAACGTATTTAATTAATTATACAAAAATATAATATAATGGGTTAATAGTTTGCCATCATAAGTTAGGGCTTCGAGTTTTTGTTAAAGCAAATTGTGATATTTTTCTATTAAAAAAAAGAATGTTGGCATGGTAACATCAAAACTTAATTAACCGGTTGATGCTATTTTATTTATTTTTGGTGAAATCAAGTTAATGCTGGAGCTAAGTCTATACAAGTTGGTATCAAAAAAGAATTGATACGAACCCTAATTGATGTTCTGATTATATGTATGTAGCCGATCTGAACTAATTTTAGAAACATTGAGGGAATGTTTATGAAAAATAGTTACAAAATGAAAGATATAGAAATGCTTGTAAAAATTACAATTATTTTCAAATTATAAATAAATTTAAGAAGTCTTTTTTTTTTAAGTAAAAATTGCACGAGTTGTACGTCGAACACATAATCAATCACATTACATATAAAAGGACTTTATTAGAGTAAATTACTTTGAGCACGTCAAAATAGACTTTGACTAAGTGGGTATCTTGCAAGTACAACTCAAGCTTACGACTCACGTAATGTGCACAACATCATGAGGTGCATCTCGCAACGCATACTGATCGGTGTCATGTTGAGAACTACAAAATCTGACACCTATGTTACGTGCAAACACCATTCATATCAACCAAATGAATCAACCACCTTACGTACTATAGGACTTTACTAAAGTAACTTACTTTGAGCACGAAGAAATAAGTATCGACTAAGCAGGTGTCGAGCAATACAACTCGAGCTTACAACTCACGTAATGTGAACAAGCATCTCGAGGCGCATCTCTTAATGTCTAGAACTACAAAGTCGACACCTGTACACAACTACACATTGTTGCGTGCAATCGTAATAGACCCAACTTAATGGCGATCGAGTTTGCGGTGCTATCATGCATTTAATAGCGGTGGACGATTAGGGACGCGTGGCGGACGTTGGGAGCACTGCTGGGGAGGTGTACGGTAGGAGATACGTTATCGGGTCGTATTAATTTGTTGACCTGTATTGTTTTGATTTGATTTGATTGATTGATTGATGGGCGGTGCATGGGATAATAGGAGGGGTGGATCATCAAACACGAAATCTAATAGTGACATTTTGAATGGGCTTGTTTTGTTTGATTTTATGAGGGTGAGTGGCTCTCTAGATCCTTTGGAGGTAGGGGTGAAGCAATATATACGAAGGTGAAATGGTATAAGGGCATTAGGAATGGTTATAGACCAAGATATAGAGTGTCACCTCACTAACCCATAATATTAATATCTCTTATACTACACTTATCTTCACTATAATTATATGTTTACTATACAAATTTTTGGAACCCACAATTATATCCATAATGTTTTAAAAAAAAGTTAAATTTCAAAAAAAAATATAATGACTTATATTTGAGAAAAATCATTTTTTAAATCAATTTTGTGCGCGTGGACTACTCTTGTACATGTTTGTCCATAGAAGAATATTTAGTACATTCTCACGCTCCTGTATAGGGAGCGCAGAGAGGGTGCATGTAGTTGAATAATTAGGACATCCATTGTGGATGGCCTAAAGAAAAGGAAAATGCTAAAGTAATTCACTTTGAGCATCGAACCAATTGAATGTCGCGTATTTTGCATTGAGATGCGTACGTACCTTGACATGTATAGCACGATGTCCGACTAGATTGGTGTTCAAAGTGAATTACTCTAGCAATTTTTGAAATTATTTTCCATTCTGTTTTTTATGCCGTCGAATTAAACATCAATTGTGCTCGTGCTGTTCGATGGGCCATGTGCATGCAAGCATCTTTAGGTGTATTGCACATCACTGTCTATTTGGCAGCGTCAAAAAGTGCGTTACTTTGTGCAATATAATTATCAAATTAAGGCCTCATTTTCCAACTTTCTAAGAACATCTCCAACCACAAAACTCAATTTTCTAATATATTTTGTAATTTTGTCACATCAAACTCTATTTCTTCTCCAACTACAAACACTATTTCTTCTCCAAAACTATATTTCTTATTTTTATTTATTTATTTATATTAATTTTAATATTTTTTAACGAATACAAAATTTTAGAAAAAAATTGTCTATTTTTAAAATTTAAAGGAAATATAATTAAAAAAATCACATTTGAAAAATTGAAAAACGAGAAAAAAAATGTAGTTCGTGAACAGTATGGCATTCCACTATTCACAAACTCCATTTTAAAAAAGAAAATGACAAAGCTAGTGAGATAAAAATAAACTACTAATAAAAAGTTAGATATTTAAAAATATTCAATTGAAGTAATTAATGCAATATTTCTAAAAATTTAAATTAATTCATACAAAGACGGATGATAAGTGGCAATGATATTTTTGTTAAATCTGTTCAAGTAAGTGCACTTCTTCTTTAGAAAAAGAATTTGACACATCCAGGTTTTCGAAAAAGATATTTTTAAATTTATAAACCAAGCAAAAAACTTGACAAAAAAAACTTTTAATTAGTTCAAATAATGCTGCTCATTGGTTAATATGATAACTCAAAAAAAAGTTCTCTAATTTAAATTAATTAAAGTTGTGTACCTCAATGTATTAATTATTGTTCTCAATTATGTGTATATCAAATATGTAGATTAATTGAAAGGTTCGTGCTAACTAAATTGACTCGCTTAATTAAACACCGTAATAAGTGCATTTATTATATGAGCATCGCACGATGCACTTTGAGATACGTTTGATGACCAATTGATCACAAAATTAAATCTTGCTATATAACTTCAACTACGCTTATTTATTTCAAAAAATCTGTTTGGACTTTGAGTCCGGACTCAAAGATTTTTTTGTTAATAATTTAAGATATCTATCTAAGTAAAAGACCTAATTACCCTCTACCCCAAACACTAATAATAATTTTAAATTAAGGGTATTTATGTCTTTTTGATTGTTTGAGTCCAGACTTTTTGAGTCTATCTAGCACTACCCTATTTATTTTACAAAAAATCTGTTCGGACTCTTTGAGTCCGGACTCAAAGATTTTTTGGAGAAGAATTTAAGATATCTATCTAAGTAAAAGACTTAATTACCCTCTACCCCAAACACTAATAATGAATTTAAATTAAGGGTATTTATATCTTTTTGATTGTTTGAGTCCGTACTTTTTGAGTCCATCTAGCACTACCCTTTATTTTATATGCCGAGATTGGTGATCCACGATTTTTTTTATGAAAATAATTGAGCGTAAGTCGAGGTAAGTCCGAAAAAAAAAAAAAAAAAAAGCGAGCGGATGTTGGGAGGCGCGGGAGCTCGTGTCGGGGAGGAAACAGCGGAATTGTATTCGATCACGTGTCGAGACATCAAGTTTGAAAGGTCATCCTGGCGTCATCGTGGCGTCAGCGAGAGCGAAATGATGACGCAAGTGCTGGCGCCCACTTACGTTTGCTTTCTTATCTTCATAGGAAGGTTGCTTGTTGTGTACGTGTCGTTGCTGTCAACGAAGCAGCTTCGAAGTGAGGAGGACCGGATAGTTTCCCACGTCAACCAATACATTCTTAACAAAAACTCTCAAACTATTCAATGATAATTAATGCATCAACACGTCAACATAACATTATATTATATTATAAATACAAATAAAATACGTACAGAGTTGAAATGGACACATGAAATAATAAGCACTTATTTATGTTGATTGATTTTTATGGATAGATGTGTAGATTGATTAAAATATCACAACCTTTTGCAATTTTTATTGTTACATTATAATCTTTTTAAATTGTTTAACAAAAAATTATTCGAACTATTTGAATTTGGACTCAAAACGTTTTTTACTTGTAGTTTAAAATATACTACTAAATCAAAAGACATAATTATTTTAGTCTTTAACCCCAACACATATCAATATATTAATCTCCATCACCCACTTTCACCACCATAACTACTCACCGCTACCGACCACATTCCACCACCACCGCCGCCGACGACCCCTCTCTCTTCTCTCTCCCTCTGCTTTATCTCTCTCTCTCTCTCTCTCTCTCTCTCTCTCTCTCTCTCTCTCTCTCTCTCATATCTCTATTTTCTCTCCAACTCAACTTCATCATCAAACCCCTCTCTCTCTCGAAACCCTAAATCCCTTAAAACCCTCATCCAAACCAGTCTCGGCAATGCTCCAATGGAACCGAAAGCCCCAACTTTTTGGCGACACCCCGCAAATGGGGTCATCACGTAGGGCAAATGCGGAGTCGGCAAGACCACCACCACCGCCAACATAGGACTCTCCCTCGCATGCCTCAACCAAAACGTTCTTACTAAACTCTCAAACTATTCAATGATAATTAATGCATCAACATGTCAACATAACCTTATTAATACAAATAAAATACGTACATAGTTGATTTGAAATGGACTCGTGAAATAAATACGCACTTATTTAATTATGTTCATTGATTTTTGTACATCGATGTGCATGCATACAAAAATTTATACAACATTGATTAAAAATCATAATTTTTCGCAACTTTTATTCCAATCTTTCTAAATTGTAGCGTTATTTGGACTCATGAGTCCGGACTCAATTTTTTTTTTAATTTCAAATACATCATCAAGCAATTAATGAAGCAACTATAATCACTTGTAAAATTCATTTGATACCCTTAAATATTTATAAAACTTTTAAAAATCTATTTATTAATTCGAACCCATGAGTCAAGTAGATTTATTGATTGTTTAATTGGTTTTCAATTACTTTAATTAACCTAGCTAGAAATATGACTTTTAAAGAAATGAAACTATTTCACTGCCACTCTTAACAATATTAATTAGCTTTTTTAATAAAATAGTACATATGTGTGTGTATGTATATATATATCTATATATATATAGTATATTTTTCTACTATATAGACTTGCAAATATACGTAGACATTGTAAAGCAGTCAACATTATATATATATATAGACATTGGCTAGTAAGGCGTTTCCCTAGACCACAAGTGTCAAACTAAAGACCTCCAATTTTTGTGATGTATAATTGAGTTTAAGCACTTAGTCAAAATCTTATTGATTCCTTCAAAGTTGCAGTGTACATGGTCGAATGTACATAATTTATTTATTTTTTTTTTTTTCAAATTGGGAAATGTATGTCCCATGTACGGTTCAAAATATTCTAATAAAATAGGTTACTCTAGATCCTACTGAAATGTTTAAAAATATGTGGATTATAAAGTTATTGGGATGTGATTGGTGACTTAATTAAAGCTAGTTGGATCCAATACAATCCACCAATTTTAGACATAATGATTTTTATCGAATCATAATATTGGAGTGCCTAACTAAATCATGTAAAATTAATTAATTTGAGCTAAATATGAATAAGCCGAAAAAAAAGGTTGCCCATTAAGATGCAGAGTTTGTTGGAATGAAAGAACAACGAAAAAGATATAACTCAAGAACACCCAATCTAAAGTTCAATACTCAATTTTGATTCATTTTGATAAAAAAAAATCAACAATCAAGTTGTATTTACACTTTATATAGGAAAACCTAATACGTAAAGATTAATAGACCCCTATCATATAATAAATCTTAATACATCAATTTAACCCTACATTTACTAGTTACATCACATTATTACCCAATTTTTTTTTTTTTTTTTAAACATTTGAAAACATAAATAAAAGTTTTTTCAAGTTAATTTCTTTTTCCTTTTTTTCTTTTCATAACATGCACGTAAGTAACGTGGTTCATATAAATAGTAACTTTACACATGGTAAATTCATTTCGCTTAAAATGTATTTTCTGCACAAAGGCTTTTGAATTTTCATTTTTGGGTTTCTTTAGCCTTCCACGTGTGACATTTAAATATTGAGTTGAACCCACCATCGTTCGCCACACCTACTACCTCACCTCACTTACCCACCAAATAGACGACCGAGTCAACTAATTTAGAGATTTGCAACCATTAGATTTCTTCAAATCATGAATTATGATCAGCGTATCCAAAATGTTTGTTTTATTATTTAAATGTGGCGTAATTGCAACTGCGTGATTGTTAAAGCGTATAGTTCCAACGGTGGTAGCTCTCTTATTCTTTGAGTTTTTTATTTATTTATTTATAAGTTGTGGGGATGAAACTTTTCATGGCTCCCGTGAAATTAATTGGACTTAAATAAAAAGGCGCTCAAACAACCACAAATATATAAAAAATAAAATAAATAAAATAAAACAAACATGCAGGATCTACTAAAAATAATAAACACATTAGAACATTTTCAATAGTAAATGTAGATTGTAGAAGCAAACTAATGTCACGTCGGTAACGCAGATAGAATGTCCATCTTAAGTTAATTGAATAAACATTAAAGTTCAAAAAGTGATCACCAATAATAAATATATATTGCATTTTCTATTTTAAAATTTTATTATTTTTTACATATTTGAAGAGAATTATTAACGTGGCTATATGTATTGCAACGTCTAAATTAAAGTAGACATTCAAAATAAACAACATCTATATATCACGACAGCTCAATATCCAATGCATCAAAAAATGTTCTCTAATGGTCAATATATACTGCACTTCCTATTTTAAAATTTTATTATTTTTTTATATATTTTAGATAGAATTACTAACGTAACTATATATTGTACAGTCAGCTCGATATTTAAAATGCACATTTCGGCATATAAATTTTGGGTAGTGCTATTTAGACTTTTTCTCAAAACTTTTTTTAATTTAATATTTATATAATTAATGAAACAACTATAATCATTTGTAAAATTTATATTATACCTCTTAAATATTTACAGAAATTTTAAAAATCACCTTATTAAACTTATTGAATATTTATTTAGTTGTAAGTGGTATAAATTGACATCAAGCGGAATTCCATTAGAGTAATCTCACCAAAATTTCGTGCCCACGACGCATGTGACGATCATTGACCGTCAAACCCAAACGTACTCCCAGCACACTTAACCCGACCATGGAGTCAAATTCCAACTCACCTCCGGTTAATCCGGTACGGACACGCACCACGTGTCCGTCCAACGCGGTTTCCGCCACCGACCTATTTAAAGAGTCCCTACTCGCCCTTTAAAACCACTCACACCTTCACTCATCTCTTCTCGCTCCATCACTCCTTCATTCATTTCTAGTGCACACCTTTCGAGCTCCGTAGTGAATCCTTGCCTCTCTTTCAGTAATTCCGATTCATTACTGTACTCCACCGTTTTCATCTACAAGGTTTGTGTACTGTGATCATCGTAGATGCCATCTCTTCTCAATTAATACCGAAGTCTTTTGAATTAAAACTCGTCGAGTAGTATCAGTTCTGGCGGAGATCCACGGCATAAATGGAAGGATCTCTGTTACTTTTGATATTACTCTTCGTAGATTACGAATACAATATCGAGGTCTTTTGAATTAAAACTCGTCGAGTAGTACGTATCAGTTCTGGCAGTGATCACCGTATAAATGGAAGGATCTCTGCTAGTTCTGATGGTACTCTTCGTAGCTCACTGGCAGAGATTCCCAAACATACCTCTTCGAGGGTTTTGAATTGAAGTTTGTGAAACAGTATCGGTGTTTGCGGAGATTTACAGTCTAGATGAATCTCTGCTAGTATCGATAGTAATTTTCGACTTTTCGATGTATTTTCAGGAGCGGATATAGTTTTTAACTAATTTTTTTTGGAAGTGAAGGTTTGTTGTGGAGGCGAATTCGGTGAGTTATTGAAGTCAGCAATTCAGTCGAATTCATGATCGAATTGCGACGAATCGAAGCATTTGAATGAGAAGCTACGAATTGCAGATACAGAGAGAAGTGTAATTAAGGATCGATTCGATATATAGAATGACGTCTTCAGAGAACCTAGCGAGTCTCGATTCATGGACGTTTCGGTCCTTGCCGGATTCATGGATCACCGAAGCCTTCGCTCGCGACACCGAAACCCTAACAAGAGCTCTCCAGAAATCGCTCCAATACGAATCATATGACTCGCTCGCAGCCACAATTAACAACAACAACAACAACAACAACGTTAACAGCGACTCTTCATTGACAATTCCACAAAATCAATACCTGATCAAGCCAGAGCTGACACCAACGACAGGCTCGCCGGTCTCCGAGATCGACAACACCGCGAAGCGAGGCGGCGGCGGCGGCGGTCGGAACCCTGCGATGATCTCAGGCGGGAAGATCTCGAAGCGGAAGTCCCGCGCGACGAAGCGGTCTCCGACGACTTTCATAACCGCGGATCCGGAGAACTTCCGGCAGATGGTGCAGCAGGTCACCGGAATTCAATTCTCCGGCGGTCACGTGCCGGCTGTGATGCCGCACGTGCTGAAGCCGGAGCCGCAGAGGTTAGTAGTTGGAAACCGGATTCAAAACAGTTGCTTGCCTACGCTGGACACCTCGTCCTTCTTGTTAAACAATCACGTGGACCCTGCGGTGGGCCCGCATGGACACGTGGCTCTCGCACAGCCGTCCGATGGTGGAGTTGCGTTTGATTTCGATGCGCTTCAGAGCTTCCCAACTCTCGAGTCATGGCAAGTGATGTAAAAACAGAATCGAAAGTCTTTTTTTTTTTTTTTTGGTTTTGGTTTTGTGATCTGATCTAAATCTGTTGTAGTGATTAGTTTGTACTTTGTATGTACGTGCTCGATCACATTTGACTCTGTGGAGCTCTGTTTATATTTTGCTCTCGAGAGTAGTGGATCACGACGAGCTAGGTATCTCTTTTGCAGAAGAATCGTAGTTGCTGCTGCTTTTCATCTTTTTCTGGGTTCAATGCTCTAATGATACTTTGATAAATACGCATAATGCATTCCTTAATTAATCTAGATTTTTCACGTGACTTAAATGACGATATGAGAACTATAAAGGCGAGTTTATGATTACGTGAGTTAAGCGGACAGTCTTAAGTTTGATTCTTTTTAGCGTAAAATTATTTCGACCATGAGTCACGTTGAGATAAATTGCACTATGACCACATAAAAACAGTCAGATTCATCTTGATATTCACTAATATAAAAATAAAAAAATACCATGTGATTATAATTTTCGAAAAAAATGATTAAATGTGATAAAAACCTTAGGATAGCTAAGGTCTAGATTTCCAGCTAGGGAACCAAAGTTTCAGCCTTCAAAATAAATAATAAATGGTAGATATATATATATTTTATTAATATTTAATCCAAAGTGATTATCGATCTTGGTAGTTATACAAGTTTACAAGGCTCATTAGGCTCATTCAGACTCTTTAGGTTCTGTAGATCTATTATAATTAGTTAGGTATGTTCATATTAAACATCGCTTGTAATTGGACCAAAAATGTTTTTTTTTAGGGGTAGCTGAGTAGGGGATATTTCACGTGAGCTTGTAGTAAAAAAAAATAAAAACTACTTTGGATCCAAATAATGTAGGGCACATGAGAACTCCGATCGAGCTTAAAGAATACCCATGCGTGGGGTCAAGGTTATTTATCAACTTTAATTAGGCTGATATTCCCTCTACATGTCTCGCCAAAAAATCTTATAAAAAATAATAATATATACTTACAGACTGTTTTTATTATTGATTACGAACTACAGAGGACACTATTGAACATGGTTTCCAACTATGAAACTGCCCTGTATTTGCCTAATCAAGTTCCTGTCCAAGACAATGACATGAACGAACATAGTAACAAAGGAGAGAAATACAAAACAAATACTTGCTTCATATGCTCCCCAAATAAAAATGTGTAAACGTTATTCAATGCTTTGGGTTCCTTGCAAGAGCTGAATTTCTAGATTTTGGTGCGTATATCCCATGTGAGCTAGGGTTTCTTGGGAATTTTAAGACCCAACATTGGTCTAAGAATATAGTCTTTTTATATATTTCTTCATGGGGATTCTAAGTAAGGTTTTGATAGTTAATGATTCTCTGAGTAGCTCAAATTCTTGACGTGTCTAAAGGAATTGAATAAATCTACATGTGAAGATGGAATCACATAAAAATAAATCAATATTCATTAATTCCTACCATGCATGCATGAATCGCCCGTGGTCACACATCTCGAAGCCCGTTGTCACGCATCTCGAAGCATCATCAAACAAACTACAATTCTACAACTATGATTACATGACATTGCAGACTTGCAGTGCAAATATATAATGTAATTGTTACATCACCTTTATATTTGTTATCATAAACTAAAAACCCAAAATGTTGGTCAAGAAAGTGCAAGTAGAACTGTAGAAGTAGGACTAAATCCAAATATATACAAAGTTGCTTTCGTGATTTTTATTTGATGATTCGTGACAAAGATGAGTTTCTAATGAAGTCCAATATATAAATTCCATCTTCTAGAAACCAGTCTATGAAATATACTAAATATTTATGTAAAGTCAACTAGCATAAAAAAAATTATGAATAGAGAAGCATTACGATTGATTCTTTTAGAAATTTTAAAAGGAAATTAGGTGACTCTTTGTTAAATCTTTTAAATAAATAACACTCTCGTGACAAGAACATGGATATAATATCTAGAAGAATCATTTGTTTATGTTTAGGGTCATATCTAACGCTATTAATGAGCAAAAACTATGTTTAAAAAAAAAAAAAAAGTTGGATGGACATGGCCTCTCTAATTATGCAAGCACTTTATGAAACTCAAACCAAATTAACGAAAATGACTTGTCCAATTAATACAAACGAATTCAATTAATGCTGATTAATTTAGTTATCACGTTAGGGATGTGTAAATCGAAATATAAGACTTGCTTGGTATTTGGTGGAGGTGGAGATATCTCCAAAGAGATAACTTACAACGAGTTAAGAACTAATCTTGTTTGATTGCTCAACTTGCCTACAAATTATCTCACAACTTACATCTTAAGGTGAGAGATATTTCCTCACCAACCCCTAAAGAGTTATCTCCCAAGAGTTGTAGATATAATTACCCCTTATTAATGACCCTTTTGTTACCCATCTCTTAATTTCTTGTTTAAATGCTATTTGTCAATTCATATTTTTTATTGTTTAAAAATTTGAAACTTCGTTGCAAGTTTAAAGTTGAACCAAACATAAAAATATTAATTCTAAGGAGATAATTCCTACTAACACAGTAAGTTAACAAAAACGAACCACATAAGGCCATAGTCCCACATCGATGGGACTTTGAAAAGAATAAAGTACTTAAGTTTAGATCTCTCTCGACTCTCGAAATAGTGCCGACGTCTTTTGAAGTAAAACACCATATATGTGAGTTGAAGGTGATTAAAATTGTGACAATATATATCGATACTAGTAAGATTCAATACAAGTGTGGGGCGGGCCAAAAATATCAAAACTAAGGTTCGACACAAAGCCAAACGAGAAAGACAATCTCAATCATGCTAAGTAGACTAACCACAGGAGTCGAGTTATTATTTTTTAAATCTACTCAAACTGGTCAAAATATAATTAGCACTCACAAAAAATACTTTATTTTAATTTAACTTATCAATGCAAGATATACAACCATACCATTTTCTATATCATTATATAAGATTTTGTTAAATCTCATGAAACCTAGTTGGGTATTTTTTGGATAAAAGAAACTTGGTGGGAAGACTTAGGAGTCAAAAAGGAGGGCTCACTTGCAGCTATGTCAGCTTGACTTCATAAAAACAATTAAACCATACAATACTAAAGTATGTATGATATTATTTCAAACTCTGTAACAAGATTCGATTGATTTAAGTGGTATTCAAGGAATTCGATCAGTTCTCTTTGGGGTCTCAATTTTGAGTATAGTAAGACCAAACAAGTAGGAGATTGAGATGATGAAGTGGTAAAATTAAAGGAAGTAATTTTTTTTAAGGTAAACCATTTTACATATCTAGGATCAATCATACATAATAATGACAATATTAAATAAGGTGTCACACGTAAAATTCAAGTTGGATGGAAAAAATGAAAGAATGCAACACGTGTAATCTGTGATAAAATATACCTACCAAATTAAAAGAGAATTTTATAAGACTGCAATTACGCCAACTATAATTTATAGAAGTAAATGTTAAGCGGTAAAACAACAATTATATAAAATGAACGTAGCGAAAATAAAGATGTTTAGTTGGATGTGTAATAAAACTCATAAAGATAAAATAAAAAATAAAAAAATCAAAGACAAGTAACGGTAGCACCAATTAACACAAAGATTAGAGAATGATAATTACGATTATTTGATCACCTGCAAAGATAGCATACAAATACTTTAACTAAAAAATTTGACTCAATATAAACTAAAGAAATTTGACGAAGTAGAGATCCTGAAATTAACTTAAGACATATTAATTAAAAAAGATTTAAATAGTTTGTAAAGCTCACTATCAATTATATTAATTCAAACACAATAAAAAATAGCATAGATTAGTTGGTGTAAATGGTACGGCAGAACAAAAAAAAAAAAAAAACCCAAATGCATCAAAAGGATGGTTGAGCAAGAGGAGTAAATAAAAGAGGAGTTGAGAGTGGAGAGGTTGTTGACCCAAACATTTTATCTTTTCTTTCGAGTCAAAGATAGGGGCGTTGTAGAAGTGGTGACGTGTCTCTGACCTTTTTTTTAGGTTTGATCGGTCTGCGCCTTTCGTGAAGGTGCCATGTGACGTGCCGCTGCCGTTGACCAGGTCAACGATCCTCGTGACGCTGTGCTTGCGCACGACTATCGTCACCCATGGAGCTACATTGATTTCTTACTCCCGAGAGCATTTGATACTTAGTACTCACTAATAAAACGCGAAAGTAGAGCATGTCATACACGAGGCCATGACTCACCTGACTGACTCATGATTCATGACTCAACCTCGTAAATAAAAATAGAAATAATGAAGAGACAAGAACAAATTTCACACAAGACCATATATCCACATATGGTCATTCAACATTATCAAACGTTAGCCAAACCTGAAATGATTTGGAATTGAAGTTCTGATTCTCCATTGTTGTTGTTCCAATAAAAATTAACGATATAAATCTCTCGTAAATGGTATCAGTAAATGGTATCGAGTAGATGATTCAACTAAAAGAAATCACCTAACGTGAATTTTGATTAAAATTGAAGATTGTTGAGAATGTTTGTCCCACATCGATCAAGTGTAATGTCGTAAAGAAATATATAACCAATGGCAACCCCAAAGACCCATATTATACCCCTACGTATCCACGAGACCTCTTATAATACTCCCTTACATATTTGTTCTTCTCGTCTCCCCTATGATCAACACACGCTCCCTATATAACAAATGTAACATTATTAAAAAAAAATGATGTATTTGAAGTGTTTTGAGTGTAGCATTGTCAATTTTTTATTTTTTATTTTTTGTTATGTTTAATTTTTCATACTAATATATTTTTTTTGTTTGAAAAAAAAAAAGTCAAGGTTAAAGTTCGGCCCCCTCACAAGATTTTAAGTTCCGCCACTATATGTAACTATGGATCTCTCCCCAAGTAGCTTTGACATTGATTCAAAGATGCTTTTGACTAACTAGAAGTAAATTACAAATACCAACGTGCATATTTTTAAAACCGCAAGGACTAAAGTATATATTACAATAAACCTCACGGACCAATTTGCAATTTACCCCAACTACGTCTCTTTCCTTATTTCTGAAGATGTAAAACTCAAACCTAATTTTGTCTCGCACTATAGGAATCTTGGGACCATGTAAATAGACAAATCTCCCTATCTACAATCCCAACAACATCAGCTAATCAAAAAGGAAGAAAAAAGAATACACATAGCTATCACAAGAAGAAGAAAAAATATAAAATAAAAAAGGAAGGATTTGTTGGCTTATGAGCTGACATAGAACCGCCAACCACACCTTTCAGAATGGTCAGCTGATTGAATGGACAACGATAGAACATATTATTTATTTCAAAAACAGAGAGCAAGGCATACTGGTTAGGTTGCTTTTTTGACATTGGCAAGCACAGCAGTGCAGTGCAGTGCATTATGGAGGCCATGTGGTTCCTCGGCCTCCGGACATGGACTTGTTTGGCAAAAAAAAAACACTTTCAGCTTCAAAGTGTTAAGGTCATGTTTGGTCGAGAAGTGGAAACTTATCTTTGCTTAGTAAACAATTTTAATCTAACCAACAACTAGTTAGTCCGAGAGACGAGAAACTTAGCACCCTTTAAGGGATGTCTCGATTTTAAGTCTCATGAATAAAGCGAACTTGGTTGGAAACATATACCGGTATCAACAATATCTAAGCATGGATTAATGAGTGAGGTTGTTGTCAAATGACAAGTGGGAAATCAATAAATAAATAAATAAACAACTTTACTGTTGAAGGTGATAACTTCTGAAATGATGTTTGATATCCATTGATTTTATTTTTATTTTTTGTGATATGATATCTATTGTTAACCCTATAATTTGACTAATTTTTTTATAAGAAACCAACATTGCCTCTCGAATTTACTTATGCGGAGACTTGTCACAACCACTTGCATATACCAAACCATTGAGCTACCACTTGGCTCATCTACCCATTAATTAGCCAACATGTACTCGAAATGTTCCTTTTATACCAACAACTAAAGTTTTTATGCCTTGTTATATTCTCACCAATAAAAAAGATGGGGCGGACTAAGAAAATGGAACCAAAGACCCCCTACACTTGAAAATCAAAAGCTAAAAACAATAAGTAAATCTTTTTGGTCAGCTAGAAAAGGAAGACAATCCTTATTTTTGATAGATGATTTATACACACAACACAAGTAATGCAAAGTTAACTTACATTATTGATTCATTTGTAGACAAAAAAAAGTTTTAAAGCCGCAATAACTGAAAATGACAATGCTGTCAAGGTTCAATGGCTGCAATATATAGAGATTGGGTTTGGTAATAACATGTGGTGACCATCAAAGAGTTGCGTCTAGGGGAAGGAGTTGCAATGCCTCTTAAACATGAACAAGGCTCAAAACTTTAAAAATAAATGCCACCACTGAAAGAGATATCCAAGGACAACTATTTCTTCTCGCTAGGTTGTAGGTGACCGCCTTGACTAATCCAATCCGAAACCGACGTTTCACAGGAACACAAAATACAAATAGATGAAGTATGAAGTACCTCAAAGTAATTTCGATTTTACACAAAGTTCAACTCAGAACTTTTAGTTAAAGAGCATTGAATGAGGCTCCACTCAGTTGATGTTTACACTGAACTTTCTATTTACTATACTTCTCTATGTTCTATCTACTCTGGCTTCTTTAAAATTGTACAGCAGAAAAGTTTGAAGCACCCTAATATATGAACCCTATAATATGTAAACTAAAATTAGTCGAGACACTTGGCTTCGGACACCAACACTACAATTCACATCCACTGCAAAATTGATGGCTTCCTACTACTATTTTAAATTTAAGTTTGTATTTATAGAACATTCTAAAAGAATTTCTCATTACGATAGGACTACATCAAGGATCGGCTTTAAGTCCGTATTTATTTACTTTAGTTATAGATGAACTAACTAGACATATTCAAGAGGATATACCATGGTGTATGCTATTTGCAGATGATATTGTTTTAGTGGATGAAACTAAAGATGGAGTGAATAGGAAATTAAAACTCTGGCGGAATACATTAGAATCTAAAGGCTTTAAGTTGAGTAGGACGAAAATCGAATACATGCACTGTGAGTTTGGAAACACTAGACATCGAGATGACGGAGTGACAAAATTAGGGGAAGTAGAAGTTCTTAAGGTAAACCACTTTAGATACCTATGATCAATCATACAAAATGATGGTCACATTGAAAATGATGTCACACATAGAATTCAAGCTGGATGGAAGAAATGGCGTAGTGCAACATGGGTGATTTGTGATCGACATGTTCCTACTAAGTTAAAAGGTAAATTTTAGGAGAGGATGAAAGTGAAATTAAGCAACAACAATTACATAAAGCTGAACATATGAAATGAATGCTTAGGTGGATGTGTGGTAAAACTCATAAAGTAAAGCAACAACAATTACATAAAGTGATGGACATATGTGCTCGAAATGAGGATGCTTAATTAGGTGGATGTGTGGTAAAACTCATAAAGATAGAATAAGAAATATAGAAATTCAAAGACAAGTAGGAGTAGCACCAATTGATACAAAGATTAGGGAAGGGCGGTTGCGATGGTTTGGTCACCTGCAAAGACGGCCTACAAATGCCCCAACTAGAAAACTTGACTCAATAGAAACTGTAGAAATTCGACGAGATAGGGGCAGACCAAAGTTAACATGGGATGCATTAATTAGAAGAGATTTGAATGGTTTGAAAAGCTCACCATCAATTGCACTTAACCGAGCACAATGAAAAAGTTTGATCTATGTAGCCGACTTCAGTTAATTTGGAACTGAGGCTATGTTGTTGTTGTTGTATTTACAGAACATTCTAAACATCTAAAACTACAGTATCTGAATTTTCCCTTTTTTTGGTGAGCATCAAATGCTTATACACTGTTGTTAGAGGTTTCTTTGTAGTTTTTCTCTCTTTTTCCTGGTTTGATAAAATAGGCTTTACAGGCCAAAATTATGTAAATAAATCACATCACAGATTACAGTCGAAGACCGGCAAATACATTTAGATTGGCTCTTTCAATATACTGATGACAATGATTATAAGACAGCTATTTATCTAATGTGACAATGTAGAAGATTTGACAAGAGCACCTGATATAAAGATGTAATATGTCTTGTTAAAAGATTATGATAAGATTTTGCCAGGCTGGCCTGATTATGAAATTAGATTTTGTCTGAAAGTGTTAATCAAGAATCTAAACCCCTATTTAAGGGGAATTCAGAGAAAATTTAAAATCCAAAACAAGGATTCCAAGGCACCAATAAAATCTATAGAAGACACAGCCAATGCGATGCCTAGGCAATAAAACTATTTCTTAATAAGCTTGTAAATAATTAATTAATAAATTTAAATCATCTACTTTTAAAGTCAGTGTTAAATAGCCATCATAGAATAATTGCAAGACCAAGGTCTAACAATCCACGAGGGAGAACAAGGTTCCGGTTTTGTGGATTATACATAATATGAAAGATAGATCTTTAATTAGTTGATATTTAGTCCAAAACCATCACGAATCTTATTAGAATAATGCAAGTCCACTTTGGATCTTGATAGTCATATAGGTCTACTTTGGCCCATTAGACTCACCTATGTTATTGATTCACTGTGACCCACCTAGTATCTCTAAATCTACTATGACCGTTTAGGTTGCTCGCTACATCTCAGTAAGACTAAAATTGTTCATCGTGAGCTTGTAATTGGAGTGAAAATGTCTCTTTAAGAACAAAATAATAAAAATAACAACAACAACAACAACAAGAAAATAATTGTTAGTGTATACATTAATTGTCATTATTTGCACAATGCAATATTTAGATGTGAAGCTGTAAATTGTTGCAACAGGGGCAGTTGTAACCAAAACAATTGCAACTGGAGAAATTGGAAACATGATAGTTGTAACTGGGACAGCTATAAACAGGCCAGTTACAACCGATATGAAAATAGAAGTTTCTTTATGGCCAAATATCTATTCCGAATTTAGATCCTAATTAATCTCTAGGAAGATTTTGGGCAACTTTCTAAATGTGTGAAGAGATGATCAACACATCCATGCTATTTTAAGATTTAAAAAGCTCACATCAACGTTGATTTTTAGGAAGAACACAAGTATATATCAACGATAATGCTATGTTCTTCTTCTTGTGGATTTTAGGTTCAACAGTTGCAACTGGCAATACTTTTGAACTTTTGTTTTCTTTCTGGCAATACTTTTGAACTTTTGTTTTCTTTCTTTATTGAGCTGTAATTACCAAGGGGATCTTGGGGTGAACTAGTCAAGGGGACTTGACAATACTAAAGGGATCTTGGGGTGAGAGTACATTGTGAGGGTAAAGGGTAGTGTAACAAGCCTAGTGAGGGATCACTGGTTGGGGTCTTGCATAAATTTGTAACTTTTTATCATTAGTGGATTCTTCATATCTGGGCGTGGCTTCGCATATGTAGGTCTTGAACCGAACTGCGTCAACATCTCTTTGTATTGTGGTTTGCTTTATAATTCAATTTTACTTTTGTGGTGTGTTTATCATTGCGTGATTGTCATTGGCAAATCAAAACTTACAAGCAGGGGTGAATTTAGGGGGGGCAAGAGGGGCGGCCACCCCTAACTCCTTGAACCCCCTATAGTACCCCTACGTATAGTTAAAAAATAAAAATAAAATTTATGCTTAGTTTTTCATATGGTCGCCCCCCCTAAAACCCGAAACCTCTTATAGTTCCGTCTAAAGTTCGTCCCCTACTAACAAAATTTCCTAGTTCCGCCACTACTTACAAGTGGTATCAGAGCCATACACCTAGACATTCTGTTTTTCAAAAAGGTGCAATCCTCAATTTTTAGTTTGATTTGCAATGGCTCAACCTATTCAATGCGATCAAGCTGAAAGAATGTCCACGACGAGACCAAAATTGCTCACGAACTCTAATTACACATATTGGAAGGCTTGAATGGAAGGTTTTATATTGTCTTTAGATGTAAAAGCACGGAGGGAAATTGAGAAAGGATATTCATTCCCATTGTTGGATGGTTCACCAAAGAACACTGATCTTTGGGCACAAGAGGAGGAGCGACTTCTGCTTGCCAATTCAAAGGCTCTCGATGCTATCTTTAGTGGAGTAAATCAAGAGCATCTTAAGTTGATCTCATCATGTAAAATTGCCAAAGATGTTTGGACTATTCTTCATAATTTCTTTGAAGGGAATGAAGATGTGCGAGACTCAAAGGTGTTATTATCCTCTGAGTTTGAAGCTCTACACATGGGAGAGGACGAGACTATTGCAGAATACACAGCTAAGTTGAAAGACATAGCTAATCAAGCTCAACAACAACAACAACAACAACAACAACAACATAGCCTCAGTCCCGAATTAACTGGGGTCGGCTACATGGATCAAACTTTTCCATTGTGTTTGATTAAGTGCAATTGATGGTGAGCTTTGCAAACCTTTCAAATCTCTTAATCAAGCTCAACAATTGGGAAAAAATATCAAATGGAAAGATGGTTGAAAAAACTATCCGATCTCTTCCTTCAAAGTTCGATGTCAAGGTTGCTACAATACAAGAAACCAAAGGACTCAAGAATCTCCAGTTTGATGAATTAATGGGATCACTTACAACGTATGAGATGCATATTTCTCAACAAAAGAAACATAAGGCAATGGCCCTAAAGGTTGCAACTCAATATCTCCAGGCTGACAATGGATCCAATGAGGATGTGAAGATGGTGTTGCTTGCTAAACAATATGGCAAACTACTTAAAAAGGTTCAAGCAAACAAGTCTAGTCCTAAGTTTGATTCCCATAAACTTGTTGATGCAGAGTCAGAACCAACTTCTATCTTAGCTAAACCTATCAAGTGTAGAGAATGCAGTGGTTTCGGACATATTCAGGCCGAATGTCCAACCTTCTTGAAGAAGTCAGGAAAGTCACTTGCCACCACATGGAGTGACAATGAGAGTGATGATGAAAGCAAAGGAGGTCACAACAGTCTTTAGACGGCTTTTTCTGCAACTATATCTGAAAAGTATTCAATCCAGTTGCAACTGCAGCAGGTGTAACTCACTCACTGTCAGTTGCAACTCATTTCGTCACTACTCTTGTAGTTGCAACCGACTCTTTCACTGCCCCTGCAGTTGCAACTTACTCGTCACTCTTCTGCAGTTGCAACCCACTCTGTGACAACCTCAAATGTTCTTAATGAACCAAGGAGCTATGAGTCAGATTGTGACTCTGACATTGGAGATATTCATGATATTTCTATATGTGATGCGTTTGAACAAATGCATGGACAATGGAGCATTGTTGTTCATCGAAACTTATCTTTAAAAAAGAAAATGTTTCTTTTCAAGAGACTGTTTCTTAGTTGCAACTACAGTTAACAACAAAGCAGAATGAATTAACTACATGTAAGAAGAAACTTGTTGAGACTGAGGTCACCTTACATCAGTTAAATAAAGGCAAAGAAAAACTTGATGATATTTTGCAATTAGGCAAAGGTTCAAGTGATCATAGAGGACTTGGCTACGCCAACAAAGATGTTTCAACTTCTCTCAAAGCTTGTCATACTACTTTGTCAAAGGGACTGAAGACAATGTATCACCTATCGAGCCTCCTAAGAGATTTATTCCTACATGCTATTATTGTGGAGTCAAAGGCCATATTTGACCACGATGTTTTAGAATGTATTGAGAATTAGCAAGAAGGCAACAACAAGTTGTTAAGAAGGCAAATGACTCTCAAATTCTAGTGCCACCTTGTCCGCAAAATCTTAAGTGGGTTCCTAAGGCAACTCAAAAATGCAATGTCCCACATGTTGCGAGAGGTGATAACGCCAAATTGTGGGGCAAAACGTTTGATCAAAAGTGCATGTTCCTTATATTTGTGATGTTCACTAGTTAGTTGAAAAAAAAAAAAAAAAAAAACCCGTTCCTAACTAGTTTGCATTTTTTTTTTTCTTTTTTTCTTCACTTTTTTCTTTTCAAAGATTTTTTTTGTAGGCTCATTTGAAGTTGCCACAGAGGTCGCTACTATTAACCTAGTTGCAACTGAAGTTGATAGACAAATGGTTGGAGCTTCTTCTTTAAGTCCCGTTGCAACTGTTGCAACTGCTATTCGTTGGGATGTTTACGAATTCGGGGGAGTCTTCTCCTGTTTAGTACCACTGTGGGATCAATTACGACATCTTTCGTTGTGCCTTCACTCTTTCACAAGGGGATGGTTACTTTATTTTCCTGCGAGCTCAACGGGATATTTTACTTTGTTACGTTATTGGGATCGACTGCATCATCGACAACTCCATTCCTCCGTTATACGATCTTTAACTCTCTGGGCTTCTTTGACATTTTGTGTCATAAATGGTGAGAATATGCATGCAGGGGGAGTGTTAACTTTGAGAACAATGTGCTTCATTGTTTTTTGGTTTGGATATGATCTTAATGGTCAAGATGCGACTATGTTTTGGATAGGTTACTTTACCTATTTCTTTTTGGATACTTATAGGTTTCTATCAAGATTCCATAGTTTGCATATGGTTTGTGACAAATAATGACAAAGGGAGAGATTGTTAGTGTATACATTAATTGTCATTATTTACACAGTACTAAGATGTGAAGCTATAAATTGTTGCAACAAGGGCAGTTGTAACCAAGACAGTTGCAGGTGGAGAAATTGGAAACGTGACAGTTGCAACTGGGACAGTTGCAAATAGACAAGTTACAACTGATACGAAAATAGAAGTTTCTTTATGGCGAGATTTCTATTCCGAATTTAGATCCTAATTAATCTCTGAGAAGATTGAAGAGATGATCAACACATCCATGCTATTTTAGGATTTAGAAAGCTCACATCAACGTTAGTTTTTAAGAATAACACAAGTATATATCAACAATCATGTTATGTTCTTCTTCTTGTGGATTTTAGGTTCAACAGTTGCAACTGGCAATGCTTTAGAACTTTTGTTTTTTTTTTTATTGAGTTGTAATTACCAAGGGGATCTTGGGGTGAACCAGTCAAGGGGACTTGACAATACCAAGGGGATCTCGGGGTGAGTTCAATGTGAGGGTCAAAGGTTGTGTAGCAAGCCTAGTGAGGGATCACTGGTTGGGGTCTTGCATAAATCTGTAACTCTATCATTAGTGGATTCTTCACATATGGGTGTGGCCTCGCGGATATAGGTCTTGGACCGAACTGCGTCAACATTTATTTGTGTTATAGTTTGCTTTATAATTCAGTTTTACTTTTGTGGTGCGTTTATCATTGCGTAATTGTCATTGGCAAATCAAAACTTACAATAATAATAATAATAATAATAATAATAATAATAATAATAATAATAATAATAATAATAATAATAATAATTAAATAATAATAATTAAATAATTAAATAATTAAATAATTAAATAAATATCGCTGTCAAACGTGTTCAAATATACTAAGTCCTATTGCAAACTAAAAATCATAATCCCACATGATTTACAACAACAACAACAACAACATAGCCTCAATCCCAAATTAACTGGGGTCGACTATAAGGATCAAACTTTTCCATTGTGCTCGATTAAGTGCAATTGATGGTGAGCTTTGCAAACCATTCAAGGATTTAAGGATTTTTAAATTCCATTTGGAGGTGGATTTCATGAATCTTTATACTAATTGTTTCATTTATAAGTCAACCGTCAAACTTCAATAAAAACTAGTTCCAGGTCCCTCCTCCCTAAGTGAATGCCTGCACAATTTTTGGTAAAAAAAACCATGCAACAATTATCAGGGATCACTAATGATTAGAGTAAAATTAAAGAACTCTAATTATGGAGGTTTATAAACCTCAACAATGACAAAATTCCATTTTGAGAATTTAATCAATCAGCACATAAACAACACAATATTATATAACTTAACCGGGAAATCCAATTCTTGACAATTGTTAAAAAGTAGATGCATCATGGAAGCACATTTAAAAGATGAGAATCACTAAATTCATGTATTGGAGCAACTCATTTGAAAACCTGCAAAAGTACTCTTTCATTAAAAATACCTGGTTATATGAGCAGCAATCACAACACATCAGCATCTTCAAGAAAATCCAGGAAAATGAGATCTTGTCAAAAGAGCAAGCTGATTACATTTGCTAGTTCCTAATAGCACAAGAAAATAAATCAAGACATCTATAAATGGATGCCGCGCTACAAAGTTCATAATTGTGAAGTTAAACTTCTATAACTACAGACAGACTTCAACTTCTAGCAAAATACAAATTTGTGTTTGTGAATGTCCTTGTTAACGTTACATAAGAAAATATTCAGATTATGTTACCACAACGGATGATAAAGTGTGCAAGTTAAATAATTTGCTTGGAAAAACAATAATATGAAGACGTATACAATTTCATGAAAGAAAATGAATACCTATTTCACGAGAACCTCTTTATGAGCTTTAAATGAGAGAATTACATTCCAAACAAGAGCAATGACGTTTGCAGCAAGAACCTGAAAAAGATTATAAGCTTATTTACCTTAAGGATTTTGACATTAACCAAAGTAGTTGGCCAATACAGGTCCACAAAAGCATAAAAATTGCCTTATGGATATTCTTCTTTCAGGTCTAGTTGCCTAAGCTTTATGCAGGTACAAATATCAGCTTACAAATAAAACTACAATGCTAAAATAAGAGACATAAAACAGCAACGGCTTTTTAAAGATGAAGCTCCATGTCTTCATAGATTAAGTCTTAAGTCCCACAGTTTCTAATTTAGGGATATGTTTTCCTCTTAATGCCATCTTAGGGTTCTCATACCGGAAAGTTATAAATACAGGATAGCCGTAAGGCCCATTACCAACTTTTTCAAAGTTTTTATACCAAGTTCACTTTAAAAGGTTTTATAAGAGAACATTCATTTAGCTCGAGGGAAAAACCACTCGATATGGCAAAGCAATGGACAAGGACTGTTAACTAACAGAAACATATAGCTATGTGTTGGAGGGTAAACAACAATTGTAAGAGAAGAATAACCAAGAGCCTCATAAGTAGATATATCAGGAGCAAAAATAACAAGAAAACTTCTACAATATCAACATCATCAAGGTCACATTCTGTGACTCCTTATTTTTCTTCATCGTTTTCCGAGCATGCTCCTAATTCCTAGCCCCCTTTTGAAATGCAATAGTCCGCTGACATTCAATTAAAAAACCATCAAAAGCAGAAGAATTATCCCTGCATATTTTTCTATTCGTTGTGAAACACTTGGGATTTCCAAGTGTGACCGCATTGAGAACTACAATGTCAACAAGTAGTTAACAAGATGAGTTCCAAGGTTCTGAATGAAGGATTGTAAACTAAGCAAATATAAGTATGAGTTGTGCTAAATCCCAGGCATCTCGTGCTAAACAGCTCCTCCATGATTATCCAGAGATTGAGTAAAAGGTATCAGGTTCAAGGATTTGTATTTTCAAGGTTCGTGATGACAATATAGAATGAATCCAAATGGAACTGAACCTGGTTTGGCATCTCTTTTTATATAACTACAAAACCTCAATTTGCAGAATGACATTTAAAGTTGAACAGCAAGTTCCTATACCAAAGGCTCATGAGATCCTAAATGGGGCTCGTCCACTACTTTTTAGCAAATAATGGGCACATAAAGTGGAAATGGCTGATTCTTAACATGAAAATCCACAAAAACATCCAGACCACTTCACTGATAAGATCCTTCCACAAACCTGGAATTGTTGAGGAACAAATCGAAAGTTCAGGAACTGAAATGGTATCCAAAGTTGCCAATTTGCCACCACTGAAGAGAACCACTCCTGATGACGTGAAATGTCAGCAAAACCACATTTCACGATTGTGGAAAATGGGAATTAGTTCTTGAACAACGTAGCAAATAACCTGTTGAAGCTTCGGCACTACTTGTGATGACTTTCCCTCCAAGGTCAACAGAGTAGATAAGAATACTCCAATGAAGATGGGAGAGAAAATGAACTGCACAAAATAGAAGACAATCTGAAAGTGGTGCTTTAACAAAGTAAATGCAGCAGGAGCATATTTTTCAGTGCATATAGTGAAGATGAGACAGAAAAGAAAAAAGAGATGAAACTCGCCTGATCAAGTATGAGTCGCAAGAATGCACCTGACGCTCCCGGAACAGTCACCAATTTACTCAGGAAAAGGTACCTACAGATCCATCAGTCTGATATATTCAATACTAGCATAAGAGAGACCAATTTAGTAAATGAATAGTAACGATCTTCATCATGATACACTACAATTTGAATAATGCAAAATTCAGAAGTATCTTATATTAGAAAACACAAAACCAAACCATTCAGACATAAAACTTGAAATTAGTAGGTCCTTTCCATGTAAGGCATCAAGCTACAGTCTGAATACACATTATTAACTGTACAGTTCATACAATAAAGAGAGGAGATAGGATGGCTGAAACATGCTAAAGCAATGGTTGATAATCATGCATATTTAATGCTCGTCAATGAAATATGTCCAGTATCATTAAGAACATGTTGCCGGATGAAGTTAAAGAGATCTAAAACTTCAATGGAATGCTCATTGACAGCCAGAATTACGTGAAATAGCTTGTTTCTTTCACCATTAATCCAAACAAAGAAAATAATAAAAGGAAAAAAGAAGAGAGAAAGAAGGAAAGGAAGGAAAAATGGATTAAACCAATATATGCAGCATAGCCATTTTCTTGAATCAGAACAATGGGGAAAGTAATGAAATAATTAAAAAATAAATTGAGATTTTTATAATGGTTACAGTGTAAAGGAAACGCACACCATCTAAATTTTGGAATATGAAAGAGGATTGAAGTCAATTACCAGAAATGCAATGTTGGACCCACCAATGCAAATCCCAAAAAAGTGAAAAGAAAAGTCCGCTTCGCATCCAAGGTTGATGCTTGATCAATTGCAAACTAGAACAAAAAACAAAACCACCAAGGATTAGTACGCAGAAAAACTTGAAACATGATGAATATAAAGTCGCGACCTTTTACTTAAAACAAAAAAGAGAATCCAAAAAATAGAACATCATTTTTCAGGTGATGAAAAGCGGGTTTATATCCAACTGTTACCCGAAATGTATGAGGAGAATATTGTTATTGCATTTGCATCTCACTTAAACCTCAATAATATACTACGGCCATCCCCAGTATTTATAAATTTTTTGTGGGTGCTATTTTTTTTTTTACTTTTTCTCTAATTTCATGACAAATGCCTTCCCCAAAACCTAGAGCATCTTGTATAAAGTAGCTTTATCAAGATTCAACTTAAAGTCACCTGAGTCCAACATTCATAAGAGCTAAAAAATAACATATTCATTATACATCATGGCTGCAATGTACAAATGCATCAATGCATATTAAGCCAATAAACACTCCACTAGTTCCCCTTACTGGTTTGATGGTTTAAGAGCTATCTTATCAAAGGGATGGAATAACTTATAACTGGGAGAAAAGAAAAGGGTATCATAGTTAGATACATAGATAGAAGTTTATACAAAGCAAAAGCAAGTTACTAAACGGTAAAAGCAGTTCTATATTTATAAAAAAAAACTTAATTCATAAACGAAAGCCCTTTCTCCTTGACCACAATTCATTCTGCCAAATGCCTAAAAGCAAAAAGCACAAATGCTGAGTTGCCAACCACAGACAAGTCTGGTTAAGTCCAGAAACAAAAAAATAGCCAATTCAATGCCAATTACAATTGAGACACTAATCAAACGTCTAAAACATGGAAACATTGAAGCAGACAAAAAGCTTTCCTGTAAATCCTGTCCTATTATTCTTCTAAAAAGAGGACCATATAGCTTATCATTGCACTGCTTAATTAGCTATTTTGGTTTCTACTACCATACGCTAAAGAGTTTTGAAATTCATGCTCATCAGAATTTCCATTGTCTAGGCAACTAGTCCATCACACTGAACCTCTTTCCTTCACATTCCATCCAACATCAACATATCCTGCCCAAATCCCGTTTATCTATCACCTTAGCTCTACTCTCTTTGGCAACAGAAAAACTGTCCCCCATGACTCCTTAGAAACAATGAAATAGTTAAAGGATTTCTTTTGTCAACAAGTAAAACTGATATCGACCATATATAAAAAAAAAGCTTTTTCCCAGAATTTTACTGGCCATGTACAACTGAATGTTTGTATACTTACTGAAAAAAGCAAAAATGAAGAAAAATAATACCTGACAAATAACATCTCCGATAAAAGTCAAAAAGGCAGAAGTAACAGCTTTAGTCAACACAGGATACTTCTCAAGAACAGCTAAATACCTGCAAACGTCGGAGTGAATAAGATTACGGGACCTATTCCTATATCAAAAGTATAATTTGGATCAAACCCAAAATGCATATGTAATGGAGAGAGTGAGACATATTTGACCAATCTTTACTTCTTCTAAAATACCTACACATCTCAACAAAGTTTCTAACGAAGAAGAGGAGGACATAAAACATAATTCTGATACTAACGAAGTAACGATACATACAATCTTGATAAAACACACCAAACTCGACTCAAAATAAGAAGTATTTCCCCAAAGTAAATTCATTGAACAAGTCTAAATGGCATTTTCCGTGAAGCGGTATTCTTGTTTATTTTCAACAATCCCCGATACAGAATAACCAGTTTGGGAATCACTAGGGACTAGAGGGGAGCATTCTATTGTCAGAAAAACAGTATCTCATTCAGTACAGAGGAACAAAAGCATTTCTAGCGTTTCACCAAAACCTTCTATGCATGTCGCCATCTTTATTGATCAAGAAAGGCAAACCACTCAATCAGCATTCGAACTTTAAAAGTATTGTCAATCCCATGTTTTAGCTTCTAAGCAAACCACTCAATTTCCTCATATCTTGGTTAGTATTAGATCATTTTCTTTCTCCGTCGCAGTGTTACATAAAACCTGTCGACTTTCTCAATAAAACAGTACAGTTTCCTATGAACAATTTACCACACAATACTCATCAATTCTAGAACACCAAATCCGCAACTAAAAACCAATTCCGCTACCTTCGACGACGACTTCGAATTCAAAGTAACCCTAACAAAAGACAACAAAACAACATCTGATTAGAAGAAACAAAGAGAGCAATACCATGAAAGCAACGACCAGTTCTTCCCACTCCCTTCACCTCCGCCTCCACTTCCACCACCAGAGCTCCCATCACCAGAAGAACCGCCGCCGCCGCCGCCGCCGCCGCCGCCGCCCAAACCAGCATCAGAAACCGACGAGACTCGGAAACAGTCGAAACCTAATCGTGGATTCGCCATTCCGAACTGACCTAGACCTTTAAATCCGATTTTGCCGGTGAAATTCAAACACGGCGCGTGAAATTGGCGCGAACAATTCAAACCCCCAATTCGGCGAGTCGGATTCGGTTCGGATTCGGAGCAGCGGAGATCGTTCTGGTCAGGCTGCGGAGCTTGATTGAATCTGGCTTGGTTGAGAGAGCGAGAACGCGAAAGAGAGATGAAGATTTGCGGAGAATCGCGGATGGATTTGGAAGAGCCATGGCTGCCGTCGAGGGTTTTGGGGTTTGAAAAGTTTTGAATAGCGCGAGCGTTAGCGCGCGAGTTCTTTGCGTTGAAGGTCTGACACGCATGCGACATGTCTATGCGGTGGTTTCTGAGTGACGTGCAATTTTACTAACGCCACGTGTCTCCCAGTAGTGAAATTAAAACAAGCAAAAAAAAAACAAAAAAGCTAGAATGACAACACTATTATGTCACAGTAGAATGAACGAAGCTTGTGGGACCCACATTGAAATGGGGTGTTGAGTGTGTATTTTTATGAGATTTTGATGTTGGTTTTTGGGCTGCTACGGCGAATCGATTTAAAACATTTTGAATAGTGTGAGCGTGAGCGTATGCGTGCGAGTTCTCTTTGTGTAGAAGCTCATATACGAATGCGTTGGTTCTTGAATGAAGCGCAATTTTACTAGCTCCACGTGTCTCCAAGCAGTGAAGTTAAAAATTTGAAAAGAAAAGGCAAAAAAGAGAGGTTAGAATGACAATACTATTATGTCACAATAGAAAGCACGAGGCTTGTGGGCTCACTTCAAAATGATGTGTTAGGTGTGTCTTTGAGATTTTGATGTGGAGTTTTGGGGCTGCTACGACGACCGATTTGAAAAGTTTTGAAAAGTTTTGAAGAGTATGAGTGTAAGTGTGCACGCGTGAGTTCTCTGTGTTGAAGCTCGACATGCATGCGGCGTGTCTATGTGGTGGTTCATGAGTGAAGCGCAATTTTATTAGCTCCACGTGTCTCTAAGTAGTGAAGTTAAAATTTCAAAAATTACTCGATAAAAAACAAAAAACATAAAGGTTAGAAAGACAACACTATTAGAACATCTCCAATGGTAACATGAATTTAGATTATGTATTGGTGTCATATCATAGATGTAGAAATGATGACTATCATATATGGCACTAAATAGACTTTCACCTCTTCAAATGATCTCCAATGGTAATATGGATTTAGACCATGGATTGATTAGTTGACACTTTTATTTTCAATTTTCATAATGTTAATAAAAGCTTGAAAAAAATAAAAACTTTAAAAGAATTAATAATGCCGACGTGACAGTCTACCATAATGTCTAGAAGTAGACATTGTAGTAGACACCCTGCATTTTGATTTTATGTCACTTAGGATGAACATTATGAATTCATTGTCCCATTGAAAAACATTTTTTGGGTTGAATGTGGATTGTATCATGGGTGGATCCATATCTACCCCAATCTATTGTCCATTGGAGATGTTCTTATGTCACTGTAGAATGCATTTGGCTTGTGGGCCCCACATCGAAGTGGAGTGTTGGGTGTGTCTTTCTATGAGATTTTGATGTGGGGTGATGGGGCTGCTACGACGCACCAATTTGAAAAGTTTTGAAGAGTGTGTGTGAGTGAGCGTGCGTGTGCGAGTTCTCAGTGTTGAAGCTCTAACACGCATGCGCATGTCTATGCGGTGGTTCCCGAGTGAAGCACAATTTTACTAGCGCCGTACTCTCCAAGTAGTGAAGTTAAAGATTTGAAGATTACTCAAGAAAAAACGGGAAAAAGAAAAGAAAAAGAAAATAATGGCTAGAATGACAATAATATGTCACAATATAATGCACAACAACTTATGTGATTATGTTACATCAAATAATTTGTAATGATCTTATATACTATAAATAAAACGAGATTTTAAATAGACAACAACAGAATTGAACGATAATAAGTAAACAAATAATTTTTTTAACCGGAGGTTTGCACAAAAGCAATGTCTTAAGACATAATTGTTTCCAAATTTGATGATAAATCTTTTAAAAATTTGTCACCGAGATTCAACCAGAGTGCCCTTCCAAATTTAGAAATCACCAATTTAGAAGTCCGCCAAATTGTATATCTTTCTCTCTCAAATAACAATTAATTTCGAAAAAAAAATCAATATCTTAATTTGTGTTCCAGACACACTTAAATAATAATTGATGAGTTGTTTCCAAAAAAACACAACTCTTTAATTTCGAGAATTAAAAAATCTATTGGGTTCAACAGTCATGACTGTTGAAAAACCCAATTGTATTAATTGTATAACAGTTAATTAATTTTGAAAATTAATTATTGAAAAATCAAAAATTTGAGTAAAAAGTAAATCTATGTTTGACAACCAAAGCCCAAAAGCCCAAAGGCCTAAGGCCCATCTTTGACATAAAAATGTATGGCTCACCCTATGCCTATATGCACCCAAGTGCACCCATGGGTCCCCAACTCCTTGTCTATTTGTCCTAAACAAAAAATGTTGAGTTGCTTTCACTTATATTGTGTGCAAGTGCTTTGTTGTTCTCCTATATGTAACTAAAATGACAAAATACGGGGCTAATAGAGTGGAAAACCCATATATCATCATAAATCAATCATGTACCTCAATATATTAAAATATCAACAGTATATAATCTAAGTGTATCACTCACAATCTCAAAACCCAAAATAAACAAAATATGTATATACAAACGTACAAACCGACGATATATCTCTGAATCACAACTATTAGGTAGCTTGCTCTTGCCACGACTCATACTAGGATATGCACTCAAGCCATCACAAAAAGACAGATGACGAGTCGAAAGTGAATATTCCCAAGGAAATTAAGTGAGCAATACGGAAAGTGAATACTGGAATTGAAACAAAACTATTAAATAAACATGCATAAATAAATACAAGACAATTGTACTCATCGCATGCATAAGTAATAGTGCAAGCTTAAAATGTGTGTTCCTAGAGCCTAAGGTCAGATTAGCGCCATACTTCGGACTCTTCCACAGACTATTGTCGGCGAGTAGTACTCAAGCAAGACCATTATCGGGATCCGCTAGGTGGTCGGCGTGGAACCAACGACGCACCCACACATGCACGACTCTCGGGCGACTATTCTCGAGATCCCTTACGACCTATTAGGGCCTAGTGGACATACACACAGAAATGGCACGGAGGGAGAGCCTCAACGTCCGTTCATTAACCAAACCAGGAATAGAGTATTGAAAGACAGAATAAGAATTCAAAAGCAAAAGTAAATACTGCTCAAGTAATTTCAGTTGGGATGCTACACACCTCAAACCGCACTCTGCGTCCCGTCAATAGCTCGGCTTCGCCTAGTCCTAGATATCCCAAATAACCGCCCAAAATGACATATTTCCATTTATAGTTGATTTTTAGTCATTTGGATGTGTTTTAAATATCTTAACAAAAAATATGTCAAAACTGCAAAATCTAGCGATTCCCATACAATTAAACATTCTTCATCAGGAATAACATTAGCGCGCTATTTTTCGGCCTAGCGCGTTATAGCACGCTAACTGTCATATAGTGCGCTAGATGTTGTCATTAGCGCTAATAGCATTATAGATAACAAAGCTGAAAATTTTGAGGTTTTAAACAACCCCGCCAAACCAACAACAACCACAACACCAACAACACAACTTCAAAGCACTAGAAACTCATCATAACAACAACTCAACATCCACCAAAACATCACCAACACCTCTAAAATTAGATCAAAAGATAGAGAAAGTTGAGGTGTTTGTGGTTATCACCTTGATTTTGATGTTCTCACCCCTCCATGCACACTCCTCAAATCTTCAAGTTTGCTCTTCAAAACCCCTGGTTTCCTTGTCTCCAAGCTCGGATATAAGATAAGAAAGAGAAAATGTGGTAGAAATAAGTCAAACTTGACTTATATAGGTTGAATTTGCATCTCATCTCACTACCACATCTCTAGGCCATCCAAAGTTCATCATTTGATTCTTTTCCAAACTCCTATGACTCCAATTGTGACTCGATGGCACACTCACCCTTGTGTTTAACTCAAAAAGTGACATTTCGAGTGTTCCGACGCCCGATTTCTCGTCCCGAACCGCGACATATGTGTACTACCATGTCCCTAACCACCAAATATACATTCCATATTAATTATTTAACCAATTTTATTCTTTTTGTGTGTATTATTTCCCAATCCGGTCTAGTGTTAAGTCGGTTAGACTACCGGTACCACGCATCGACACGCATATCGAAGCGAATACTTAACACACAATCTCACCAATCAACTGGACTATAATTACACACATTATGATGTCATTTAATCTATTTTAACATATACACCGTAATTTAGACAAATCAGCATACAAAAATAAATATTTACTTAGCTTCAGACGCGCACGAGCCTAGCTGCGGGTCCTACGAGCGTCTGAGCTGTCAGCTACGTTTGCAACCACGTCATTAATAATGACGAATTAAATTTTAGGCCGTTACAGTCAATATGTGACATAACTAGTGTGACGGCCCCAATTTTTCACGAATTGGGCCCCGCCCGGCCTAAACCTACGTGGACCCCCGAGCCAGTCTCGCAAGGTCAACGCAGGCCTAGTCAGCCTTCCAATCCATCATTATTAGTACATTCGCCATTTACAGTTGAGTTATTAATATTTTATTCAAGAGTTACAAATTTTAGCGGAAGCAACTAATAAGTTTAATAACTCAACAAAAAATAAAAATTAGGGAGTTAGGCAACCTAATTGTGGAACCCAGTAAATATTATCATAGGAGAGTAAATACAATTATACAAAATTTTCACCTAGCCATGAAGCATTTCCTCTGCTACTTGTCTGCAACTCTGCACTCAGTCAAAATAAAAATGACGAGCCCAGGTAAGTAAATCCAGTAGGACATATATACAACATTTCACAATATCCAAAGCAACAGTTCATGATATCAAAAGCAATCAAATTCATGCAAAACGAAAGAAATAAACACGCATGAATATACAAGACTGTAAACAATCCATCAATGAGTGATACTCCCAAGGTAGATGTATATGTCTCCCCGATTACTCTGAAAGACATATACATCTTCTATGTTTCCCCCATATGTGCGTGCGAGCGAGTTAACCCCAGCGAATTACACATATGGGCATAGTACGTTCACTCCCAAGGTAGATGTATATGCCTCCCCAATTACTCTGAAAGACATATACATCTTCTATGTTTCCCCCATATGTGTGTGCGAGCGAGTTAACCCCAGCGAACTACACATATGGGCATAGTATTTTTACTCCCAATGTAGATGTATATGCCTCCCCAATTACAATGTAGATGTATATGCCTCCCCAATTACTCTGAAAGACATATACATCTTCTATGTTTCCCCCATATGTGTGTGCGAGCGAGTTAACCCCAGCGAACTACACATATGGGCATAGTACTTTCACCTCCCAGTTAAGCGAGCAAGCTCTGCGACTGCGACTGGCAAGGCAAGCAACCCTGGAACCCCTAAAGTAGATGTAAATGGACACCAGGCGAGCAAGCTCAGCGACTACGAATCCATATACATCTTCTATGTTCTCCCCATATGTGCGTGCGAGCACGCTCGGCGAACTACACATATGGGCATAGATTTGCATAGTTGGGCATAATTTTTTTTTACAGTGAACAACAATAAGTTATCACACAACAGTAAATAACAACAGTCAATGGATAAACATGGAATACTGTATAGGTCCCTAACTGGTTTACTTACCTCGAGAAATCGTGAATCTCAAAATGTCACTCGCGTCTCGATTTGCGCACCCGACACCCGACTCCTAGTCCCTGGTGTCAATTTAAATTTCCAGTTTAATGATTTACATCTCGAATTTTGTCGATATCGGTCAAAATTGAGTTCGACAACAATTTGCCGATTTCACGTTTTTCGAGGTAAAACCTCGGTATAACGCCTCGACCGACTCCCGAATTCTTCACTTTTTATGAGAATATTGATGTTTTATTGATTTGGGTCACAAATATATTTTTTCCTATTTTTCTAGAATTTTCCTGAATTTTTCCATATTTTTATTTTTTTTTCAGGATTTTATTATATATTATATTAAAAATAAAATTGTTTAATTTCATTTAATAATTAAATATTATATTTTATTGGGGTGGGTCCGGGTTGACCCGACCCGGTCCAAGCGGACCCGGGTCGGTTTGACCCAGCCCGACCCACTTGGGTCAGGGTCGGCCCGGCCCAAACCCGGCCCACTCGGGTCCGGGTCGGTCCGACCCGACCCGCAGGTGGGTCTTCTTCTCCACCAGAGCACTTCGTGCTCTGGTTCAGCAAGATTTTTTTTTTTTTTTTTTTTTTTTTTTTTTTTTTTTTTTGACGCTGGGGTTGGGCTTCCATCCCCAACCCCAGGTGGGGTTCGTATGCAGGGGAGACCACTCCCCTGCCTTCCTCGAGCTCGGACGAACTGCCATGGCAGTTCGTCCGAGTTCGCCAACAACCCGAACCCAACGACAACCCACACATCAACAATAGCAACAACACAAAAACAAGGGGATTTCACTCACCTTGCTCAAGCTTGATCCCTCTCTCTCTCCCCCGGTCTCTTCTTCTTTTTCCTCCTCCTCCTGATTTTCTTCCTCTCTGTTTCACTTTTTTTTTTTCTCCTCTGCGTTATTTTTCGTTTCTCCTTTTTCATCTTATCTTTTTTTTTTTTTCTCACTTCAAACTTATCCTCTTTTTCACATATATATATATATATATATATATATATATATATATATATATTTATTTTGTCCTGATCCTTATCCTTTTCATTTGCAAATCAAAGTGTTCTCGATTTTCGTGCAATGCGCATCTCGAGGCACCAATCCGCCTCATGTCAAAATCTCGATACTCGCGCTACACGCATCACGACGCGTATCCTACGTCGGCACGCGACTCGAGGCGCGTCCCCGTTCGTGTTTCATTTTCTCGAATTCCTCGCATAATTAACATTTTCATCTCAAATTGGATTCGGACATACGTATTTCGACGAGTGGGTCCCACATACGACCTTGACTTGACACGTGGCACAAGTCAAATTTTCGGGCCGTTACAGTCTTCCCAACGAATTAAGAATTTCGTCCTCGAAATTGAAACAAATCTCACAAGACAATGGTGTTTTTATGAATAAATACACAAGGTCATACCCGCCAAAGGCCATACTCGCCCAAGGCCATACCCCAATCTTACTCTGTAGGGCTGGGCTCCTCCGCGACAAGCTGGGCTCCTCCGAGACGAGCTGGGCTCCTCCGAGACCTCCAAGCAAAGAACACACCATCTGTCTCATCCAATCAATATATGTCAGGGCAACCCTCGCAACATATATTGGAATACCAACGAACATTTTAATTTCACGACCCACCGTCACTAACATACGTATATCTGTTGTATGCCCGCGAGAAATGTAACTCGGTCTCACTACTCGAGTGAGTTTTAACCCAACTCGTACCCTCTATCGGGTTACGATGGATAGTAATCGGACATGACGTGACAATAGCAGCATGCCTTATTCTGCTATATACCGTCGTCCATACGCCCATGCAGATACGTTGAAATCTCGCTCCAACTGGAACATGTCCATTTCCTTTCCCGTGTGCACGACTAGATCATTGTCCCTATCTGTGCACTCGATTGGATCTCGACCCTATCTCCGCCCTTCGCCTCGCCATCAACCCCTTATGTTAAGGATCTGACGGTGCTAGCTGTTGTAATCCACTAGCGTAAACTCTGCGCTGAACCAACTAACTTTGGCGCCGTATATTCCACGTATGGCGGAAACGCAATACGTTATGAGGTTGCTCTCGGGTGCTCTCACGCTCTCACTCATCATAACATCAACTGCACTCCAGAGCGTCCACATCGATGCCACCGTAGTGCACAACCAGACATCGGCCTCGCCGAACAACGAAACTTATATGATGCTCGACCTCGATCTGGTGTGGCCAAAACATCACGAATATTTGCCGCTCCGAGATTCGTACTACCGTGAAACTTTTCCGAGTGATGCCGCTAAAACTCACGCAACTACCTCGCCTGAGTCGTTACTCTCATTCTTATATCAGTAGGCGCGCTCAACATCTCCTCATGTAAGCACGAGGTCAACACGTTTACTCCAACGCGTTCACTTTTTGACTTTCGAAGTAAATATGTCCTCGAGATTCGTGCGACACGAATCTCGAGGCACCACCTCTATGTGTGACCAAAATTGTATAGAATCTTTCGAGACACCTCCCGAGTTTCGAACTCACATTACCTAATCCAAATCTATTATTTCCATTTAAAATGCGCTTGTTTACTTCTTTTTTTTTCTTAATGATGTGTCAAGTGAGTAAATGCATTTGTTTACTTGTACGAAAATTCCTGTTAGTACGTTTACTAACGCCTCTGAGCAAATTTTAGAATGCGAGAATTCTTGAGGTATATCATCTCGTAGGATTTATCCTTAGATGACCTCTAACTTTTAAAACGATTCGCGGACTCTACCTCAGCTCGTAACATTTAATTCATTTATAAGTCTCTAAAGGTGGTGGTCGACTTCACCAACCCTGAGACTATAAATGTAAGTGTCACTAAAGTGGAGTTACTTGGGCTTCTGATCCAACAGTACTACTCCAAAGCTTTCGTCAAAGCTAAAGGAGTCCGTACATAATGTAATCGTTAGCTCTCAAGTCATCTCAACACTTTGCTCATTTAGAGTCTGCTCTTCGTTTCTTTGTTTTTAACTTTACATTCTCGAATGTTCTTTACATTCGAATGTTCCTTACTCGAATGTTCCTTACATTTGAATATTCATTCATTTCACGAATAAGCTTTTCTCGAATGTTCCTTACCTTAATTGTTCCATTCGTTGTATATTATCCAACAACATCAATTTCCTTTATCATCAATTCAACACCATTTAGAGATTCAAACTTCCATTTCAAGTCTCATGACTTCTAGGAAATCCTCAATTTCATTACTAACTGAACAACTTGATATGAATTTAATGAACTCTCTTTGAGTCCTAAATAAGATCAAAATTCCTTTAAATAGCGTGAAAAATCAATTCACACGTTTATTTGATAAGAAATCATACCACTTGTAATACCAAAGTTCTCATTTTACTCAAAATGAATTGTTTCATTTTCCATTGGCTTCACCAAACCAACCAAGCTATTTACTTCAATTTGTCAATTGAACTAACTAAATTCTTAAGCTACTATCCGCGAAGCTGAATTAAATTAAACAACTCCCGCATTTCCAAGGCACGAGTACTTATCCATGCAGCTCCACTACTCCCAAATACGCTACAAATCACCAACATTTTCATATCTTATCTGTGCATGAAGGCAATGTCATACGACCTTATATCACGCCTAAACATTTTCCTTCTTTGAGTTTGTACCTTCAATTATTACGAACCAAATTGCACATAAAACCAAAGAATTCCGTCACAAATTCTGACGAGAAAAAAAATCATTTGGTCGCTCGAATTTGATCCCCAACTCGGCTCAAATGAAAACAAGGACCATACCAAATTGAACTCCAACTCGGCTCAAATTTAACTCCAACCCATTTAAATATAGTTTAAGCGTCCTTGCAGTACTATACCACATTTACATGAAATCCTTTCACCTTTACCACGGATTTGATTCACATTCCAATTTCATTAATTATTTCGAGCGAATCCTCTAGAAATACATGCAGGGTGTTTTCAAGAGTTTTGGGTGACTTGAATCTAACTCCTTAAGGTACGCAACAAGTTTTCTTCCCCAAGTAGAAATCAAATGTGTCCTCGAGATACGTGCAACACGAATCTCGAGGCAACTCCAATACTTTCGCCAATTCGTCCAAAAATGAAATCACGTATGCAAATGGAACATCAATATCAATTAATCATTTACATAGTCACGATTCCTCGAATCATTATCGACATCATATATAAGGAAAAAAAATGTTATAAACATTTTCCATTTTCCATTTGCCATTTCTCATTTTCCATTTTCCATATCCGCCAGGTGTTCTACCATTTTTTCATTTTTCCAACTCTCCTCACTTCCCAACGAAGACTCAAGTCAGGATCATAGGGTTCCACTCTAAGTTCAACCATTCCTGACTTCCGCTTATTTTGTGTCTTAATTTCAAGAGTCGAGTTCCTTAAAACGTCGGCTCTGATACCAACTGTGACGGCCCCAATTTTTCACGAATTGGGCCCCGCCCGGCCTAGGCCTGCGTTGACCTTGCGAGACTGGCTCGGGGGTCCACATAGGTTTAGGCCGGGCGGGGCCCAATTCGTGAAAAATTGGGGCCGTCACAACTAGTTTTCTCGCTATACTACAAACGATTAGTTATGCTCTATCATTGATTTTATAATACAAATAATACTATGAATTTGAGTTTATAGTCGGTATGTCTTATCCCTGGTAAAGCTAAACAATGAAAAGGAAACGAGTTATCCCGTTCGAGGAAGCATGATATTAAGTAGACTTTGTCTCACCACTCACCCCGAAGGTTGTCCCACCAACTCATACGAATAGTACATTTTGTTTATTAATGAATCAAGTTGTGAACATATATTTAATCATATAATATATTTTTTACATACAAAAAAAAAAGAAAATTATTTTATGTTACATTTACGTTCAAAATATTAGTCAACCATAGTTGAATTTGTTGTCTTATTATATTACCGACAAGAATCACTTGTCATGACAATTAGATACTACAATTTGAGAATAAAGCATATATGCAAAACTGTGTGTTATACACATTCATTCACCAATTTCTCTTTAGAGATTTAAAAAGTAAATATTTCATTTTATATATATTTTCACCTTATGGAGTTACATATATACATACCAAAAGGGTAATGCTCCAAAAGCTCAAAATGAGCGGTTGGGTTTCAAGCTACAAAATTTAATCAGTCAAATATTAATTATAATTCCGCAATTTTAATTTCCTCTAAGTTGAGGCTTTGTGTGGAAATATAACTGATGAGATAATAAAAAGATCACGTGACCCGCCTCGATTTATTGCTGCAACAAATATCGAGTGTGCACGTCAATCCAATAAATATTAATGATTGATTTCTTGTCTCATGGTAGCTGAGTAAAATAACGATATAAAATATAATATCGCTCATGTCCAATTGGTTCAGGTTCAAATTAAGAAGCATATGTTACATATTATGATCATGATCGCAATAACAAATTTATAGATGTGAAAAAGATGAAAAAAATCTGATGAAAAAAATCTGGTAAGGGTCGTATTGAAAATTCCATTAAAAGTAGGAATAAAAGTGATGCACCATTTGAAATGACAAATAATTATTGACAATGATCGCTCATCATTGTGATATTTTTCGTCACATATGAAAGGCTATTTTGCCAAAAGATTGTCGTATATATACCCAAATATTTTTATAACATTTACCTTGCATTCCAAATTAAAGTCGAAATTATAAATTTTATAATTGAAAATAATTCGATAAAATAGGCACATCGAGATGTGTTCAAATCATGAACTAAATATAGGCGATGAGTTTATTGTTTGTGTATTATGTTACATGCATATACATTATAAAAAATAGAATATTTCTCGAATTTGAACTTAACTTTCAGGAAATATCTGGTATAATTGTTAATGCCTTGTTCAGAAGAAGTTTACTCAGAATAATAGAAAATTTCTCTTTATGATTATGATTTAATCTGAGTATAAAATTATCGGATTTAACTTCTGAAATAAATAAGACACATTAAAACAAATGTCGTCGTAAATCAAATAACATTCATAATGTGGAAAGATATTTGTGATCGTCCAAAATCATCAATAATGTGAAAATATCGTAAATTCCCACGGACATCCTTTATCGAACTGGATTTTTTTATCAGTTGGAGATTATCTTAAAAAAAATCAATAGGAGACTTATATTGATTTAACTCTCCATCAATCATATTATAAGATGTCTTGGGTCCCTAACAGAGAATTTATTTATAGCAAGTTCTGCTAATTGTCACTTTGATGAAACAATTTTCCCACCATTAGGGGGAGATATATGTAACGACCCGAAAATTTGACTTGTGCCACATGTCAAGTCAAGGTCGTTTGTGGGACCCACTCGTCGAAATACGTATGTCCGAATCCAATTTGAGATGAAAATGCTAATTATGCGAGGAAATTCGTTGAGTCAAAACACGAACAAGGACGTGCCTCGAGTCGCGTGCCGACATGGGATCGAAATAGCGGTCGGCGGCGCCGACAGCGCGGTGGCGCGTTATCGACCGGTCGGATGCGCGATTTCGACGAAATCGCGACGACGCGGTGGAGGTGAGATTTATTTCACCAAATTTCAGTTTGATGTGAATAATTTGAAATATAATAAGCCATCAAATGTTTAAATGGACACCAGAGACTAGGAGTCGGGTGTCGGTGCGCAAATCGAGACGCGAACGAAACATTTTGAGATTCGCGATTTCTCGAGGTAAGTAAACCAGTTAGGGACTTATACAGTATTTCATTTCTTTCCATTGATTGTTGTTGTTTACTGTGATAGCTTTATTGTTGTTCAGTGCTTTGTGATGATAGCTATCGTTGAATTCGTTGTCGATTGAGGGGGTCCATTGGCAAGTGAGTCATGGTTACTGTGTATCTGCGATATGAGAGGGTTATGACTGGAGGCAGAGGTCTCGTCCTAATTATGGTCGTCCGTTGATTTATCTTGGTCCATGTGTGTTTCATAGTCGTACGGGCTAGGGTTGGGAGGCCGGGGTCTCGTCCTAGAGCCGGGTCTATGGATGACTCATAATCGCAAGGGTTAGGGTGGGGGAGGTGGGGTCTCGTCCTAAACCCGAGTCTGCTGGGCTTTGCCGCGACTCAACGACCTTTTGGTCGGGACTCCTTGTTATTTGGCATCACTCATCGATGGATTGGTTACAGTCTTGTATATTCATGCGTTCTTGATTCATTTCGTTCTATTTGCATGAATTTGACTGCTTTGGATATCGTGAACTGTTGTTTTGGATATTGTGAAATGTTGTGTATATGTCCTACTGGATTTACTTACTTGGGCTCGTCATTCTTATGTGTGACTGAGTGCAGAGCCGCGGACGAGTTGCAGAGGGAAAGCTTCATAGCTAGTGAACTTTTGTATATTTTATAATTACTCTCCTCTGATGATATTTACTGGGTTCCACAATTAGGTTGTCTAACTCTCTGATCTTTTTGTTGAGTTATTGAATGTATTAGTTGCTTCCGCTATAAAATTGTAAAACTTGAAAAATATTAATAACTCAACTGTAAAATGTGAATTTACGTATAATGATGGATTGGAAGGCTGACTAGGCTCTCGTTGACCTTGCGAGACCGGCTCGGGGGTCCACGTGGGCTTAGGCCGGGTGGGGCCCAATTTGTGGAAAATTGAGGCCGTCACAATATAAGTCAATTCCAAAGGAATGACATGAAATTTCTTGCAACACATTAAATTGCATCAAATATGTTGTATTTATATATGATCCATGTATAAATTAATATGAACTTGAAGTTCAAATGATCATTCATTAGTAACAAGTTATGAATCAATTACTTGATGCAAGTATTATATATAAAAAAGTGACAATCATATGTTTAAGTATTAAAAGTTCACGATAAAATGATGTCCATGTGCAACTAAATGTTCAAGAATCAATAAAACGCTTAAGGCGTAAAAGACAAGTTGGTTCAAATGACACAAACCCTTGAAAAATAAGGTAAGAGTATAAATAAATAAAATACTGATGATATAAAGATTTTTGATAAGGATTCAATGTATCTTTTGGGTGTATGTCTTCGTTATAATATCATTGTATATTAATGATTTGAGAAAATATATCATTTGAATCCATGAAAAAGGAATTCAAGACGGAAGATTTTGGGAAAAATAAGATTTATCCTTGATTTGGAAATCAAGTATTTTCCAAGTAAAATGGTTGTCCATCATATAATTTATTTTACTCAAAAAAGAAAATTTGGGTTTGCAAAGATTTGTTACAAAATAATAAGATGTTTCACTCATATCAAAATGAGGGGGAGAATCAAAATGAGTTATTGATTAGTGCATTGCACTTTTTTCCCTTAGCTATGGTTTTATCCTACTGGGTTTTCCTCGCAACGTTTTTTAATGAGGCAATCCTAACATTATTATACTCCATATAAAAAGAAAAAATTATGAAAGCAAGTAATCTACTTTTTTTCCTATGCTAGATTTTTTCCCACAGAGTTTTTCTAGTAGAGGTTTTAATGAGACATATAAATATATATATATATATATATATATATATATTCTCTCAACGTATATCAATGTGTTGCACTCTTTTCCTTAGTTATAGTTTTATCCACTGTGTTTCCTAGCAAAGTTTTTAATGAGACAATCAACAATATTATACTACACAGCAAGATTGACGAGAACATTGTGCTTTTTTTTCCTATACTATATATTTTTTTCCAACGAGGTTTTTAGCTAGTAGAGGTTTTGATGAGGCATATTCTCTCAGCAAATGTCATCAAAGGGGAGTGTTGTAAATATGTGGATGACTATTCACATTGGACATGTAACATCAAATATATATTTACTTGCACTCCATTATGTAGCTTGTTTCACTATGTGTACTCTTTTGTGTATCTTGTACATTATGTATTTCTTATAAGGCTTAAGATTTTGGTGTAACTTGTACACATTGTATTGCTTCTAAACTTTGTTCAAGGTACATTTAGTCTTAATGATCAAATGCCTATAAAAGGGCTCATTCTCTTGTAAACACACAATGATCAAATGCCTCTAAAAGGGCTCATTCTCTTGTAAACACGTGTCAATGTATGAATGAAATATCTACATTTTCATCTCTAGCTCTCTTATTTCTTGTCTCCTCTTATCTACTTATTTTAGTAGTTCTTAGTTTATGTCTTTCATGCTTAAGTATCTAGCAAGTTCAACTTAGTTTACAACACTTATCAATTTGTATTAAAGTTATCAATTTTTAACATAAAATTCGATGAAATTTTGTAGTTTTCAAACTACCTGTTAACATCGTTTCAATCCCTTTAACATCGCTAAATTTCAGCTAAAATTCGCCTAATTTTATCGAAATTTTCATTTCTTGAATAGGAGTTAATATATATGTTATATATATGTTGTTTGGGTTGGTCGCTTCCAAACTTTCAAAGATAACAATTATCAGAAGGAGCTTGTGCACTTGGTGTTGTCCATGCGACACACATCAAGATGCTTGTTCTCCCATCTCGACGCAAAAATCTCATTGTCTGTACGATACACATCAAGATGCGTGGGCTCCCATCTCAACTCAAAAATCGATGAACACCAACACGTGCATGTCCATGTTGAGGCACGATGACATTTTCCTTATAATAAACACTTCACATGAAATAACAAAAGAGAGTGGTAAAATGAATAATAACAGAAGATAGTTATGCACCTTTGCTTCATAGCTCTTAGAATTTCCCACCAAATGAGACTCATCTGCACAAAAGACATGCAAGTAAAAGAAAGAGCAAAATACTTCAATGACATAAGCTAAACTAAAAGGCTAACCAATTCAAATGAACTGCATTAAAGAGTTCAAGTTGCTCTTATGCTATAAACTGTTCCCACCTCTCAAAAAGTATGCCAAACTGTTATTTGGAAATTTGAAAAATGCCTAAACAGTGTTTTGAACGCCAAAATCCTTCATAACCAAATTAAGCACAGCAACTATACAGTCTACCATAGCGTAATTCGCACTGCGAAATTCTTATCAAGGAATCAGATCTCATTTGAACCATTAAACGAATTTTGGTCATGAATTGAAGTGCCATTCAAGTTCAAGGAAGTTCAGACATCTGACAGACAGCAGGCATGTTATTCCATGGACAAGAACCAATTCCCCATCCTTGACTTCCCGTAGAAGTCCCGCCAGAGACTTTGTAAGAGCCGTAGCAATCGTCACCAAGAAAGGCTGCTAAAGGATCTGTCACGGCAGATAGCTCCTTGGAGCATTCAGAACTCTGCTCGAACCAACCTGCGTCAAAAAGAGCGTCAGGCCTGGAAAGACTTATCTGGGGTTTTTCTTGTTGGTTCCCATCTTCTTTTGAAATGTGATCAACTGGTTCAGTCTTCACAGTGGTTGCTGCAAAAATCGAAAGACAACATCTGTAATGAAGGGGTAAAAACTATAATTGTCGACTTGGAGATGAAAAAGACAATAATACTGACCAGGAAAGGTTTTTGCCGCTGGGCAATCATCTAATGAGGATCCACTAATCGGAGTGCACTCGCTGAAAACAGAGGTCGCGGAACATCCATACTCTTCCCACTCAGGCTCATATAGATTCAACATGGAGCTGTCCACAGCATCACTAGGGGTGACAGCACCAGAATTTGAGCTTTTATCGGGTGAATGGTTTCTTGTGCCAGTTAGAGTCTGTGCCTCACGAACTAACGCATCTAACAGGCCACTGTTTCGAGGTGACAGACAATCTGAATGCACAGTTCCAGTTGGAGATGGCGATCGAATATAAGCGTCAACAGGTTCGAGTGAAGGAGGCTGGGGAGAAGACATGCCCCAGCTAGCTAGGTCAGTTTCTGGATATTGGAGTGAAGGGAGCTCCGACTTCATAATCCCTGAATAGGGCTTAGAAGTAGAGAAAGTGCCATTTAAATTGGCATGGCTGCCAGGCATAAAGCCAAAACCTAAAGGGCCCCTTATACCTGGATCAGGATCATACGAAAATGATAACTCGGGCCGACTAATTTTACCACAAGCACTACCCTGGAACTGATCAAATAATGGGAGTCCAGTATTACCACCAAAACCAGGGAACAAAGTCTCTGATTCTCGAATTCTCTTAGGGCGGTGAATGAAGGGACGAGTGAAACTGCAATATTGAGACGAGCCAAGACCATGAGCAAGCATGCTGCCAACAGAAATATCAGGCATTCCTGCAGCATATGACAGAACTCCTTGGTTGCTCTTAAGATGATCCATCATACCATCGGGAATTTCATAATTGTTCCCTTGCAAGAGACTGCAATGTGGTGTGGCAACACCGCTGAATTCATCAATTGTTTGAGTCTGCAGGTCCTCATTGAAAGTCTGTGAGGACACTTCAGGAGGGTAGAGAGGCAAACCAGCACGTTGACGCCTTTTGATACGAGTGTTCCAATAATTCTTTATTTCATTGTCAGTGCGACCAGGTAACTGAGAAAAGAGAAATAAAAATGGAAAACAAATTCAGTAGGGATAAGAGAGTGCAAATAAGAAAGAATTATGGGAAAAAAAAATCAGTGCCACTCTCACTTTCACATTCCAACATTCAATGAAAGCATGTTATCATATTAAATTCTACAAAACTTTATTGCCTCCGTCAGTTGCGAAAATACAGTCATAAATGTGTGCGTAAGTGAGTGAGTAATAAAGCCCTCCAAGCAACAGCTCCACTTAAATCAATGCAGTAAATGCCTGAGAGGGAATTGATGAGCAAACAAATATAGAAAGGTAAGAACTCGAGATTCAAAAATCATGACCCAATCAGCTTGAGTGAATATTTGATACCCGCTAGAAGAATACTAAGACATAAATGTGCCAAACACAGACACCAGCAACTCAATGGCAAAGCAGAGATGATTAAGCCACAAAGTACACCTCGAGAGTCAAGACTTAATCAGCACCTATGAGGACTACGCTCCAATTAAGAAGTTTCGCCACACAACATTCTGAGCAACAATTCCCCCCCAACATTTAATACACCAACTCCAATATGTACCAGTATTAATTATTAAACCTCACTCTCATCTATTTCTTCAGATTAAAGATCAGAAAACAATCAGCTTTTATGAGGACTAAGCCCAGACTAAGAAGTTTCAGACATATAATACTCCGAAGTACGATTACCCCAAACATTTCACACAACAACTCTAATATTTATCAGCATTAAAGCTCATTCATCTGTTTCTTCAGATTGGAAATCTGGAAAATAATCACTTTCAATGACGGGCAGGATCGGAAAAGGAAACTGGCCACAAAGCACAAGACAGCTCCCTTTTTTTCAATTTTTCTCCGTTTTTGGAAAATCTCTAACTCGGTGGGTGAAACATCAACGCAACTGAACCCCACTGGCCCCAGTTAGTCAAGCAGAAGAACATGTTTCCCCAGACCACATTGAGGCTCCCAATTGCGAACATGTGTGTGGAACATTACCAACTTTTAACCTCTCAGTATCCTTGCATAGTAGGACCATTTTGACTTGTCAGACATGCGAAAGGTTTAACACTTGATTGCAGACGGCCATTAGTTGTTGCGACTTACAATTTCTGTTTGATCACTGGACTTCAACAATCCAGTGATAACTCATTAAATTTGACATAGCTATATGATCATCCTATACAACAGTCAAATCATGTAGACACAGAATTATCCATGTGTTTTGCACAAAATTTCCACTTCAATCAGCATAATTGAATTAGTGGGTGAATTTGCTTGATCTAAAAATTGTAGTAATAATTTCATTGGAACAGCATAAACTGTAAAGGCAGATATATAATATTACAACAAATTACAAGGAATTTCCATCGATTATTTTGCATAGAAAATTCAAGAGAATTATCATATAGTACTCCTTAATATACTAACATTAGCAAAGTTCAACAAAATTTCTTATTTTGAAATAACTAACTATACAGATGGTTGATGCTATGGCTAGAAACTCATTAATCAAGGAAAAACAAAACTAAACAAAACTACATTAAACCGTTTCAACTTTCATCTTACTGCCTAAAATGTAAGAACCAATAACCAACAACTCAAATTCAGAAAGTAAAAAAAAAAAAAAAAAAAATTAAGTATAAGTTAAAACCACCAACATAAAATTGCTAAAATATGCAAATTTATGAAAAAAGGTGAAAATTTTCACATACATGTGTCGCCATACGAGCCCACTTGTTTCCCATTTTAGCATGGAGTTCAATGATAAGCTTTTCTTCTTCTGATGTGAAGGCACCCTTCTTCAAGTTTGGTCTTAGATGATTAGCCCATCGGAGACGACAGCTTTTGCCACATCGGGAAAGCCCAGAATGCTTCTGAACTGCATTCCAATTCCCCTCTCCATGCTTTTTGACATAATCAACCAAAATTGCATCTTCTGTAGATGTCCATGGGCCTTTCTTCAGGACACTCCCTCCTCCCATGCCACAGCTACCTTCATCAATTGGGGAATCCTCTTGATCCTTAGAAAGCATCCCATCTTCACTGTCGTTTGTTGTAGTATGACTCATTCCCTCTGACATCAGCGTACAATAACTCCCCTAGATTTCTAAGAATCATCCAACTAAAAGGAGGCACCCTGAACAAAAAAGGGAAATGAAAACATATTAGCAATATATAGAAGCCAGAAACTAAATTCTAAGGACTCCAAACGATTAATCGATGATAATTTGATAACAAAATAAAATGATAAAGACCAACATATGAAAAATAAATATATAAACAAATAAAGAAGATGCAGATACAGAAACAAGATATGCAGCTAATCCCAAATGCCGAATCATAAGAGGCTGCCCTATGCGAAGCAAACCAGATAAGATCTTCCTCGATATGCAATTAAACGATGCCCACTTGGGCTTTCAAGCGCATGAAAACACAAAGTTTAACATGTAGGAGTAAGGAATTATTTGGGCGAACGTTCGAGTTAGCGTAATTAATTTGGAGAAATAGTGAAACCGATCACAATGAAGATATGATTGTTTATAGAAACTAAGAAATACCTTTACACCAAACTTGAAATAATCAACACCAGTCATTACCACCAAATAATCTTTTTAAAGATATCATGCATCGTAAATTCTAGACGCGATAAGATTAAAAATGCTCGTGTTTGAACATCCACCGACATGATCAAGGTCTAGAAATTCATTCAGCCACAACAATTAAACTGATCAACAACATTTCCAAGCAAAAACACTATCAACATTCAACAAATTCCCTACTTTCAAACCAGGTATGCAAGCAACGTCATATAGATCCTAAAACAACCCACTAGAGCAACCATATACAACAACATAGCCTCGGTCCCGAATTAATTGGGGTCGGCAACACAAACCAAACTCTTCCATTGTGCTCGATTCCGCGTCTTCGCACACCGACATGATCAAGGTCTAGAAATTCATTCAGCCACAACAATTCAACTGATCAACAACATTTCCAAGCAAAAAAACTATCAACATTCAACAAATTCCCTACTTTCAAACCAGGTATGCAAGCAACGTCATATAGATCCTAAAACAACCCACTAGAGCAACCATACACAACAACGTTAGCCTCGGTCCCGAATTAATTGGACCAAACTCTTCCATTGTGCTCGATTCCGCGTCTTCGCACCCAGGCGGCGACGTGAAACACACTCTCACTATGGCAACCATATCAAAGTGAACAATTTCCAAAAAAGACAACAAATTGAAATTGAACTACATGAAAACAGAACCAAATTTGGAAAGCTAAACGAATTAGATCCAACGAAAACAATACCTGATTCGCGCCAACACGACTATCCGCGCCTTCGCCGCCGCCGCCGCGAAATCGAAGATCCCAATCAACAATCCCACGCGAACCCTCCAGAAATCCCAAAACCTAGCTCGAATCGCGCACACAACGACCAAATGCGGGACTGAAAACCTAGAATTCTCACCGACCACCCCAATCAAAACCAAAACCCCCAAATCGAATCCTACAACCCAAAAAAACCCAAAAAAAGGAAAAAACGTGGAAATCACTGGTTTGATCGCGCAAAAACACGCGCAAATGAATCCAGATCCCCGAAAATGAACTCAATCGGAGACCTTGAGAAGCGCAAAAACGAAACCTAGCTTCGCCGAGAAACCCTAGACCGCGAAACGCGACGGGAACAACACGGGAGACGTGATCGGAGGGGGCGAGTCGATCGAGCCGTCCATTTGCGACCTCGAGAGAGGCGGATCGGCGAGAGATGGAGAGATCGTGAGCTGAGGATTTGAAGGTTGTGGAGATTGTTGTTGAAGAAGAAGAAGAAGAGTCTCCAGAGAGAGAGAGAGAGATGGGGTTGGTGGGGATGCGGGATTTCACATCTCGAAGAGACGTAAATGGCGAGAGAGGCGCAATTGTGGGAGATATAAAAGGCGGAAAGAGTACCGGCTTTTCGAGTTTCACCTCTCTCTCTCTCTCTCTCTCTATCTCTCTTCTACCTGGTTAGTGTCAATTTTCGAAGCCTAACCACACCGACTAGTCTACATTTGAAGACTATCAAATCATACACTCGTGTGACATAAAGTGTGGGTTTCACATTAAAATAAGAGTGCGCAAAATAGTTCATGATCCATAACATGCATGGCGTGTATCTCGAAGCGCGCATGATGGGTCTTATGGATGCGAGCCTTTACGTTGTGTCGTTTTAGCATTTTTCGTCAAATCTTATTAAAAGTGGTCAGTTAATGTTTCTAGGGAGCTGATAAAGTAACTTGCTTTGGGCATATGGTCGGTCATATGTCGTGCAATAGATGTCGAGATGTATGCGTGCGTATCTCGAGGTAAAATGCACGCATTCGATGAGTCGGTGCCCAAAGTAGATTACTTTTGCATTTTTAATTTTATATAATTTATTATTATTATTATTAGACTTAATAGGCAAATATATTATAACGTTTCAAAGTTTTTACAAAAATATCTAAACCTTTTTTTTTTTGTAAATTGTATCATCACTTCCTATTTTTTGTGAATTACAATTTAAAATATAATAAATTATACATACAATTGAGAATATTATATCATGTAAATGGAATTGGTATGTAATCTAGTGATCATTTATCACTTTGATTGTGGTTTGATACATAACAATTACAAACAATGATACAATTTGCATGAAACTAAAAGGTATGATATATTTGAAAAAATTGAAACGTTATGATATTTTTGTAAAAATCTTGAAACATTATAATGTATTTACCTATTAAGCCTCATATTATTATTATTTTATATAAATGGTTGTTTTTTTACGGTATAAAACATTTGATATTTAGACTATTCAATTACACTGAATTTGCCTCGAATCGCGTACTATATAAGTAGGGAGCTTCTAACATTAATGTTTTTATTATCAAGACTCGAACCAGAGTCACAAGTTAAGACAAAATAACTCCCTTCTAATTGTATTAATTAACCGTATAAGATGAGTCAGAGGTTTGTTTGATACTGTGATTATAAACGCGATATCTATAAAAATGAAATTTTTTCTTTAAAGAGAAAAAAGGAAATAACCCTCTTTAATAGAAATATGTAGGAAAATAGATTGTCAACACATGAAAGTGTTGCTCAAAATTGACGTTGAATCAACATATGTTTGCAACCCTAGAGTGAGGTGAGCTTGTAATTCAATATACAAGTAAAAACTTGTTTTCGAAAAAAGAAGTTACAACTTGAATTAGAAGTCAACCCAAACGCGCCCTTTCTATTGTATATTAATTTGTTTTTTTATCGTATAAATATGGTATATTAATTTGTAAGTCTTTTTTTGTTCTTTTTTGTTATTTCTTTTTGAATTAATATCAACTATGGGAACTCTGATTTATATACTTAGATTTGTCATGTGAGTAGTTCCAAATGGATATAAATACCTAAAAAAATGCATATTATAGATAATCATGCAGCGTTGAGGAAAAAACATCTGTCACTATATAAAACAGGTTTTTAAAGTAAAAAAAAAAAAAAAAATACTGACTAATATATACATTATTTACATTGTTCGTATCGTCTACTTCAATACTTTCGTGTCTTTATCTGCACTTAGTAGATTTTCGTAGCTTGATATCGTTACTATTTAATACTAATATTCACCAAAAAATAATAAGATGTATGTTTATTGTCTGGTGCTACAGACGATGTTTCGTCCCCAACTTTAATAATTGTGTATACAAATAATTATATGAATCCCTCCTCTAATTTTTTGTAGAAATTCTAGGTATAATAATAATAATAATAATAATAATAATAATAATAAAATAATAATAATAATAGTAATAATTTAAAAGAATATATAGTTTATGATTAATTTATTATGTTAGAGCAAAAAAAGGGATAAATTACAAAATTAAAAGGGATGTATGAGATTATAAAGATGAATTAGAAACCATAGTAAATAAATAAATATCAATACATACAAAGCCATAGATGAATCTTATCTTTTTGGCTCTAAAGGTCAGCTATTCAAACCTCATTGGAAACTCAAATATTGAGAGACTTTTTAGGAATCCATATGGAACAAAATCATTTAAGCCCTTGTTTTCCTTAGCCCATCATTCATCAAACATATATAAATAATAATACAAAAAATTTTAAAGGGCATCATCACATATACCTAGAAACACCACCATATAATAAGGGGGAGTAGGACCATACACTTATCTACACAACAAAAATTCTAGGCCTCCTGTCCCACATCCATTAGCTCATTGGCCTCTATGATAGAAATAACACCAAAGCATTTTTTTTTGTTCTCTCTATGTCTACACCATTTGGACCCATAGATCAATTGGATCTATTTTGCCAACTTGAGTGATGTATGATGTCATTAATTTAATACAATAAGATAGCCATATATGGAGTCTTATCCACTTTTATCAAGTTAAAATAATTGAATTGTCAATGCCTAAATTAGTGAAAGATTAAAATGGTATATATGTGAATCTTTCTATGTTTGATGTGTATTATGTGAGATAATTGATGATCTAATGGCAAGAGTGGCTAGATTTGCTATTCAATGAACTCAAATTAGTTGCAATGATTGATTAATTAATTTAAATTATCATTAATTTGTCTTCGGACATCTTAGGAGTTTTGATATGGGAAAATACTAGACGCGTTGGCTCGCAAGAGCCGTTCATGGGGCATCAACCCGCGTATATGCACCGAGATCTATACATGTCTGCATTCGAGGTGCACATGGACGGCTCCAGTGAACCAATTTGTATTGTGGTGTGACATGTCGTTGTCATTCTAGCACTTCTCTTTGATCTTGTATAATTTGAAACTGCAACTTTTTTTATTATAAATTTATGAGGGGCAACCCTTGCCTAACAACCCTATTTAAAAGGCAAATTTATTTCAATTACTAGCTTAATTATGAAACAATTTCAAACTTATAGACGTTAAATGGATAAATCTAACCGGTCATAAATCGACTCATCATATAACCTAGACGAGTTATAGCAAATCCATACAACATAAGTGAGGCTAACGACCAAATTAGTCGTAAGCTTAAACCTAGTAAATTAGTTGAATATATAATTAAGTGGACAAATGAAAAAACCTTGGCCATTTTCATCCTATAAAAAAATATGGTATCTAGAATGAATTACAAGACTAGCTGTTTCTCATCAGATATCATTATTGATTGAAAAGTGGATTGTATGCTTACTTTAATGAAATCATACATATCTCATAGCTTCTTCTTTTTTTTTTTTGTCATGGTATCTCATAACCAATTGAATGTTGCGTAACTTCTCATCTGAATCATTTGAATTTGCATTTTTTTTCTTTCCTTCATTTCATGACATTTGAATTTCTAGCATCTATTTTGAGCTCTTAAAATTTAAAAATAGACTTTGAATACAAGGCAACTTTGTGGTGATGTAATAGTGTTTGCTGTATTTTCTAATGAACCAAGACATTGATAATGTGAAAAGATGCAATGGCTCACTACACTTCATAGCGTGACATAAGAGAGACATAGCGTGTCCTTCTTTTTTTTTTTTTTGGTTTCGCAAGAGAAAGAAAACAAAAAATTCATTAATTGAAGCTGTACATTTAATTATTTTATTGTAATTATTTTTCTTTATATTTTAGCCTCCTTGGAAATAATCTCTAATTTGATGTAAAAGAACCTTCTCATTCATATGAATGTAAATAAAAAATTCACAGTAGACCATATAAAATTAAAACAAATGAATTGCGTTTATAGAGAGCTCAAAAAAACATATATAAAAATTAATCTCCTCTCCGATCAGCCTCTGCTAATGATTTTGAAATAAATTTTTATTTCGAGTTAGGTCGTTATTTTTTAATAACACCATATATATAATATTATTATATATTTTCAAGAGTTCTTTATATTTTTTCAGGTTTGCAATTAATGAGAATTAATTACATCAGCTAACAAAAAATATATATATATATATATATATATATATGATTTTTTTTTCAAAAGTAAGATATGAAATAAACTTAGGCCTTATTTGATACGAGTAGAGATATCTCAAATGAGATAACTCAGAATGAGTTGTGAACTAATTTTATTTGATTGCCGAATTTGCCTGCAAGTTATCTCTCAACTTATAACACCTCTAGGGTTAGAGACATATCTCCACCATCCCCTAAAGAGTTATTTCTCAGGAGTTGTAGACACAACTACCCCTCATTAATGTTCATTTTATTACTCATTTCTCTCTTGTTTGAATGCTATTTATGTCAATTCATATTTTTTATTATTTAAAAATTTGAAACTTACATGTAAGTTCAAAATTGAATCAAACATGAAAATAATAAGTTCAAAGAAATAACTCCGAATTAATATGGTAAGTTAACAAAAACAAACCAAACGAGACAATAATAGTGGTCTTATTTCCCGTTATTGCTTTTTTCAAAGTCTTATATATACTTGGATTACATTATTATTATTATTATTATTTTCCTCTTCAATTGAACAAATTAAATTTTCTTGGGATGATACATATATAGGACCCACAAAAATGGCTATCCATGTGACCTCACAAAACAATTTGAAAGCTTAAATATTATTGGCTTCAGAGAAGCTGCCAGAGTGCACATAAGAGGAACTTTGCCAAGAACTCGATCTCTCTTCATCAAATTAAAGCAGTATGGATAAGTTCATTGGATCAAGTGATCGTCAGAACTCCTTCGGAGTTCACACACAATCGATCAGTGGATTTTTTGCTCATCATTATGCAATCATTTTTTTAATGAAGATTATTTTAATGTAAGACTTAATTATTCGTCATGACCGGCTCTACGGACATGTTCAAAAATTTTCAAAAGAAATGTTTAGTCACATATTGGTTATAAACTTCAAGTTTAAAGAGTATATATATACTCTTGCACTACAGTGTATGTAAAATAAAAACATAAGTGTTATGCAAAGTAAGTCACACGCGCAGCTCATATGGTTCATTTTAGAGCGCTTTTATAGGCGCTTGGTACACGCACGGCACGTGCGCGTGTATCTATGTGCGAGCTAACCATGGGTAAACTTTTTACCATTAATTTTTTTACTATTTTCAAAATTACAATGCGGGTAGTTATTAGATTGACCCACTCAAGCATTAAATGGGCAGTTAATACACCCATTCAATACTTGACTGAGTGGAAGCAGTTGAAACTGCTCCATTACTCCATTACCTCATTTTCTCTCTAACTGGTATTGACCAATGTTCTATAAGAGAAGAGGTTTGGGAATGAAGAAATCATCTCGAAATTAACCAGCATTATCTCATGTTTTCATATTTCGTTACTGCAAAGTGAAAGTTGAGTTTACTTCATCGTATCCTTTAGGATATTTGTTGACTCTTGCAGTGTAGAGAACAAAACTTCATTTAAGAAAGTGGTAGTGTTACACACTTTAAAGTTATTGCTAATCCATCTGATCTAACAAGGACATGCACAAGGGGCATACACCTTGTCAGCAACCCTTGATTCTCGGTCGAGCGCACATAGGCATATTGGGGGCGGACGTCGAATGCATGTCCTTGTTGCACGTATGTGCTGGGGGCATGCTGGCAAACATGATCCTATTATTATAACAAATGTTAAATTGATCGAGCTGAATTAAAATGTAAGATCAAATTGCGTAGCAATCAACAACAACAACAACATAGCCCGAGTCTAAATAAATTTGAGTCGACTACATTCATCAAATTATTTCATTGTGTTTGATTTAGTGGAATTAAAAATCGTGCATCAATCAAGCTGAATTAAAATATAAGATCAAATGTGTAGCAATAAACAACAACACAATTCGAGTTTCAAATTAATTGGCGTGACTGCATGAATATTCAAACTCTTTCATTATGTTTGATTTAGTGGAATTAAAAATTGTGTAGCAATCGACCTTACTAAATATTAATCGATTTAAAATTGAAACTTTGCTAGTATTATATATTATTTGTCTAATTGTAGTGTTAGCATGTGCATATGCAACAAATGCCATTAATTAATTGGAACGATAAATAAGTTTCAAACCCAAAATAACCAAAAATCGCATGACCTAAAAAATGATAATAATTATTGCATAATTGATCTACGATTGCTCCAATCTTGATGAAATATTTTCCCTTACGTTTTCTCTCTATCTTTCTCTCACATTTTCTTGTCTTCTCTCCATGCACTGCTCTCCTTTCCTTCACTTGGAAACCAAGTGATGCAAGCAAAAGCACAAGAGATAAGGTGTCGTATATGCAGACTTTGCCATGCATCGTGCATGGACAATCCTTCTCTCTTTCTTTATTCTTCCGCGAAATTAAGTTGAAACTTCTCTTTATTCAAGTATTTAACAAGTTGCGTTACTAACAATTTAAACTGATTGATCCAACTGAAAGAACGAGTTTAGGATTATGTACGTATATAAGTTAGACAAACGTTCTAAGTTGATTCCCCGCTAAATTGTCAGGACATGCTAATTGCATCTCGGTCTCATAAAAATAGTACTTACTTAAATATCTACGAAAAAAAACTTATAATTAACAAGAGAAACCACAAGTGAAGAATCACGAGCTCTCACGTCCTAACACGTGGAACTCATGTAGATGGGTTTAACTTGTATGGATAACAAAGAGTATTTGATGGGCCTTAGTGGATCTGGGTTTCTGGACTTGGGCTTGATGAGGTCCATATGTTTGGGAGCTAGATTTGGTCCTTTGGTTGCTCATGAGGGATCGATGTAATGGAGTAATTTTTTTTTTAATGAGGAAGAGCTTTAAAGCCACTCAGTGGTTTTACCCGGCTCGAGTTCGGAATAGTCGAGGCGTGTTATAATTTAGACAAGAAAAAAAGAGAGCAAATAATCTCTTTGAAGAATGAGTTCTAAATGGAACCATATTTAGAAATACGAGTAAATATAATCTTATGATGTAAAAAATATGATTATTCATATCCTTATGAGATACAATGTGAGATTGGTCTAGTGATAGATTTGGTTATTGAGATACCGATCATCCCCGCAAAGAATAGACGAGGATGGAGATGGGGACTAGGACTTCATTCCCTTCCTCCACCCATTTACATCCCTAAAGTGACACATCATACATCAAATGAAATAATTTATTGATTAGTTAGCATGAACGGATAAAAGCAACATTTTTGTTGTGTTAATGAATATATGAAAAGTAATTAACGACATGAATATAGTAATACGTAAATACTGAAATCACATAAATATAACTTTGTATAGTTGTTTAACATTCCTCTCAAACTCAAACTGGTGAAAACAAAATTAACTTGAGTTTGGAAACTAAAAAAATACTAAACCAGGGCCTAAATTCGGGAGTTTGAACTGACATTCTGATGAAATTCGAATTAAAATTCGGATTAAAGTTCAAATTGAAATTCATAATGTCACATAAGATGTAATGGCCTAAATTAATTAAATTAAGTTTAACATTAATCTCTTGAGTTTGGAGATTAACGAGCTTGTAATTCGATGAAATTCGAATTAAAATTCGGATTAAAGTTCGAATTGAAATTCATAATGTCACATAAGATGTAATGGATAACATTCTCGGAGTTGACTTGACGACATGGATAACTCGGTTGAGAACTAAGAGAATATGTTATTTATATGTGATGTTTAAAAATCATTATTTATTATATTGCATCGCAAGTGTGTACATTGCAATTAGACGAGTTGGTGTGATGAATAGTTACATTGGAAAGCGTGTCGATGCGGATATTAGGTAGGAATTACGCGGAGATGCTAGACTAGGCTAACTATAGTATATGGTGTATAATTAAACTATGGTCTAAATTAGTTAATTAAATAAAGTAAAATATGACGTACCTCGAGATGCATGTCGGGTTTCGGGGCATTGGGTGCCGGGTAGTCAGGGGTTAGTGGGACTGCAAATATGTTAAGTGTTTGATAACACATTAACCATATGTAATTAAATGTCTAGGTGAATTTAATTGATTAAATAAATGGTTGTCCTATAGTTTGGATAGGAATTTATTTAGACATTTGATCAACCTAGTGATGATCCTATATTGAAGAAACTAGGCAAGATGTGTCACTGATTTATGTCGCTGGAGATATGGACAACTTGATTAGGAACCCTAAGATAGTTCTCGAGATACGAGCAACACATTAGATAAGAAAAGTATAAATACAGCAATTTAATAGGATTTATTATGATTCCACTCAACTATACATGCAAATTAGAGAGGGCGAAGCTGGGATTTTGAGATGTTAGGAGCTGGATCTTAGCATTTGAGATCAAATTTAGGAGATCAAAACTCAAGGGAATCATCTTCTCTGCCTCCTGCACATGAAAATGAGCCAAATTTTGGGAAGTTTGACAAAAACAAATTTTGATTTTAGCTTGCTGTTTCAAAGTGGTATTCAGTAGATTTTTATGCAATTACAACAACCAATTTGTGTTTTTAAACTGATTTTAATGGAAATTGAATTTTTGGTGAAAATTGGAAAGTTGGATGATTGAGTAAATTTTCAGGAAAATTGAATTTAATCGTTGTTTTGTTGTTGTAAATGGAGTTTTTGGAGTCCTCATTGAGTGGAGAATGGGTTGACAAGGCTGCGATAGCCATTTTGGGTGTTGGAGACAAAATTCTCGAGTTGAGAATTCACTCAGCACGGATAGCACGCTATCCAAACTTGCTAGCATGCTATCTAGTCTGGGTGTGCCATTGTTCTTCATTTCGAATAACAGACCTAGCGCGCTAAGCCAACCCTCTAGCACGCTAGTGACATATGAAAACTTAATTTAAAGGATGTTTTGGTATTTTTCAACTTATTATATACCCAACCGCCTATAAACATACTAAATACATTAAATTGGACTTCAGGGGACCGTAGTTCGGGTATCGAGGAGTTAGACGAGGTCGTATTTAGGAGTTTAAAAAAGTTGAAGCGTGACTTTTGAGGTGTAGACCTATTATAAAACTTCAAATAATTCATGGCGTGTTTTATTGATATCAAATTTCATGCGTGACTACGGGTGGTAAGGGTGGCAAAAATCCAGGTTCGAACGGGTTCGGATTTGGACAACTCTTGCCATAAAGTAGTAAATTCATTGTACAGACCCGTCCTAGTTTTAAATTCGGTGAAGACTAGCTTGTCCAGGACTAGTTTTGATTCTAGTTGTCCGATTGTTCGGATTTGTCGCAATCTTGAAAACTATTTCCTTATATTAAAAGCCTCTTCAAATAGATGTAATTTAAATAAGTACTCTTAAATTCATTTAATTAAACATTTAATGTCTAGAAACAATTATTGAAGTATAAAAAATAAATTTTAATTCATTTTACAATCAAATGATATCTTTAATACATTAAATCTTATATGTATTAAATAAGATTAGTGTTTGTTAATTTATTTAATAAGCAGTAAGTGTTTAATATACTATTTGATCAAAGATATTTTTAACTTTATTTAAAATTTGAACTAGGTTCAAGTCGGGTCTGAGTTTGCATGGGTTTTCACTCTAATTTCGTTTGCGTATATATTGGTTGTGACTAAATTACTTGCACGAGTTTATTGTAATTGGTGCTCGTGTTGATGACAGTAGAATATATCTACGACTTTCGGGAGAGAATTAAGGTGTTCCTTTAACTTGAAATAACGTATGGAAAGGGTTCACTCGTTAGCCGTAGTTGAGGTTTAGCCACTATAAGCTTGCTAGTATATATGCGATTCATGTCTTGTTTATCGATATACCGTCTGGTTTAAGTTGGGGTTTTATCGTATTATTCGATTGTTGATTTACTATTGCTTTACTTCGAGCCTACTTAATTTCTTTGTGTTGTAACATTATTCGCCGTTGATGTTGTTTTTGCATGTCACATGCTGCCTACATTCATGTGAGTATGACTTTCTAGTTGCCATATGTATTATTTGCATGTCTTGTAGTTTTATCAATTTTATTCGTGACTATTGTGCATACTTCTATTAGGATTTTACTCATTAGACTCGTCATTGTATTTGTTAGATGACTCGAGTGCAGGTCCTTCGACGAGCAAAGGGCGAGGAGGTACGGGGATTACCTCTGAGTTATTGACATCAACTCGTGTTTGACTACAATATGTATATATTTATGTTTTGTTGGGTTTTAGGGACCGTAGAACATTGAATACATATATATATATATATATATATATATATATATATATATATATATATATATATATATATATATATATATATATATATATAGATCTCTTGCAATACTTGTTTTGCCTTTGTTATAAACATGGTATAATTTCTCGAGTTTTTCACTATTTAGGATTGTAAATTTGCATAATTTTCTCATACTTAAAGACTTTCTTATAGAATGATAATGAAACCTGATATATTAACTAACTAGCTAAATAACTTCATTAGTAATTATATGAAAAATAATTGGCTAACCTCGGGTTAGTTGGAAATGTGTAAGCAACCAGTTAGGTCGAGTGTCATAAATAAACTAGCCATGACGTGGTAGAGCTTGGTGACGTGTCCGACAACGTAGCGGTACCCAAGTTGCCTTAGGATTTAAGGCCGCCACACAAGACGACTAAGGACTAGCTTCACTCGCGCACAAAGGGATGAAGGCGCAACCAACAGAACAAAGGGTGGATTCGATTTTGAAAGAGCATTCATACATTGGGTAGGGTTTGAATGATAAAACGCGACTTGAGAAAGAGAGAGATGGGGGTGATTTAGGTCATTCAAGTAAAAAAGTTTTTTACCCAAATACTATAAATTTGGTGCACATATCAATACGACCCTGCACTCACCCACGTCCTGCCTCGGATCTGTGCATATGCGCACACGCATGTCGACGAAAATCAACAGACACCTATCCAAGCCTCCTATATAAGTTAGAAAATGCTAAAGCAATCCACTTCAAGCACTTTGCCTCGAGATTCACACGCACACATCTTGACGCTATTACACATCATCTGACTAGATCGGCGCGCCCAAAGTGAGCACTCTAGCCATTCCCATCAAAATTACCCTAGCTTTTCCATGTAAATTAGGAGACAAAACGCCGAACCGCCTGTAATTTACCGAACAACCGTTGTTTACTTTCTTTTTCTCACGCCAAACAAATACAGAAAGTTACTTGTTTTATTGGCGAAGATCCTCGTCGCCTCCGTTCCGCGAAATCCACTTTTCCAGGTAACAACAATCCGTCGTTCCAATCTTTCACGAAACCCTAATTTCTTCTCTTCAATTCACTGCTTTCTTCACCAACGCATCTGCCACGAAACCCTAATTGATCGGTTCGAGAGTCGGTTTTCGTGCAGGATCGTGCGAAGAGAAGAGAAGCGATGGCTCTGGCGGCCCCTGGACAGCTCAATCTCTACGAAAGCCCTTCGTGGGGGTCTCGCAGCGTCGATTGTTTCGAGAAGTTGGAGCAGATTGGGGAAGGGACGTACGGGTGAGTGCCGCGCGAAAACTAGGTCAAGATTCGATTTTTTTTTGGTTGAACTTGTTTGTTCTGGTTGCAATTGTTGTTCCGTCTTTGAAATGCGTTTGGTATGGTAGTAATACAATAACAACAACAACAACATAGCCTTAGTCCCAAATCAACTGGGGTTGAGGTCGGCTACATGGATCAAACTTTTTCATTGTGCTCGATTAAGTGCAATTGATGGTGAGCTTTGCAAACCATTCAAATCCCTACTAATTAATGCATCCCATGTTAACTTTGGTCTGCTTTTACCTCGTCGAATTTCTACGGTTTCTATTGAGTCAAGTTTTCTAGTTGGAGCATTTGTAGCTGTCTTTGCAGGTGACCAAACCATGGTAACCGCCATTCCCTAATCTTTGTATCAATTGGTGCTACTCCTACTTGTCTTTGAATTTCTATATTTTTTATTCTATCTTTACTAGTTTTACCACACATCCACCTAAGCATCCTCATTTCTGCTATGTTAATTTTATGTAATTGTTGTTGCTTTACCACCCAACATTCACTTCCATAGAACCTAGCTGGCCTAATTGCGGTCCTATAAAATTTTCCTTTTAACTTAGTAGGAACATTTCTATCACAAATCACCCATGTTGCACTCCGCCATTTTTTCCATCCAACTTGAATTCTATGTGTGACCTCATTTTCAATGTTACCATCATTTTGTATGATTGATCCTAGGTATCTAAAGTGGTTTACCTTAAGAACTTCTATTTCCCTAATTTTACCATTCGTCATCTCGATATCTAGTGTTTCTAAACTCACAATGCATGTATTCGGTTTTCGTCCTACTCAACTTAAAGCCTTTAGATTCTAATGTATTCCTCTAGAGTTCTAATTTCATATTCACTCCATCTTTAGTTTCATCCACTAAGACAATATCATCTGCAATAGGTATGGTAGTAATGGTCATGGTAATTTCAATTTTTGTCATCCATGGAGCGTTTTGGTTGCAATTGTTGTTTTGGTCATGGAAGCTGTTGTTGCATACAAAATTTTTGTTTTTAGGGCATGTCTAAGTCTAATTGTGAGGATGTAAAATTCAAGAATCATTTATGTTTCTTGATTTATAGATTATAGTTAACTGAGATGCATTTCAGCCATTGCGAATTAATCGTTTTGATATATCGGGAAGAAGAGAAGGTTAAGGTTGGTTTATTAAGTCTGTAATGTAGTGGGAGTTGTAAGAGTTGAAGTTTAAAATATTTTATGAGGATTACTGCAAGCTTTTGTTACTACCCGTGAGACTAGAAAGCGTTTGCACGTTAGCGCGGCATTTTTTTTTTTTCAGGACCGTGCTACTCCTTTACCAAACAGACATTTAGAATTTTGTACATGTGATGAACCAAATATTTTCATGTTGTTCCCTTAATTATATACACAGCCTTTAATGGACACTGATCTCCAATCTATTGTATGATATCGATTTAGAATTTTAGACAACGAACTATGAGTTTTGTGAAATATTTTATTTGTTTTGCAAAACATTCTTGAATTACGCTAATTGGCATTTTGGCTTGTCAGGTATCTGCTGAACAAACATGGAGTGAATATTAATCTGTCTGAGGATTTTCTTATTTGATTTGGTGGACATAAGGATTTTTGGACATAAGGATTTTCTTAGTTCTTTCTGTACAATGTTTTGGGTTTGTTGGGTGCTTAATCTATTATGTAGCCCACAAAATCAAATGTCCATCTTCAGAAGTCTCGTAATTTTGTCATAACTCACGAGGCTCCATGTTTTGCAAATCGTACGTTCATTGTAATGGACCCAGAGAGAGAGAGTCATCTTTATTGCTTCTATGGCTGTATTGCTAATGGTAATTTTTATGTGATTCTTGAAGGATTAATTGTCTAATCTTTTCACCTCAACTTGCATAAAATTGACCTTTGTATTTTGTCACATTTTACACATCAATACAAGTCATATAGTTCCTCTAAAAAAAGAAACAAAATTAGAAGCCTTTATTTTATTTTATTTTATTTATTTATTTATTTATCTTGGCTTATGGAGAAAAAAGATTTCCTACATATGCTGTGTTCTTACGATTGTTTCACAATTGCATTATATTCCCAATTCATCCACAATGAGTCCTTTCCTTGTTAAATTACGGCGTCAAGTTAGAAGAAACTGTATACGTATGCTTATTCGCTTAAGGTGCACAAGCTATCATATGTTGTGTTTTAAGGATTGTTTAATGTGTCATGTTCTTTATGTTGCATCTTATTGAATGTTTTGTGTTCACTGCTATTTTTCTCAGTTATCTGCGGTCTACAATAAAAGACAAATGCATGTTCGAGTGGACATCAGTTTAAGTGTATTTTTTCTTTTCATGACTTTATTATTGCAGCCAAGTATACATGGCCAGAGAAATCAAGACAGGCGAAATTGTTGCTTTGAAGAAAATAAGAATGGATAATGAAAGAGAAGGGGTACGCTTTTTTAGATTATATATATGAAAGTGATTTTTCTGCATTACTTGGTTATGGGTATTGCTTCTGTTTTATTCTCTTTGTTTCAATTCAAATAAAATAAATGGATCACGTTCATAATTTGTTAAAGCATATTTTTCTCTTTTGAAATATCATTATTTCACTCTTCGCTTATTTGAAAAACACTTTTAATAATTGTAATTTTGTTTCCGCAGTTCCCAATTACTGCTATTCGTGAGATCAAAATCTTAAAGAAGCTGCATCACGAGAATGTCATTAAGTTAAAAGAAATTGTAACCTCTACAGGTATATTTCTTATTCATTCTTTTCTGGAATAATTTGCTATTTTCACTATGATCTTATTGGGATTGCTCATTTTATGTGGTAATTTGTGTAGGTCCCGAAAAGGATGAACCGGGAAGGTCAGGTAGGTGGTGCATAATTCAAAATTTTCTATTTTGATCTTTTACTCTTATTATTTGTTTATATTTGATAGGGTTTGAGAAGGCTTTTAAATTCTTCATGCCAATAAGAGTCATAAAGTTGCTGTTAAGTTTAAATATGTGTTATTAACTCATTTGAAAGAGTAACTTTCTAACAATATCACTTGTCTCGAGGGTTTCAGATGGTAACAAATATAAAGGTGGTATCTACATGGTCTTTGAGTACATGGACCATGATTTAACAGGTCTTTCTGATCGTCCTGGAATGCGATTTTCAGTTCCCCAGATTAAGGTATCATTGGTGTCAGAAATTATAATTATATGAATTTTTTAATTTATTAACAATTTTATATTCTTATCTTTCTATTTTTTGTTGGCTTAGTGTTACATGCGGCAGCTCTTGACCGGGCTTCATTACTGTCACATCAATCAAGTACTTCACCGTGATATCAAAGGTGGTTTTAGACCCAAGGCCATCATCCATCAATGCCTTTTATATTGTTTGCTTTTTATTAATATCAAAATCTGGAATGTAATTCATGTATCATCTTTTGTCCCAGGGTCTAATCTTCTAATTGACAATGAGGGAAATCTGAAGCTTGCAGATTTTGGTCTTGCTCGATCATTTTCTAATGATCACAATGCTAACCTCACAAATAGAGTTATTACTTTATGGTACAGGTAAGCAGAAATGATATGAGTACTATTGACTGATTTTGATTTTCCAGACTAGCTCAGTGCTTTCTAATAGTCTTTTATATCCTTTTGATTCAATAGACCTCCAGAGTTGCTGCTTGGCACCACAAAATATGGTCCTGCTGTAGACATGTGGTCCGTTGGCTGTATCTTTGCGGAACTTCTTCAAGGAAAACCAATATTGCCCGGAAAAGATGAGGTCAGGTTACTTCTCAAGTCGTCATGGGCTGTATTTGTAGTTCAATTATCAACTGCAATCATAAATTTGAACTGATAGAGAGTATGTGAAATTCGCGTGTGTGGGCGTGCGCCTATGCTTGTTTAAAGCAAGGATGCAAGGCGCCTGGGCAATCCCTTGGTGAATTTGACGCCTAGGTGGACAAAAAAATTTAATCAGAGGCTCCTAAATTTTCATTTACTCATAAATAGGCCCTTAAATAACTATAATTTTCCATGAGTCACTATAATCAATATTCAATATATTCTAAGTATTCTAATAAGCCTTAGGTCCTTATATAACCTTGATTATGTAAGATTTTGTTGTTGGGTATGTATTCATATTACCAAATTTAATTGTAATTAGCCTTTTACCAATCTTCCCAAATGACAATGGAATGTAGAAGAAGCACCCTTGTACCAATCTTCAAAAACAAAAGAGACATTAAAATTGTTCAAACTATCGAGGAATTAAATTTATGAGTCATACTATGAAACTTTGGGAGATGATAGTTGACAATAGGCTAAGAAGAGAAACAACAATATTAAAAAATCAATTTGGCTTCATGCCAAGAAGTTCCACTATGGAGGTGATTTTCCTTGTAAGAAGGTTGATGGAAAATTATAGAGAATAGAAAAAATTTTTTTTTCTTATAATACTTCTAGATTTAGAAAAAGCATGATAGGGATCTTAGAGATTTTTTTGGTGGGTTCTAGAAAGAAAAAGAGTGCTTGCTAGATACATAGACACTATTAAAGATATGTACGAAAGAGTTGTAATGAGTATAAATTGATTTGGAGAAACCACAATAGAATTTCTCATTACAATAAGACTACTTCAAGGATCGACTTTAAGCCCATATCTCTTTGCTTTAGTTATGGATGAACTAACTAGGCATATTGAAGAAAATATACCATAGTATATGTTATTTGCAGATGATATTGCCCTTGTAGATGAAACAAGAGATGGAGTGAATAGGAAATTATAACTTTGAAGGAATACATTAGAATCTAAAGGCTTTGCGTTGAGTAGGATGAAGATTGAATACATACGTTGCGAGTTTAGGAACACTAGACATCAAGTCGATGGAGTGGTAAACTGAGGGGAAGTAGAAGTTCCTAAGGTGAACCACTTTAGGTATCTAAGATAAATCATACAAAATGATGATAATATTTGAGAATGATGCCACACAGAATTCAAGCTAGATGTAGGAAATGGAGGAGTGCAATAAGTGCGATTTGTGATAGTAATATTCCTACGAAGTTAAAAGAAAAAATTTATAGGACCACAATTAGACCAACTATACTTTATAAAAGTGAATGTTGCACGGTGAAGAAACATCAAGTTCAATTTTCTTTTTGTTACCATGATTATCTCTTAGGTTGAATGGTCTTATATCATTCAACTATATCTGTTTCAGCTTTGGAATCCATGTTTCAATGTCTGACAATTTTTTAGATTGCTAATGAATTCTATGGTTTCAAGGTTTTGTAATGTTAATAATAAACCTGCTTTAATGTTTTGTTACCTTATGTGGTTCTTTGATTGGCTTAATGTAGCCGTCTTTTACTTGTCAGTCTGTCAAGGTCGTTGTTTGTACTGGCCTTTCTATGTTGAGTAGTTCCTGATTGTCTGTTCGGTTACGGAGTTGTTTTAATTATCTGATAACTTTTATGCTTGCTATTGCCAAGTTCATCACCAATATGCTATCATGCTGCAGCCCGAGCAACTAAACAAGATTTTCGAGCTTTGTGGTGCCCCTGATGAGGTTAACTGGCCAGGTGTTTCCAAGTATTCTTGGTACAACAATTTTAAACCAACAAGACCAATGAAGAGAAGAGTCAGAGAGGTTTTCAGACAGTAAGTACTGATTTGTCTTAACCGATAGTGAATTACATGGTAAAAATAAGCTAAAAAACCTTAATTCTCTTCTTGTTTTAGATTTGATCGCCATGCTGTGGAGTTACTGGAAAAGATGCTAACTCTGATCCTTCTCAGGTATCAGTTTTATTTTATTTTTTGAAGTTTTCACTGCATCTTTGGTTTCCCATCAAAAGATCAATAGGAAAACTTATCTACTTCACTTATTGAGGATATCATGCAAAAAAATAAAAGTAGCTTATTCATTTTTCTTGTCAGAGAGATGTACTGACATTATGCAACTTAGCGTTGAGATGAGCTCTATCATATATATATATATATATCCGGCTTTTTTTGGTTACATATATTAGGCTTTGTATCTGCAAATGTTACTAATTGCTTAGATACTAATACTGTACAACCGATTTCATATAGCAGTGGGGTCCTAAAGTGAGTTCAATCAGTGGCATGTACAGCATGAATGTGATTTCTGTGCATCTTTTGCATGCCTTTTTGGAACTGCTTTCATATGCATTTATACTTAGAATCAAAGTTCTGCCTTTGTTTTTATCATCAATCCTTTGCTTCATTCATTGACAATGCAGAGAATATCTGCCAAAGATGCACTGGATGCTGAATATTTCTGGACAGATCCCTTGCCCTGTGATCCTAAGAGGTAAGGATTCATTTTCTTAGTATCTTCTATTGGCTGTTGTCAAATTTTCCTTGTAGATCTTTAAACTTTTTATATCCTCAATATTGTCATTGGTGTTCTAACTTGTCATATTTTTACTGGGCAGCTTACCCAAATACGAGTCCTCTCATGAGTTTCAGACAAAGAAAAAGCGACAGCAGCAAAGACAGCATGAAGAAGCAGCAAAACGTCAGAAATTACAGCATCCACCGCCACACTCACGCCTTCCTCCCATCCAACAATCTGGTCAAGTGCATCCACAGTTTCGGCCAGGACCTAGCCAGGGCATGCATAATAACCCACCTCCCGTGGTTACTGGACCAGGCCACCACTATGGGAAGCCTCGCGGACCATCTGGAGGGCCAAACAGATACCCGCAGGGTGGGAATCCCAGTGGAGGATATAATCCGAACCGTGGAAGCCAAGGAGGAGGCTACAACAGCGGTCCATATCCTCCACAAGGACGAGGCCCCCCTTACCCTGCAAGCGGCATGCCCGGTGCTGGCCCTCGAGGGAGTGGCAGCGGTTATGGATTTAATGCTTCAAATCATCCTCAAGGAGGTCAGTATGGGGGCTCCAGTGGCGGTAGAGGTCCCAACATGATGGGTAACAAATCACATCAACAGTATGGATGGCAACAATGATCGTTTAGCATAAAATTAATCACTTCTTTTGGTGCGCCCACATGAATCGACTATAATGGAGAAAGAAAGAAAATTTCGACCAATACATCGGAGCATTTCCTTGTGTTACATCGGCATGAGTGTGAGAACAAATTGGCGAGGCTTGATCAAAAAGGTTACTTCTGCTCAAAACATATTTCTCAAGTTTTCTGATTAATATATCTGCTAACGCCGGAAGCTTGAGGTACTAAGCTGTTTCAAAGCTGTCTGATTATTGAAGGAAGCAAGCTTGTGCTCTTGTTCGCCGACGAATAGATTATGTAATGGTGTGGAGTCTTGAATTGTCTTGTTAACTGGTGTACTATTTGTTTGTCATTTTCAGGTTCTATCTTCCTTTAATGGTGATGATTTTTATACATCAGTTCAGCCAGTGCTTTAGGAAACTGAAGGTGATAAATATATATATTAGAAAACCAGTTGTTCTTCCTTTGCTTGGTTAGATTTTGATTGTTCTTTGATAATCTAATCAACAGAGCACCTCTAGTATTATTACACTAGACTAACTAGGAAGGCCAGTACTTTAGCAAATAGAGGCTAAAAAGGAGATATAATGGTGTAATTTGTTTATTTTTACTGTTATTCCATGTAATGAAAATGACCATGTTTTGTTTTGAAATGTCAGTTTTTATTTTTTTTTTTATTTTTGATCGATGTTTAGAATTATCAGTTAATCTTAGTTCTTCACTGAATTGTAGATCAAATAGTTTAATACGTGAAAAAAATCAAATAGTTTTCAAGTTTAAGAAACAACTGCAATGCAATAAAGCCTCAATTTCAAATAAGTTGTGTCGATTTTATGGATGCAAACTTTTCTAAAAGTTTTTAAAAGGAATATTTATTGTAGGTAGAAGAGTTTTACCCTTTAGTGGGTCAATTCGGTTCGAGTTTGGAATAATCAATTAAGAGATAAAAAAAGAAAGGAAAATAGATTAAAAAATTCTCATCAAATGAGCATGACGGTTAAAACGATGACTCTAATTTTTAAAAATTCTTTTTATTTTTTTTTCCTCTTTGGTTCTTTGCTTTGATTTTAGCTTTTGAACAATTGAATTGGTGATTTGATCCAAATTTCAATAGTTCGGATGATCGAACAAGGATCTCCAAGTGGTTTGATTTGAGGGTGGTAAAATAAGTCATGACACGATAATACCACGGTTAACATGAGGTATTAACAATTTAGTGTTGAGCTTATATGAGTTATTGTATAAACGGGTTGATACGATTAAACATATAACTATTTATGATTCATTTAACTCATTTAAAATAATAATATAATATATACGTGTTATCATTTCATTATATGAATGGTTAAATTACAATTTTAAAAGTTCACTTAACAAAGTAAAGTATCATTATTTTTTAAAAAATAATAATATGCATAGTTTCAATAGTAATTTGAATTAAATCTTAATAGTAAGATATTATTTTGAAGAATTTTGTATTTTATGTTATATATATATATATCAAATTATAAAATAATAAATCGAATAGTATATCATGTAAATGGGTTAGTTGGGTTGACACCGTAACACGAAAAATTAACAACGGATTGGTGTTACGATTGAGCTTACATAGATTTAAAAAGCAAAACCCCCAAATACTTGAGAGGGCGCTCTTTGGGGGTTTAAACTCATTCGGTCTGTAGCGAAGTTGACGCCATCTGCGTCTGCGCTTTCAAACTTCAAAATTCGTTCTGTCCGAAACCCTAGAAATCTGGACACGAAATGCCCTCATTTCCTCCGCCTGGATCGTTCACCGTCTGCGAAATCAATCGAGATTTGAGTACGAAACCAGAATCTCCGTCTCTCAATCTCTCGATCGATGCATTCAATCTGGTTTTCGCTTCATTCGTTCTAGTTCGATCGATTCGTGATTCAGTCTGTTGTTGTTGTTGTTGTTGTTGTTGTGCAGTTACTCATCAAAGCCTGTCCGACGATGCGGCGAAGGAAACGTACGCGAAAATCCTCGGAACTGTTTTCAGTCCCGTTCAGTTCCAGTCCGATCTTCTGCTAGTGAATGAGAGGGGAAGCAGAGATGGAGAAGGCAATGGCGGTCTGAGAGTGAGCGGTGGTTTGCTTGGCGAGCTGCGGTCCATCGTCGGCGATTCGTTCAAGCAGTGGTTTTCGCTTCCCGCCGGCAATGTAAGCTCAGTTTTTACTCTACTTGTTCATTTAGATAATTGCGTTGTTATCACGCGTTCGAGTCTAGGTCTTATGATCTAAAATGTGATTGTAGCTTAGTTCATGAATGTGTTGGAAATTCTTTTGATTGAGATAGTATGACCTAAATTGTCAATTCCTTCAAGCAGTGGTTTGAGCTTCAATTTCAGTTTACGGGGGATTCATTTTTAGTATGGCCCAAGCTCAGTTTTTGGGGGATATCCGTGGATATCTAGGTGAGCCCGACTTTTCCACGAGGCCTTGGTGCAATGAGCTTGAGTGTACCCTAATGGCCTAGACATTCTTGACGCTGCGGGGAATCGAACCTGGGACTGTGCACCTAAACCACACAATCCCAAGCTCACCCTTACTATGGGTTAACCGTCCGGGTTGTATGACCTAAATTATGATTGCAGCTTAGTTCGTGAATGTTTTGGAAATTTTTTGACTTAATAGTTTTTTTTGGAAATTTTGAACTTAAAGTAGTCTCTCGTCACCTCGAGCGCAGTTATTTAAAGTTCATTAGTTTATTTGTCAGGAGCATAAGGTTTTATTGAGTGAACATGTGTTGATAGCCTGGTGTTGGAAAATCTATTTGTATCGTTGTTTTGGGCATAAATTTTTCTTAGGACCTTATGTTGTTTTTGTGGAGATTTAATGTTTTTTATGGGTTTTATTTGGCATATTAGACCTTTTGAAATCATCGTTGAACGCCAATTTATGTGTGCATTCTCTTGATGGCGATAGTATTTTGTTGTCACAATCCTTGTTTTACCTTTTCATTGTATTGCTAGCACGTGTTATGCATGCATATGGTGGTTTTAGATCACTATAAACTTGGTTTAAAATGTGAGCTACTAATAACCAATAGTTTCCCCGTTGCTTTTGCCTAATTGTGCTGCTGGTTTTGTGGATTAACTGTTAGGGATACTCCATATCTGTCCTGTCTCTATGGTGCATTCATTTGTTTTGCCTAGTTATCTTGTTGCCATACTCGACTAGGTTTGTTATTTGCCCTCTAATGCCTTGTCAATTATTGTAAGAAACCTTTCTTATGTTTCCGCAATCCGTACTAATTGTGTTTTATGTTTGCCGTGAGATTTTTTATAGGAAAATTCGTTAGCACAAATTGATCTTCAAGGAGTAAGCTGGCACCCACACAAGCATATTCTAGCATTTATTGCTGGGCCTAACCAAGTTTTTATCCGTGACTATGAGGATTCTGGTCTGTAACGTACCTTCTTATATGCAGGAAGGAGGCCTTGTTGTTCACTTTGCTATTGTTTCTTTTCAAAAATCTTATTTTTGGCACTATGAGCTTAATCCTATAGTTTTTTATTTTGTGTTTGTGAGCAGATGGCAAGGACCCATGCATTTTGACTAGTGATTCACAAAGAGATGTAAAAGCCATTGGGTGGAGGCCCAATTGCGGGAGGACTCTTTCTGTAGCATGCAAGCAAGTATCTTAATACTACAACATTTCCACTCTCACTTAATTATTTTATATTATCCCCCCTTTTGTTGATTATGTCTGAGCTATTTCACACTAACCGTGCAATACAACACTTTACATGTCTGAGTTTTCATTTGCCTCTAACATTATTTTCATCTGATTCATTGTAAGTCAGAATATTCAGGGCCAACTACCTAATCATTATTTATAGAGATGAAGGTTTACCTGGGAATCATGCTTTGTTTTCTGTGAAGCTTAATTAACACTAAGAGACAAGTTAATTTATCTTGAACCAGTTGATTTATAAGCATTATACGTTAAATGGTGCTGCTAAATCTAAATCATTACTGAAAATCAGTTAACCTTTATGCATTTAAAGCATTGTAACTAAAATGATGCTTCTGAACTTGAACTTGAATTTATTGAGTTGACTAATTCTGTATTCATCCCTTAATTTTTTATCATTGGATTTTTAATCCTCTTCAGGGGTGGGATTTGCATTTGGTCTGCTTCTTACCCTGGAAATGCTGCATCTGTGAGATCTGGAGTTGCTTCTTTTGTGGGTTCACTGTCTAGGAGCTCAGGTGTTCGTTGGACTTTGGTTGATTTTCTCCGAAGCCCTAATGATGAGCTAGTCAGCTCACTCTCTTGGAGTCCTGATGGAAGATATCCTTTCTTGTATTTCTTGCTTTCAACGTTTCATTTTTTCCCTTGACCTTTCCAATGCCTAATCTTGGTTTTTTGAATAGCTACCTCATTCGAGGTTGAATTGTTCTCTCCTAATGTGGCCACTTTTATATATCCTTAATTTTTCACCACATATCTGGCATCTGCCTCACATGAAAGCTCATCATTCACCATTTGGGATGTTGCTCAAGGTATTTAATGTACAATTGGTTCTTTAATTTTGTGTGTCTAGTGACTAGTGAATGGAACTCTTAGTGCTTTATGATTGTCAAATATGATTGAAGCTATGAATCAACAGGAGTTGGAACACCTATAAGACGTGGATTGGGTGGAATTTCATTGCTGAAGTGGTCGCCTGTGGGAGATTACTTTTTCACGGCAAAGTTGTAAGGGCATCTGCTGAATTTGAATTACTGCCACTTTTATTTGGTTAGCTGCAATCAAATATTATTTCAGCTCTGGAAGTATAATATAAATGATGGGATTCTACAGTGATGGAACATTTTACCTTTGGGAGACAAACACATGGACATCAGAACGTTGGACTTCATCTGGTGGATTTGTCACGGTAATTAAAACGCCCGCATTTCGTTTTGGTGCATGCGCCTATGCTATATACACCTTCTGTTATCTGCATCTGATTTTTAGGGAGCAACATGGGATCCAGATGGGCGTATGATATTGATTGCTTTCGCAGAGTCTTTAACATTGGGTTCAATTCACTTTGCATCTAGGCCGCCATCATTGGGTTGGTAATCTGTTGCTTCAAGACAACAAATTTTGTGTTTATTTCCTTGAGGATATTCTGCTATTCTAAGCACGTCTTGCTGCCTGCATGATATTGCCAATATTTTTTTTAAATGGTCTAAAAACTGAAATCGGGGAAGATGAAAACAAATTCTTTGAGAACTTCTACTTCACTTAACTTCTACATGGAAAACACTTAAATGTAAATATTAGAAGGTCTCGCTGTAACTTCTCTAACATGTTTATTGACATTTCCGAAAATGCTGTCTACAACAACAACAACAACAACAACCAAGCCTCAATCCCAATTAGTTGGAGTCAGTTATATGGATCAAACCCTTCCACTTCACTCAATTTAAATGCATTTGATGGCGCGCTTTCGAAACAAAAATGTTCTCTTAGTTAAAAAATATATATTTGCCTTTTTTTTTCTTGACGCCATCTTTGCCTACTTTTGTATCAATAGAAGCAGTTATTTACTATTTACATCATGCATAAGCAATTCTTCAACAAAATGGAATTAGTTTTATTTATTTCAGTGTACTTAGTTAGCATAATGATTTGGGGGAATTCTAGCACTGTAATTTGTTTTGAAATAATGTTCCCTTTGTGCTTCCCTTCTTAAATATATGAATTTATGCATTTATGAAGATCCTTGTCACTTTTGCAGATGCACACCTGCTACCAATCGAGCTACCTGAAATAGTATCCTTGACTGGCAGGTACATTTAAAACCTTTACTTTCTCCCTCTTTGATGTTATTGGTTTTGTTGCAGGTTTTATTTTTATTTTTATTTTTTTTTGCTCCCTTTGAGACTCAAACCCAATTATAATTTGTTTGTTGTAGGCAATTACTCATGCTTGTTTTGGCATGTCATCAGAACGTCATCATGCTTCATGCTTATAGGAATCTGACATTGTTAAATGCACAGAATTACATAATTGATTTGCACTTGTTCAGGACTGTCCTTATAAGTGCTGATGCAACTTTTTCTATATCATGTAGCCATGGCATTGAGAAGATTGCTTGGGATGCTTCAGGAGAGAGATTAGCGCTGTCATACAAAGGTGGTGATGAGGCTTATAGTGGTCTGATATCCATATATGATGTTCGGAGGACTCCTCTTGTTTTGGCCTCACTAGTGTTAGTTTCTAGTTCTCTGTTCTCTTAAAATTCTCTCATTATTTTATTGTTTGCTTTATTATTAACTTTTTTATTTCACCTCTTTGATTATTGTCTCAAGTCATTGTCTAATCTGCCATTTTTTGTTTATAATTTCAGTGGGTTTATCAGGGGGCCCGGAGAGAATCCAAAACCGCTGTCATTTTCCTTTCACAATAAGTTTAAGCAGGGACCATTGCTTTCTGTGGTGAGATAATCTTTTATGCTTCTATATCTGTATGACTTGTATAATTTTGCTGCAACATGTCTCAGGGTGTTCACTCTGCAGTTTGTAACTTTCATATTTCGCAAAATAGAAGGCAAAAGATTCTACTTTAGCATTTTATGGTTGCGTCAATTACCAATTCTTTGACTAAGTTTGGTGGCGCCGTCCAATGTCGGAGTGCTTGTGTCAGTAAATTGTTCTTATTACTTTATAAATCTTCGATATATACATTTTCAAATTAAGTGTTTGATGGCTCAGTTGTATCCCTCTTTTTCTATTGGCGAAAGAAGGAAAGAAAAGGTTATCCAATCCCACGTTCCCACCTATGTATCTTGCAATGTTTTCCTTTTTTTAGAACATGGAAAGGAATTGCCCATGGATGATATTGCTGGTTTATTTTGTGTTATTTTCTTTATCGTCCGTCCGATATTATTTTTAGTTGTTTGATTTGTGGTGAAAACTTTCTTCATTGTAGTCTAAACCTTGTCAAAATAGATGGTATATTAAAAGTGGAATTAGTTACTTTTCGTTTCTATCTTTGTTCTCTCGACTCGGACACTATAGTTTGATTTCTTTAAATAAATAATCATTGTCTTTCCTTGAGATTCAAACGGAGGAACCGTTGTTTGGTCTTTTAAATAGCTCAAGTTTAAATATTGTTCCAATTATTGTTTTCGATACTTCCGTAGTCACTTCATTTATTTGTTGCAGTGCTGGAGCAGTGGATGGTGCTGTACGTATCCCCTTATATTCAGGTCGCATCTACTTCCATAAAAAAGGTATATGCTTGTTTTTTTTTTTTTATTTTTTATTTTTTTGTTACAGCTATGTGTTTGTTTTTGTTTAATGTAAAATGTTCTCTTTATCTAAAATGATTTCGTCGCTTGGTAAAAGTGAAATCCGTTCATCTCTTCTTTTAGCTCGAGAGCAAATTTTCTCGTAACAAAACATGAAGAAAGAAACACATGAAACTCCGGTACTGCACTAGGAGTTGGCAAACCTTTACTCCTGTCTTCTTTGAAATGGGATTCACATTTTCGGAAGCCTAGGAGACTCTCATCGCATAAATGTTTTCTTCCCTAACGTATTCATATTAATTCGAATTCTCTTTTTCTAGATTTCGGTTTTTAAACACAAGGGGAGGAAGAACTGTCAGAAATTTTGGAAGTCAGCTAAAGCTCTACCTTCTGTACATTAGTTAGCAAAATATAGTCATAGATTGCTTTGTGCTTAATTGTCTAGTTATCGAAAAGTTTGATCCATGTAGCCGACCCCAGTTAATTTGGGACTGAGGCTATGTTGTTGTTGTAGTTGTATCACATTAAATATATCTTGCTTGCTTAGTGATTCTCAATAGTTTCTACATCTACTCAAGCTCCTATCAACAACTCACACTCCTGCAATCGAGCCACGCACGTCGTACAATATTATGACTCTCCCAAAGCGAAAACTCTCCGATCTGCCTCGAGGCTTCGGGATGTTCGAACTGTGATAATCGAGGTCGATCAATCTTCTTATATGGCCTTGAAATTTATGAAAAATGTTTGAGAATAATCTTGCAACAAGAAGGGTATATGTGAGAGGTTGGCTTTTGATTCTCTGAACTGTCGTTTATGGAATATTTCTTTGGGTGCAACGACGTGAGAGCTGCTCATGCTTTGTCTTAGTTGTTGTTTTTTTTTTTTTAATCCCTTAAAAGCCAGTTGGACTCAAACCAGTTTGTGTTTCTGCTGTCATGCAGTTGTGCAAAGTGTGGTGCACGACATTATTAGACATTGTTTAAATTGTTTAAAGATAAAATCAGGTCTTTGATAAAAAATAAAAAAAAAAAAATATGAAATCAGGATTATGTGCTTTTTGGAAATATTATGAATAAAATTTGGAATTTTGAATCAATTTAAAGGTATACTAGTCAATCACATTTTTTTCATAATAATAATAACTTTGGTTTTATTTATTTATTTATTGTCAAATAATAATCATAACTTTGGATTACTCTGGTTGTTTTAGGTGGGCTTATTGTAATGGCCTTATTAATCGTAGTCACTCTATGCTTATGTTAGGATTACAACGTTGCTCATATTGAAGGAAATTTCAACACTAACGTCAGTTGTAATTATATTAGGTGGGGTCGGCTATATGGATCCAACCTTTCTAATGAACTCAATTCTTTGACAAAAAAAGAAAAGAAAAAGAACTCAATTCAATAGATAAAAACACTTGTCTACAAGTAAAAAAAAAAGTGCACTATATTAGTAATAACTTAATTGAATTGTGAACAATCACATATGGGGTAAAAAGGAGGGCAATATGAAGAAACAAAAAAAACAACTAAAATGGCCTCACAATGAACATGCAAAATTATACAAAAAAAAAAAAAAATTGTTTTGACAAGCAAAAGTGTTATAAGAAATGAAAGAGAAATAGAAAATGGAAAATATTAGAATAACAATGGGTAATTAGTCACACTCCAACTCGTTGACATTTTCAAAGGGAAATCTTTTTGTTCCACATTGGTTAGAAAGTTTTATTTTAAAGAGTAAATATACTCTTGCATTATTTTAAGTGTTAAAGAAAAACTACAAGTGCTATGCAAAGTGAGCCAGCGCGTGTGGCACATTTTAGGCGCACTTAGCTAGCACGTCCGCATATGTGTGGCCTAACTATAGTTAAAACTTTTTACCGTAGGAGCCGTCCACACAGCCTCAACCCGCGTGATGTACATTAAGATCTGTGTGTGCCCGTATCTCGCACGTGGACTGCTCTTATGGGCAGGAAATTGAAAATTCCGCCAGAGCGAGTCACAACGTTGTTGGGATCATCTGTCAAACAGAAAATGCTGTGCACACACGCTCAAGAGCTGTCATTTGATACACAATTCAACCAACTTTCCTTAGATATGTTGTTGTTTCTCTAGCCACTCTTCTTCTTCTTCTTCTTCTTCTTCTTTTTCTTCTTCTTCTTCTTCTTATGTGCATGGCTTCACCGAAATCTAAGAGGCTTTACCAAGTGTGGAAGGGCAACAATGTGAGTTTTCCTTGTTGTTTTCTTGCATATTAATTTGGATTTGTGATCTATTTATTATATATGATCTCCATTGGATTTCATTCTTTTCAAATAAGTGTTTGATCACTGCGAACTTCAATAATTCGAAAAAAGGCGTTAGCCCGCCTTGATTTCAATATCTTAATTATGCTTTATAAAAAAAAATGCATTACTATACATTGTTCATTATGATCACCAATGAGTATCAATGTTAATTATTTGAATATCAGCTCAGCTGTGTATTTGTATTAGAAGTAATTGATATATGCCTGCAAGTTTTCTCGGGTATTTCAGAGATTTTGCTGCGGCGGGAGATTTATATTTGGCCCCGATGCGGCGTCAATAGTCTTGTCCACACTGCTAATTGTAGGTCCTTTGGTAGCATTTTGTTCTCTTGTTCTTATGAAGATTAAAGACATTAATCACAAACTCGGTACCCAAGCGCTATTCGCGGCTTTCATACTCATGTTCTTGGTTAGTTCTTTCTTCCTACTCTCTATTAGCAGTTCAAGTTTTCTTTTTTCACTATGAAATTCCTCGCTGCCTCAACCGTTTGCCCGCGTTGCTTGAATATTTTTGAATTTTATGCGTGATATTTATCGTCACCTTGTTTCTTGCAGATAGTCATAAAACTTTGATTAAGTAACTTAACACATTTGGTAATTTGCAGAAGAATGCAATATATTTTGATCAGTTATCGCGCGAAATGGTCTAATTTTTGGTAGTACTTGCTGGAAAAATGGATTGATCTGAACACAGTCTGAAAGAGAAATTTAAATCTTGTTGCATTCTTTTTGAATATATGTATTCTGCATGCTTTAAATTTTTAGTTGCTTACAATGGTAATTGTAACTGAATTTGGTCCCCTGGGTGAATTATGCAGGACTTGATGTTTCTATTCTTGACATCTTGTAGAGATCCCGGCATTGTCCCGAGGAACTCTCGCAATGTAATGATTTGGATGAAGAACTTCATATGAATACTCCATCTATGGAGTGGGTGAATGGTAGAACCCCTCATTTGAAACTGCCTAGAACGAAGGATGTCGTCGTAAATGGCCATATTGTGAAAGTAAAGTACTGCGAAACTTGTCTACTTTACCGACCGCCCCGCGCATCTCATTGCTCAATCTGCAACAACTGCGTTCAGAGATTCGATCACCATTGTCCCTGGGTAGGCCAATGCATTGGAATTGTAAGTAATCTGTATATATATCGAGTTTGAGTCTCGTAAATGGTTCATAAAGAAATACTAATGTGCCTCATCTATGTTCACCTGAATGCAGCGCAACTATCGGTTTTTCTTCATGTTTACATTGACCTCAGCCTTGCTGTGCATCTACGTCTTTGTATTTTCTTGGATCAACATAGTCGAACAACATCGTCACAATCGCGCCAGAAAAGAACACGAGCATGATTCGCTTTGGAGGACAATATCAAGTGAGGTACCATCAGTAATTCTCATGGTATACTGCTTCATTGCTGTCTGGTTCGTAGGCGGCCTCGCAGTTTTTCACGCCTTTCTCATCTGCACAAATCAGGTAGAGTTTATTCATCCTCAGTCTACCATCTTCTTGTCAACATTTATCGATAAATATCCCCGTCGCAAACTCGCAATCTTTAAAAAAAAAAAAAAAGGGAATGAAAAAAGCAGTCATTAGATAACTTGGACACCATTGGATTTGATGTTTTACATCAGTATCTCTAATAGTTGCTATCATATGTTCAATGCATCTTGGATCTGCATATGTTTATTACTCGCTAATCGCCGTTGTGACAGTATCATGCATTAAGCATTTCCAACAACAACAACAACAACGCCTCAGTCCCAAATTAATTGGGGTCGGCGCATTAAGCATTTCCAATGCCTATAAATGTTACCTTGCGACGCACATGTTAAGGAGCCAATGTTGAGATGCAGGGTTGTATATATATATGTATAATGTCTATGCTCAACTCTAATCATCAGTATCAATGGATTTATCATGTATTCTCTTTCTGTCAACATTATTAATTGAGATTGAAATGGATAAATTTTCGACGTATGAGTTCGTATTGAAGAACTGCTTAAATTTCTAAGAAAATCACATTTTTACTTCTCATGTATAATGCAGACTACTTATGAAAACTTTCGATACCGATATGATAAGAAGGAGAACCCGTACGACAAAGGAATACTAAGGAACATTAGAGACGTATTTTTAACAGAAATCCCACCTTCTACGAACGATTTCCGTTCGCGGATACTAGAAGATGATCATGAGATTGATCCAGTTGATCCACATGATAAATCTCCAGCTGAACTGACAGAGAAAATTGACATAGAAATGAGAAAGAATGCAGAACCTTTGGATCACAATGTTGGTCATGATGATAATGCAGGCGGCGATAAGGAAATACTTCCTACGACTCAAGAACTAAACTTGGAGCAAAGCCTCACCGACGAAGGCATGACTCTCGGCAATAGGATGGAAGACGGCAGTAGCTCCGCTCGGACTCCATCTTCAGTAATTCATACATAGAGGTACTGGACTTTTATTATCTTGTCTAGGCCTCAGAACCTTATATGCTAGCTTCTACTATATATCATAACTAACTTGTTACACATACTTGTTTGATTCAGAACTAAATAGTTTGTTTCTTCCATTGTTAAGTCATGTTCTAAAGTTAGTTCTTGGTGCCTCTAATGCTTCTTTCAACAGGTTCTAGCTGCTACAAAGTAATTTATATCTCGACGCTGGTGCAGTACCGCTAGTGCTATGTGATGCATTAGATGTAACTTTAATGGCCATTTCAAGGAGTTCTCTCTTCATTTTTGCACTTCAAAGCTGGAGTCATGAATTCAAAGCTTGGTGATGATGTGTTGATATTCATAAAAAAAGGCCACCCCCTCCCTCCAAGAAAAAAAAAGTAAAAGAGTAGAAGGAAATAGATATCAGTTGGTATATACATATATGCATGAGCATGTATCTTGAAATTGGAATCTTTGAACTCAGAATTTCTTGTTAATTGAACAATTGGCATTTTGGGGTGCAAAAATTAACAATGTGTGCTGTTTTAAAGCTTATTTTTCAGAAGTACTAAAACATAAACATATCAATAGATATTTTCTTGAATCTCTATAAAAATGTGTTTTTTATATAATTTTCAGTAAGATAAATTAATGAGCTAGTTTTACCAAAAAGAGCCATAAAGATATAAGATGCAATGCAACGAGACGAGCACCGTAGCTCTAATTGGTAAAAGAGGGTAACTTGTGAATTCTTGAATAAATGACAATGAAAATTAAAGTAAAGAATCTTAATGTTCTCTGATAGGATATTTTGGAGTTATGAATAAATGATAATGAAAATTAAAGTAAAGAAACTAAACTTGTTTAATTTGTTTCACAATCTATCTTTGTAATTAGACAACCCACTTCACACAATTTACAACAATTTCTTAAGAGTGGCAATTAATAGTATGGCCAAATAATATATGACTCTCTAATAACTTCAATGCATTTCAACAAGTAAGATCAAAACCTAGGCATGAATTTGATTGCATATCCAAGGCAAACAGTGGAACCATCTATCAACCAACCTTAGAAGATTCAGAAATGTAGACAGACAATTTTTTTTACTTTACAAAAGAATGACATGCCGTCGTCGGTAAAACCAGTTCGTCGATTGCGAGAGGACGATACAATCGAGACTTTCGAGATGATTCGAGGAGCTCAAACCTCGAGAAATAACACAATAATTACAATATGACACAAACCATTCCCACCACAATCCTAAAACTTTCTGATCTTTATTTCAGATCCTCCAAGAAACTGCACAACTTTGCTCTAGTAAGGTAACACTGTTGATGATCTTCCTCTTCCTCTTCTACTCGGATCGAAGCCCTTCTCGCCGACAGTAAGGGGGGTTCGCTGCGAGCCAAATCAGTGTCTTCAAATACCTGAAAAAGCTTCATTGCTCGTGGAAACGATCAGTTTCATCATCTTCAATGCCGCAATTGGCTTGGGCATCTGAGAAATCTAGAATTTCATACCATGTTCCAGATGCTATGCAATCCTTGAAGATAACCAAGCTTTGATGTTATTGGCTACCAAGAAAATTCCTAACCTGAGGTACCGCCGATGTCCTTTCCGTGGTCGTCGTCATTAATACTTTTTCTAAATCTTCTCAGCCATATTTCATAATCCATCGGATATGGTGTTCCGCAAAGACTGTCCACATAATCAGCAAAGGCTTTGAGCACTGCTGATATGTCCCCAAGCTTTTGCTGGATCAGCCGCCGAGACCAGGAGGCTTCCCTCCATTGCAGTGCCCCTTCGACAGAATCTAAATCTGGAAACAACCCGCCGGAAGAAAAATATAGCAAGTAAACTAGGCTCTCTGCGTCCGAAGCTGAGCACAGTTTACCTTCTTGGAGGGCATAAGTAGAAGAATAATGAAGATTCATGGCCGGTCGATCCCTCTCTTCCAAAATTGCGTGCCCCCATCCAATAAGCACATAATAAGGTTGCCTGAAGGCAGAACTCACACGAATCACGTTCTCAGGTCGTATGTCTCCATGCCGAATTCCAGCTGAGGCTGCAGTCGACAAGGCGGATAAGCAGTCATGGCAACATCGAAGAGCTTCATCAGGACTGAACTGTTCTTTCCTCACCAAATCAGAAACCAACTCGCCCAATGGAATTGTTGCAAGCACTGGTGTGCCACACCACGGGTGGTCGCAGTTTCCGCCTGAGCTTGGCTTTTGACATTGGCCAGGGTGAACAATCCTGCCCGACGCGACTAGCTGAGGAAGATACTTGCTAGAGAGACCTCTCTGTTTCATCACTGTCAATATCTTAGTCTGTCTCTGAACTTGATACCACAAGTTCATATCCTGCCAAGCTGGTTCTAGCTGGGAAGGGTGAGAACCTATATATAAAAACAAGGCCTTCCTTGGCTCCTCGACAGGAGTTGCGGTGTAGAAGGAAACCTCGCCATCACTTAAAATGTCGCTGATCTGAAACCCCTTTTGCAAGTCTGAATCCTCTAGCCACAAAATGGATCCAACGTCAAGCTTCATCACCTCTTTCGATTCATCCTGGACTTCAACAATTTCGGAGGTAACGCCTCGCTGCTGATACCTAAATAAACCATTTCCATTTACCCTTCCATCTTCTAACTGCCTTTCTGTTCTGCGAATTTGGAGGCGAGGAACATGGTCAGCGGCTAAATCCTCGACTGAATGCTTCGGCAATCCTGCAAACTGAGCAATGCAATGGAAGGTTGCTAGAAGCACCTGTAGAGCACCAATGTCTCCCCAGTTGGCATTCCCAAGTTTGTTCCAAATCCTATCAATTGAAGTTACTGAAACTTGAGAATGCTTTTTAATCCAGTCAGCAGCACACTCATAAATATTGTTGAGATCAAAATGAAAACTAGTCAAATCGCCTTCTAATTTCACAACCCCGCCAAACTGATTATCGACGAGAAGCACAAATACGGAATTTGAATGGTGAAGAGAATTAGATCGGCTCAAACGTCTTGATATGAGTATCCGTAGAGCAAAGAAGATGGCTTCTCCCAAAACAGGAAGGGAAGGTAGCCAATGACTTGCCGTCGACAGACTCCTAACATCCGGCCTCACCAGTGCTAACTCAAGAATATGGTCCCATTGTCCATGTGAATGTCGTGCATTCTTTAGCATTACAGCTGTGGCACAAAGATGTTCAAGTTTCCCACTCGCAATTGCTTTTTCTGCAGGATAGAACTTCAAATTGGCACTATTTAAACAGGCAACAGAGAAAGGGAAGGACCCCTCCTGACTCCAAAATGCATCCCACAAGCCCTTCGTACATGAATGCAGGAAATCTTCGAGAGCAAGATAAGCCGTTGCTTCAACAGCATCTGACGTCGAAGCATAAACAGCACTGGGCATCCGGATCAACTGTTGAAACGAAAGACCTTCTAATGCATAATCAAATTTTTGAATTTCAGTTAGATCAAAAGGAGAGTCAAAAACTGGTTTGTTAGACCCTGAATTTCCTGAATTTTCCAAGAACCAATCTTTAAGCTTTTCAGTCAGGATTTCACTGTCCACAAATCTACGGAGAAACTCTTTTCGGTTATGAGATCTACCTACCGATGACACGCTTGACCTTTTGGTCCCAGACCCTACTGATCCATGGTCAGGGGATCCCCCTGCGGAGAGGAAAATGTTTAAGCAGTACGCTCTCAGTGCTGAGAATTTCCTTGCATGTATTGAGAAATGAAAGAGTGCATGCAAATCCCAAACAAATAAGCATTTCATAAAGCCATGCTAGGCAAGGAAGTGCCATTATTTCTCGAACACAAGAAAAATTCGACGTAGCAGAATACCAAAATGATTGGACAAAATATAAAGAGAAATGGCATGCATAACTAACAAAACGAAGAGAGTACCATGAGTCACCAATTCTGCATACCCTCGTATATTAACAATTTAACACATAACACAATGTAAATAACTGGTACATACAATTTACAAGTCGGATGTCGCTCGGATGAATGTCTTGATGTTTCAATCCTAATATGGAAAAACAATATAAAAGTTGATAAACAATTTATAGGTTGGATAAATATCTAGAAGTTTCAATCCTAATATGGAAAAACAATGATATGCCTAGTAATTATAAAGACTTCAACTTCACAATTTCGCAGGACTAGAAGTAGAAATTCAACGAAGGCTATGGGATAAATGACACAGTAGCATTCTAAACTTAAAGCTTAGTCGTCTTCCTTGCCACATTAGTTCTTTACTTACCTTATCTCCCGCTAGTTCTATTGAAATCGTCTGAAGTTAAAACAATAGACTTTTCAATGACAGATACGACTTTATACGCACATTGAAATAGTACTTAGGCTCGTCTACAGTATGTAGGATAGCCTTGCCTGTGGCGAATCTCCAATTCTACTGAATTTCAAGTTTCTATAAATTATAGTTAATGCCCAAAAAGAAATAATCTAGCATGTTCAAATAGATTCTCTTTGTTGCTTCTCAAATAGATTTCCCTAATTAATGTTCCCCAAAGATCCATGTTAAGCACCGAGAATCCGAAACAATCTGGAACCTATACATAAATTCTTCACAAACCTGCCCAAGTATATTAGAAAATCAGTTCTTCAAGTCTTATCTTTTCTTGTTCTTCTAGAATCCTAGTTACGCGTCGATAAACTTTTCTTTTTATACATCCGTGGGTATCCAAGCGATCTTGATTATTCTCAGGACGCCCTGGCGCAATCGACCTTAGCATACCTCAGTGGCTCGGACAATCTTTTTTTTTTTTTTTTTGATATCCATGGGTATCTAGACGAGCCTCACTATTCCCACGAAGCCCTAACATAATCGGCCTATGCGTATCCCAGTGGCTTGAGCAAAATTACCACATCAGAGAATCAAAATCGAAGTCGTGCGCTTAACTCACACAACCCTGCCTTCGCCCTTACCGTTATGGCAACCAGACCGATTGTGGCCCAAACAATCTTAACGCAGTGGGGAATCGAACATTAAGACCGTGCACATGGTGCGAATCTCAGGCAAGACCACTAGCTCAATGGATGAAGATTTAGGACTCGAAACCCTAGAATTCAAGAATCTCCAACTCACACAACTTTCTAGAGCAACTAAAAACACTAATCCTAGTCGCTCCACTAAGATCGGATTCCTAAGGAATTGAGAAGCAATCGGCCTGATCACTGACCACACAAACCAATGATCAAACATCCGTGCAACGAAATTCACATCGAAAACCAAACACAAACACAAACCCTACATTCAGTAACACTGAAATCAGTACTGTAAACATGAATTCACAAGTTCTTCAGAGCAACCTCACCTTCCATTGGAGTTAGGGTTTCGAATCAGCAGCTTCAGATCGCAAACATGCGCACTAACAACCGCGACGACGACGACGACGACGACGACGACAAATCTTCGCAACTTCAGAGGAGAAAAACGAACGAAAGCGAACGAAACTCACTCTCTCTCTCGATCGATCGATCGATCGATTGATTTGGCGATCTGTTTGTTTGTTTGTGATGACGATTTGGCGTGTCGCGTGATTTCTCTCTTTTGAATTTCTCTTGTCGCGATATTTTGTTAATAAAGCTTTTCGCGCATGCAAGTCGTTTGTTCTTTCACTGTGTCAAGAGAACTTAGGGCCTGTTTGATTAATTTTATAAAGAGAGATTCGGATGCAAAAATTTCCGGACTCAAATAACCAAAAATATATGAACTTAATTCAAATTTATTTTGTTAATTTTATAAATTAAGTCTTTTACTTAATAGATATCTTAAATTATTAATAAAAAACTCTTTGAGTCCGAACTCAAATAGTCCAAATAGATTTTTTGTTTTATAAACTCAACTCTCTCCTCCAAGTTATCTTCGGAGTTGGACTTGAGAGTGTAAGATATCTTCGAATATTTTTCACCCTATTTAATGGAGACTTATGGATAAAATATCCTTTCATTAATTATTTATTTATTTTTTCATTTTTGTTTAAATAATATTTATGTTAATTTATATGTTTTATTATTTAAAAATTTGTAACTTTTATGTAAGTTTAAAGTTAAATTAAACATGAAAATATGATCCTCAATGTAAGTTAACTTCAATTCAGTGAGAAGACGTTCGTATAAATTGAAAAAGCGAACCAAACAATGCCTGCAAATAGACCTTGCTAACGAAAGTCACCCACTTTTGGCACCAGCAAATCGATACTAACTGAACATAAAACATGTGATGCACCTCGAGATATATCATTATGATTTGTTCTTATGTATAGAAGGTTCCTTCATATTTTTGTTGATTATAAGGAGTTCAACCATTCTTATCGAAATTATGAAGTTTCTTCTTCTTCTTTTTTATTAGAAATGGAGCTTTATAGCTCATGTAACAATGAATACAATTCAGGAAAAAAATATTCAAAGCATTATTAAACCAATTCAAATGCGAATAAAATACTTATATGCCTCTAATAATTCAATTCAATTGCTCATTGCGACACCAGGGTTGCTATTCATTTCCAAAAGTTGTTGGACATCAATCAGTTAGTTCACCATCAATTGCACTTAATCGAGCACAATGAAAAAGTTTGATCCATGTAGCCGACCCCAATTAATTTGGGACTGAGGCTATGTTGTTGTTGTTGTTGTTGTTGTTGGACATCAATCAGTTCGGACTGCGAGGGTGTTTTATTACTTTTTTTCATCTTTTCCAAACTACTCTTCATATTGAGATCACTTTTCAAGTTGAAATGCTTCGATTTATCTGAAGACTGGCTAGTGTGACTTGATTTTCACATGAAAGATGAAATTTTGAAGTTTTCTCTTTAGTACCATTAAATCGATTGTGCAGTGATAAAATTAAAGAATTCATTTGAGAACAAAAAAAAAAAGAAAATAAAAAACTTCAAAGTTTATTTTGTTGTTTTATATAGCAAATGCACTTGAAAGTTGGTTAGGGCTGACTAATCAATAATGTTTTTCTTATTGAAATAAACAATTATATAATCGATAAAATATTATTTCTTTTTGTGTTATCATTATTATTATTTTCGTAAAAAATAACATTCTCAAAATCTAGACTTAGAAACAACTAATTTTCATGTGCGAGAAATTAGAAAAAAAATAACACAAGCAAAATGACGCTATTTTTTGGGTGCAAAATAGTACCTAACATTATTTTTTGGAAAGATGTTAGGTGACTTATTTAAGGACAATCAAGACACCCAATGATAACATTTTAGATGATAATATAAACATCCATTCCACACATATCAGAAATTTATGTGCACATACATCGATGCGCTAATATATGGACATCAAACATCGTCATTGTAATATCCTATTTTTTAGGGCCGCTAAAGGCACCCCACCATTTCATGAAGGCACCCAACTTTTTTGTAAAAATTTCAGCGAAAATGGAAAAGACCGTTTTGCCCCTGTATATATATTGATTCAAACCCTACAAACCATTTTGACATAAAAAATGGGGCACCCCACCACCAAGCTTGAACCTAAAACGACATTGCGTTTGCCGACCGTTTATCGATTCTTGTAGATTGACATCATCCGACAGCGATGTAACAATGTTTGATAACCATATGATGGTTTGAAGGAACTATTTTTTGTCAACGTAGGGTTTCTCAAATTTTCAGATGTTTTTTCACGGACGCGATTGATTCGGCCTCGCAGGACCGAGAGTTATGCACACGTCTCGGTCACCATCCACTGGCCGAATAACGGTCTCGGTAATGGACAACCGAGAGCTATTCTACATTCTCTTTGGACATCACCGACGGGACATAAACTATACACTTCGACTTACTCTTGTGAAGTGGTGACCGAGACGACAATAAAAGTCTCGGTTATGGACAACCGAGAGCTATTCTACATTCTCGGTCATGCTTGGCCGAGATCGTAAACAAAATCTACGGCTTTGTGTGGCGAGAACCACGAACGCCCAATAAATGAACCATTGAATGCACCGCCACACAAACATAACAACTACTCTATCAAATGCAACTTAATTAGACTATCAACGCACATTCAAATGATCGATTTCAACACTATCGATGTGTGAACAAAAAACTTGAACCGAGCCCTAATTTGGATATGAAATCGACCAAAACTCAGAGTCTTCAAACTCGAAAAACGTCCTACAACAGAGGAGAGAGACATAGAAGAACGAATACAACTTAGATTCGGGATTGCTAGGTGGTTCGTTGACGAGAAATGGAGAAAGTCAAGTAAGAGGATGGTGGTGGGGTGCCTCTGTTTTGCAGGAGGGGTTTTTTGGTGCCCCAGGTAAATTGATTAGAGGGGTATTTTGGGTATTTCGGGTCTAATTTTTTGGTGCCCCAGGTAAATTGGTTAGTGCCCACATTAATTAGGTGCCTTTATGAAACGGTGGGGTGCCCTTAGCGGCCCTCGATTTTTTTGATCCAATCAAAAGGTGTGATTATGATCATGATCATCTATTGCATGCCGTGCACGGTACGCTACAGGTGATGATGAATTCATAGGACTCCATACGACACCTCGCACCGAAACTAAAGAGCTCCGCCTCACAATCCCAATCCAGCCGTTCATTTTTCACGAGAGTTAATCAATGTTATCAGATGGTTCTCGGCTCGGTAGCCTGTGGGCCCACATATCACTCACCTTGATCATCACAGTTATGGTGTTGTGGGCCCACAAAGTTAAAAAAAAGGCGATACGATAATATAAGGGACGATACGATATGAACTGCAAATTATCGCGTTAAGTGCGTGCGAGTTAGAACGGTCAGATATCCGACGCTCTGATTGGGGACTAGGAGTCAAAGTAATCAACAGAGTCAAAGTAGTCAACAGTCCATTTATGCAGTAAAAATACATATCGACATATGTGGGCACGTATTTTGAGGCACAATGGATTGCATCTGACTGGATTAATACTTAAATAAAAAATTTATTCGAAATTTTTGAGTCTGGGTTCAAATTTTTTTTATTAATAATTTAAAATATTTATCTAAGTAAAAGATTTAATTATCTTCTATTCCTAAATATCAATAATAAATTTAAATTAAAGGTCTTTATGTCTTTTTAGTTGTTTGAGTCAGAACTTTTTGAGTTCATCTAGCACTGCCCATACTTAAAATGGTTTACTTTTACATAATTTATTTGAAATTAAATGTGAAAACCTTATGTTTTTTTTCCCTTCCATCAGATGCAATTTTGTAATATATATAAGTCTACGACAAGAAACTTCCATCTTAGCGGATGAAGTATCAATTACATGCTCACGATTAAAAATATTATACCTTTGCACATCATAGACTAATCGAATCTTACAACAAATATTAAATACCATTTTTTTTTTTTTTAATGAAGAGTGACCGGCGCATTTGGCTTATAAAAAAAAGTTCAGGAGTTGCATTGAGATATTGGATTAATTTAATGCTGATTAATGTGAGTTTTCGAGTTGATAATGTGAAGATTGGAAAAAAGTAGGTTGAGAGGTTTTACCAAAGACTTAATTTGATTGATATAACCAACTTTACCTAATTTAAAATTGACATGCATGTTAAAGTTGTTTTTATGTAAATTACAACTCAACTTGTTAAAATTATTATTCCCTTAATAAAATTAAAATACAAGTCATATTTGGACTAAAACACATGAAAAATTAAAGAGTCATAAATTTTTTAATTGTGTAAAAATAAAATCGATAAAAAGACAATAAATACACAGTAGAAAAGTTGTTGCTAAAACGACTTATATAAATGAAGAAAGAGAAAGAGTACATAGTAATGATAACATATCGTGTAAAAAAAATTAAAAAATAATGGTATCATGTTATAAGCACGTGACACTAACATCTACGATTGCTGTTGAATTAAATCAGGTAGTAACAAATTGACTGCACATCTGTACCAAAAAAATAAAAATAAAAATTGATAGCACCAAAAAATATTGTGTCGATGATCGATCAAACTATTAACAAATACTAGGAAGCTATGAAATTAGGCACTTCATTGAACGGATCAGAAGAAAGCCACGTGTTGAAATCCCAAGAAGGCTCCACATCGAACGGCGTTGAATACATCATTGGAGTCGTGGTGGTCTCTTCGGGTGCATCATACAAAAATGGAGGCACCACCGGACTCTGATCAACAAACATGTTGAGATCCAACGGATAGTAATCGCACAAGTAATCAACGCCCGGGATTTGATCGTCCACAGGAGGCTCCATGTAAGCAATCGGCTGCGGGTGCAGCAGAGCATCGCTCGACGACTTGAACAAGGTCTGATCCGGTGCTCCGTGGGAGTAGTCCATCATCTTCAACCCTCCTTCGAAGACGCAATCCTGACCCTTCATAGCATCACTCGACGACTTGAACAAGGTCTGATCCGGTGCTCCGTGGGAGTACTCAATCATCTTCAACCCTCCTTCGAAGACGCAATCCTGACCCTTCATCAAATCGATCTTCCTACTCGAAACAGCCTCCATAACTGAATCCAACGATCGGATCTCCTCTTCCAGACGCTCCTTCTCAAACCCACCATCTGGACCGTTCAATCTCCTCCGCTTGGCGGGCTTTTCTTGATCCATCTCTACGATCTGCCTTTGATTCTGGTCCTCGAGATTCTCGACCCGCTTTGATCGTTCTTCAACGGACACGCTAGTGTACCTCTTCAAAACCCGATTGAACTCGCCCCTGTTTTCTGGCCAAATCTGCGGTTCACTCGAATCCCCGTCGAAGACGATCATGAATGCATCAATGTCACATAGAGTAGTCAACTCGTGTAGTTTCTTCTTGATCCCTTTCTTTCGCGCTGCGAGTTTCGCATTCTGTGCTTTCTCTCTTGCTTTGCCCATGTCGTCTATTCAAGAAGAGACGACAGAGAGACTGAAACAGAGAAACAAAGAATACCCAGTTGGGTTTGAAGATCAGTGATCGAGAAAATCAATGGAACAGAGAATAAATTGAGTCTTCAATTGGGTTTTGAAGATCGATCGGTGATGATGAAGAAGCGATGAGAGAGAAGTGAGAGCGGGAGAGGGAAACTTGGTACTTAAATAAATAAATAGAAACTAAGCAACGGTCGAATTGGGATTTGAAAATCTTGACCGTTGATTTTGTGATTTAGAAACTGTTGCACGCACGTGCACAGTGAGATACGCACGCGTGATGATGAGATTACATGGAAATAGCTGGCACTGGGAGCTAAGGATGTAAAGAGCTCCGACTCGTAAACTCGATCCTGGCCTTCGTTTTGCAGGAAAGATCAGAGAGAATCATATCGAACGGTTGTCAGATCCTCGGTAGCTGTAGAACAACTGTCCTCTGAGTGCATACTGGCGCTCACCGCGGGAAATCGTTAACACAGTCTAAGAGAATATCTGCATTAAAAAGTTAGTTAAGGAATCTCCAATTAAATGATATGACGTGACTTATCAAAAAGTAATTTTTTAAAATGTCGTAGGGTTCGACTCTCGTTGGAGTTAAAAAATGATAAAGAGAAAAATCTTGAATATTAAATGAACAATGAACAATCAAATAGCAAAATATTAAACTCTTGACGATGTGATCAAGTGAGTCAGTTGTCATAGGGCCCATCAATTTTATTTTTTTTTGTTACCTTTTTTTTTTTTTTTTTTTTTTACTTTTTTTTTGTTTGTCGGATCCTTGGTAGCTGTAGAATAACTGTCTTTCGATTGCATGCTGGCGCTCACCGCGAAATTATGGGAAAATCGTTAACACGGTAAAAAAGAATTACTGTTTAATGGAAATTTAGAATCGAAATGAGAAAATACCATGGCATGACAACTATGTCAATTAATAAGCGTACAATACAACTCGAGATGTGAGTCGCGCATACATCGAACGACATAAACAAGTGGATGCGTCTAAGTCAATGCTTAAAGTGGGTCGACCGATCATTTTTCTTGTATACTGACTTAAAATTTAGAGGAAAGGTTTAAATACATAATTTTATCTTTATGTTAATAGAACCAAAATATATATATACACACAATGGGTATCAAAATCAATTAATTGTGTTCAAAGAACGAGAATGCTCACAAACTTCTAAATTATAACTTTATATATAGGTTAGCCCTACATTAAAAGGATAATTAACGAATCTTTAATTAAATGGATAAGACGTCACTTCCCAAAAATAATTTTTGAGAATGTCGTGGGCTCGTTTGACTCTCGTTGGAGTAAAAAAAAGATAAAAAAAATTTTGAATATTAAATGAACAATGAACAATCAAATAACAAAATATTAAACTCTTGACGATGTGATCAAGCTGAGGTTGTAATAGGGCCCATCAATTTTTTTTTGTTTTATCTATCAACTACACCGCAATTTATTTCTCAAAATAAAAAACCGTGTGTTAGCTTCAACAAAGTGTTCAAGCAAATTTGAGAAAAAAAATTGTTAAAACAATAATAATCTTACTTAAAAAAAAAAAAAAAAAAAAAAAAAAAACCTTAAAAATCTAAAACGTGTCAAATTCAGAAATTCATGAATTGCTCATAAGCGTTAGAGGGGAGATTTATTTGCTGCGTAGTCCCGGGTGCCGTATAAGAAAGGCACGGCCACTGTTGGATTGGCTGCACGTTCAATGATTGTGTAGACGAAAAGAGAACCGTTGACGACGATGCATGTGCTCCTGCAGCATTAGCCAATTCAATCTCCTCGAACGCCTTAAACTCTGTATCACAGAACATCCGACGGTCCATAGAAGTCCACGTGTTGAAATTCCAAGAAGCCCCAGCATCGAACGGATCGCACATCAATGGAGTTGCCACCGGACCCACATCAAGGAACATGCCGAAATCCAACGGACGGTAATCGTACGAGTAATTGACGGTCGAGATTTGCTGATCCAAGGGAGGCTTCATGCAAGTAAACGGTTGCGGGTGCATCGGAACAACACTCGACCCGAAAGAGCCGTGATCCGGTAAACTATGAGAGTACTCGATCATCCCGGACCCCCCTTCGAAGATGCAATCCTGACCCTTCATTATACAAATCCTCCCCGACAAACCCTCTATCGCCGAATCCAACGCTCGGCGTTGCTCCTCCAGTCTCTCCTCATCAAACCCATCCATCCGATGGTCCCACCTCAACACATCTGGACCGTTCGATCTCCTCTGCTTAACGAGCTCCTCTTCCCTCTTTTTGATCCGACGCTGATTCTGGTACTCGAGATTCTCGCTACGCTTAGATCGATCTTGAACACTCAAACTATGGTACCTCTTCAAAATTCTATTGAACTCAACCTTGTTTTCTGGCCAAATATGTGGTTCACTGGAATTCCCATAGAAGATAATCAAGAATGCATCAACAGCACATAGTGTTGTGAACTCATGTAGCTTCTTCTTCAACCCTTTTTTTCGCTTCGCGAATGTCGCGTTCCTCGACTTCTCTTTCGAGATGAACTCCATTGCCACCTTTGCTCTACCCATCTACGAAGAATATAAAACACGTGACTCGCTTCCCCTTAAATGAGGTCTGGATTTCGAGTATTGTAAATAAAAAAAATTGCACCGGACCAGATAATGTTAGTGTTCGAGCGTGGAAACACGCGACAAATAAAACGAATAATAATAATAATGCCCAATTGAGCACAATGGAACATTGAAAAAATGAAAAATTAATTGAATCTCCAATTTGGTATGTATGTGGAAACAATGGTGGCCTCAAAAACCAAAAATGGAAACAACGGCCAAATTGGGAATTTGAAAATCTAGTAATTTTGTTTCTCGTTAGTGTAATTAATGATGGTTTAAGTAAGGAAATCTATTGTTTAAATGACTTTCCATACTACTTCCTATTGTCAATAATGTAAGTCATCCTACAAAAATTTTTGTCGAAAAATATAAGTCGTTTGTGGAATTATAAATAATTTTCGTACTGTTTTACCTATTTTATCCTTAAACAGTTAATTGCAATTAAATACTTGTTCTTTTACTATTGAATAAAATAAAGGTTTGTATAATCAACCACATAATTAATGCACGAGCAAGAATGTAATTTAAATACATAATTAATGCACTACTTAACATGTGTGTTTTGAGAAAAACGACTAGAAGGAGTAAACAAGATCGATAAGAATCACTAAGAAGACACTAAAAAGCGTAATTAGATAAGTAAAAATCATGAATAAATAAATGTTGAACTATTAATCAAGTGAATCATAGTGTAAACACAAAAATAACAGTAAAAAAGCATTGTATCTCAATAAACATACTCAATGTGTTATACATAAAGAACTATTTACACGCTCCATTTTCATATGAGGCCTGCACGCCTTTTTTACTTAATTTGCTACATTTATCTTTAAGGATGATGAAAATAAGGGGTTCCTATAAACTAATTAAAGAACTCAATTACTTTGATTGTTGACACTATAATTAATTAATTTTAATTTTTTGGAGATGCTACATTTCGAATCTTGACCATGATGTAGACATGTAGTAAAGTAAACCACTACTAAATAGGAAGATTAATAGTTCTTAAGCTAAAATAAATTAACAATACTTGCATAACTTATCAATCTCTTAATTAGAGACACAACCTAAACGTATAAAGGAAGAATAATCTATAAGATATAAAAAAAAAATCTTGAATAAATGAGTGACCAACAATTAAATCACAAGGTATTAAACTCTCGACGATGTGAATGAAGAGTGATAACCACTAAATAACAAAAAAAACATTTAATTTATTTAAGTTTATGGATATTTTTGTTTTTAAAGTACGTATTAAGGATGGAGTCGATCATTAATAAAAGAAGGAAAAAAAAAAGCAAAAAAAATGTTTTTTTATTACGAAGAACAATAAATTCAGTTTCCTCGTTAAAAATAAAAGGATAAAAAAGTGCAATTGAAACCTTCAAACCATATAGAGAAATAGAGTGAAACAAATTTTGATTTGCATTTAAAAAAGAAAGAACAAAACAAAATTGACAAAAATAATCAAAGATTACACTTCAATTAAAGGAAGAAATTAAGTGCTAACTTGTTAATAAAATACCTTCTATTGTAGCTTTGTTTGAAGAACTTCGATAGATGCATGTGAGAGTAGAAGAGCTTGGGCATGTAATATATGTGATGTTGATTAAATTACAACTGGATTATTACATGATTACTTGATTATATATATTCATGATATGTAGCTAATTATATAGAAAGATTCCAAAATAAATAAAAGTCAAATTTATTTATCGAATAATTCTATAGAAAGTTTTCGAAAACAAATCTGCTTCACATAATTTAAAATAGCTAATTAAGATTTTAATTTTTTGTGTCGAAGAAAAGATTTTTAGTTTCTAATTTACTTCTTGTTGAGTTTGGATCCTTTGATATGGATTTTATTGCCATATATCTTGTCACGCACTTCAATTAGTACTAAATAGCCATTGAAGTGAAAAACTTATCTAATGAAATGTGCATTTTGACATGACAAGTATCGCTATCTTGAATATCTGCTTTTAAACGGTGCAATCTATAACCATTGGAAAGCACTTTCGAACTTTCTATTGCAACACTAGTGTTAGCATTTATGACCATGTATAAATCTCTTCACCTACAAATCTGAGAGAAATACAGTAATCATCAAATAAAGGCCAGTTGATGCTAAGCTTCCAATGAATATGATTGCAACATTAGTCCAAAGTAACTCTTTAAAAAAAAAAAAAGAACATAAATCCGATGTAAAAATGTATATTAACTGGGAAAAAAAAGGGATTTAGAAACTAGTACAGGCAAGCTCTTCTCTTTCTTCCTCCTTTTCTATCATAAGAAAATCAAAACCTTTAACATATAAGCAAACATTGAATGGAAAAACAGTCACTGATCATCATCTCAAAGAATTAGTTAGTTGATCCTGCTAAAGAGGCCGTCGGCGATGTTGCTTGCACCATAAAAACACAATCGGTTGTTTACATAAACTACATGGTACTATAAGAGTTCTATAAGAGCTTGGTGAATGGAAAAAGCTCGGCGAATAGTAAAAACTAACCAAACTTTTACCTTCCAAAGAATAGAGAAGACACTGTCGAGAATATAACAACTTGCCGTCGAGCAAAACTTGCCGCTTCTCTTGCATCCGTCCAAGGTAATGCCCCGACTAATCTGCATTCTTTTTGCTTCTGAAATTTTCTTTCATCAATGCCAATTTCTTCTTACACTGGTTCACAGTCTTTCCGGGAACTGCAGCAGCAACTCGCTCCCATCGTTGGGTGGTCTCCTTAGGGAAAGTTTTAAGAGCCTGGACAAGCGCTCTTTCTTGAACAGCAGACCACACATCTTGGTCCGCAGTTGAAGAAGGGCCATTGCAGTTGCTCCACTTTCAGAACTCGGTTGCGCCCCTTCACTGCTCGAAGAGTTACTTGCATTATCCGTTTTAGATGAGTTGGTTTTCGATAAACCATCAGTAGGCACTAATGGTGTCCCTAGAGATTCCAGTCTGGTTGAGAGAGGGGATGCAATTGTTGGGGCTGGTTTCCTCTTCTCAAGGAATGTGTCGAATGCTTTAGAGGAGTCGGGCTTTTGTAGAAGAACCGTCTTAGTCGCCTTAAGAATATCTTCTACAGATCTACCAGTGCCAATGAACTCGGAGATAACTTCCCATCTCCGAGACGTTCCTTTCGGATACTTCTGCATCCCTTTCCTCAACAGCTCAATCTCTTCTCTACCCCATGGCTTCTCTTTCTTCTCATAGTTCTCAAACAGATTTGCTGGCTTGGATGGAACAGCGATACCATTTCTCGTGGGCACATGGGAGCCATTTTGTTCCGAGTTCTTCTCGTGAAGTTGTGTCCCGTTGGAGCTTATCTTGCTTCCCAATGCATTCCGGAGAAGTTGAGCCCTCTCGATGCCTTCCTTGCGTTCAGCTTCATCGCATAGTTTCCTCAGCTGATCAATTTCTAAGGACTTGCATAGGCTGTCCACATCATCTTCAGTCAAACCAAGTATATTTGCAGATATAAGAGACGATGATAGTGCCCGTAAACGAGTTCTTTCCTTGCGCATAAGCTTCTTCTCCTTCTCTTTCACCTTCTTTTGATTCAAAGCAGCCTCGGCAGCTCTCCTCTCCTCCTCCTCTTTACGTCGTCTCTCCTCTTCAGCAGCCTTAACAGCCTCTTCCTCTTGCTGCTTTTTGGCTAGAGCTTTGGCTTCCTTCTTTCTCTGCTTCTCTGCCTTCTCCTCTTCTTTTCTTCGCAAAATTCTAGGATCCTTCTTGTAGGCATTGTCCACCAGAGTACGAATTCGTGCATATTCTAACTTTCTTGACCTCTCTGAAAGTTTTGCATTCTGTCTCTCCATCCACCTTTTATGATCACGAGACTCCGCTTGGTCAAGCTCAAATTCATCTGCATGAGGAAACTCTCTCCAGCTTTTGAAGCTATACCAAAAATCATAGAAATTGTCCACCTCTTTCAAAGGAGTGTTATCATCACCCAACGACGGGACTTGTTGGTTAACCGACCACCGACCATTCCTCATAAAAACTGGACCAAATACCTTGAAGAAGTCTTGTGGAGTACAGTCCATAGGCACTTCATCATCAAATTCGTCAGTGGAGTCATATATTCTTCTCCTCAGAGGGTCCATCAGGACTTCATAGGCCTCTTGAATGGATTTGAAGTGGGCTTCTATTTCATCTTTTTTAGCTTGCTTAGCAGCTTCGCTTTCTTCGGCAAGAAGAAGGGCAGCCTGCTTGTCAGGATGATATTTCAGAGCAGTTTCCCGGTAACTCTTTTTAATCTGTTCCTCAGTGGCCAGAAATCGTAAATGTCCCAAACCCAACAATGCATAATGGTCTTGAGTAGCTCCTGCCGCAGATTTCTTTTTCCCTTTGTTGCTATATGAATCTGAAGATGCGCGATAGTCCACCCCATTATTGTCGGAAGCATTCTGGTCATCTGAATCGGTATCTTCTTCCTCATAAAAGCCCATAAGTTTAAGTGTCGCTTCATGGAATGCATGCCCTGCAGGTTCTTTATTTATGGCCTTAACTGGAAGACAGTTGGATGAAATATAAATGGGCTCTCCATTGGTAATCTCATTCGAGTAAGAAATAAGCCGAAAACTCTTCTTGAAAGCCATAACAAATAAACCCAATTGTCTTTGGATTCTCTGCTCGACTGATAAAAGTGGCGCTTTATATGAACCACAAACTGCAAATGATATGAAATTTTTATTCAGTAAATTGTTCATAAACAAATCAGAGGACAACATAAAGCATAAGCTTACCAATATAGGAAATCTGATCAAACAAAATAGTTCATCACAGTTGCACAGATAGAAGAACTACCAATATAATTAAATCTAAGGTCACAACGGGCGGAGCATTAAACCTACAATCTATAGAAAGTAGAACACATTCACTGAAAATTGGGATGCTTAAACATACAGAAAAATGAGATAAACCAAGTCATGGTTTTAGAGAAAGAAATAAAAGGGCCAAATAAATTACGGTGTAAGCGAGCGCAGAGAAAGCATATGGAAGCCTTGACTTAATAGACAATACAATTATACAACCAAAAAACCTAAATAGGGTGATAAAACAGATAACACGAACAACTGATTATGTTAAAACTCAATGCAAAGTTCCACACAATCTTGAAAAGCAGCACTTATAGATATACAACGACAACATAGCACAACGACCATTACATATCATACCAAGCAACACAGTTGAACATGAAAGAACAAAATAACTGCAAATTGCTGAACATTTACAGTCAGAATGGCAAACAAATCAATAATGAAACTGCATTCATTCGTAAAGAATGTGCAAAAAGCACCGCAACGAAATTAACAGGATTGAAACAATCATACAACTAATGAGGATGCTTAGGTGGATGTGTTGTAGAATTCATAAAAATAGAATAAGAAATATAAAAACTCAAAGACAAGTAGGAGTTGCACCAATTGAAACAATCATACAACTAATGAGGATGCTTAGTGGATGTGTGTAGAATTCATAAAGATAGAATAAGAAATATAAAAATTCAAAGACAAGTAGGAGTTGCACCAATTGAAACAAAGATTAGGGAAGGGCGGTTGAGCTCACTTGCAAAGACGGCTTATGAACGCCCTTGCTAGAAAACTTGACTCAATAGAAACTGAAGAAATTTGACGACGTAGGGGTAGATCAAAACTAAATTGGGACGCATTAATTACGAGGAATTTGAATGGTTTGAAAAGCGCATCATCAATTGTACTAATCAAGCACAATGGAAGAATTTGATCCATATAGCCGACCCAAATTAATTTGGGACTGAGACTATGTTGTTGTTGTTGTTGTTGGTTGCAGTGATTTGGTCACCTGCAAAGACGACATACAAAGGCCCCTACTAAAAAACTTGACTCAATAGAAACTGAAGAAATTTGACGATATAGGGGTAGACCAAAGCTAACTTGGGATGTATTAATTACGAGGAATTTGAATAGTTTGAAAAGCTTGTCATCAATTGTACTAATCGAGCACAATGGAAGAGTTTGATCCATGTAGCCGGCCCCAATTAATTTTGGACTGAAGCTGTGTAGTTGTTGTTGGTTGTCGTGGTTTGGTCACCTACAAAGACGACATACAAAGGCCCCTACTAGAAAACCAGACTCCATCAAAACTGAAGAAATTTGACCGTAGGGATAGACAAAAGCTAACTCGGGATGCATTAATTTGAATGGTTTGGAAAGCTCACCATCAATTGTACTAAATCGAGCATAGTGAAAGAGTTTGATCCATGTAACCGACCTCAATTAATTTGGGACTAAGGACACAATCACACAACCAACATTGATACTTTTCTACAAATCGATCGAGTTCGAATCAACCAAACAATAAAACAAAAGGTACTGAACAATTGAAGAAACCAAAACGCCCTAAACGCAAAGTCGAGCTAAAAATCTACTACAGAAACACCTAACGAGAAGTAAAGATCGATACTTTTCGCAACGAAACATCAATTCCATGCACAACAATCGCTTGAAAAGCTGAAAGCTGAAACGAAAGCCAAACCGAAACCTAACATCCAAAACCCTCCAAATCAAGCAAACATGGAAATCGGAAAGAATAGTTGGGAGATCGAAACCAAACCCTAATTGAAGCAAATCGATGGCTTGATCGGAGCCGCAATCGGTGACTGAAGAATCGAAAGTTGGGGTTGATTCGTCGGTGGTGGTGAGTAGCGATTAGGGTTTGTAGTGAGAGCTCTCTCCGTCGGAGTCACCGAAGCAAGAACCGAAAATATGAGCGAAAAGGAGGCCTATTTATAGTGGTGAGAAGCTAAATTAGGGCGGGTCAATCATTGGGATTTTTTTTTTTTTTTTTGTTTTTTTAACACTGCGTGTGTGATGTGCATCTCGAGGTGATACTAAAAAATGATTTAGTTTAGTCACGGTATTAGAGAAGGTATGTAACTGCGTTTTTATTATCCATCTCCAATCCTTATCCAACGTGAGATGCGCCAAACTTAAGAGGTGTGAATGTTTACTAATTAATGTCTTACGTTGTTGAAGGTATGTAACCGCATTTTTATTATCCATCTCCAATAAAACTTTGCGATAACCACCACACCACCACACCTCCACATCAAATACCGTACATCGTCCCAAATTGGTCATGAAACCGCCAAGCCAATCACTCGTCTGATCCCAAATAATACCACCAGTAACTGCAGCCCATCTCCCAACTGTGCTCCGTCTGTGTTATATTTGTTTAGATGTGACATTTTTAAATAATGGAAATCAATGGTGTCGAGTGATAAGGAACATGATCACCTTAAGGTATCGAGTTCGAATCTTGTGAATGAAAAAAATTGGATTGAGAGTATCGTCCCTTATGTGAGATCTAACAATGCCTGAGCACGCACATTGATCAATGCAATTGGTGTCAAACACCACGTATGAAACCAAAAAAAAAAAAAAAGTTATTTGTACCCTATCATTTTAATATGCATCCTAATACATGTCCAACTAATCTTCAACAAATAACTACAAAAGCCAACGAGCCTTTTGTCTAAATACATGTTTACATAAAAAAAACATGTCATTCCCTTCACTAACTATTCACACTTAAATCTTTTGATAAGGCCCCACTTAAATCTTTTGATAAGGTCCCACGTAGAGTCTTGTAGAGTTAGTTAGGGAAAATATTATAAATAGAGGTAAAAAAATATTGTAAGGTCATTCAATATATTTGTCTCGACTTAAAAACTCGTTTGAGTTCTTGTAGAGTCCAGCCTCTTGAATGATGTGGGATTACTTGTTTTGTGGTTCAATTTAGCAATATATCTTCTTCTTCTCTCGCATTTCTCTTGTTTTTTACTTTTTCTTTGTTAGTTTAGTCCATTAAAGTTTGGGGTTTTATCACCTTCCTCCTGCAACTGTCACCAAATGTAAGATCAGCTCTCTTTAAAGGGAAAAATAAGAATTTCATCTAAAGTTAATATCAACACAAGTTGATTAGCATCCTCAAAAGGTCTGCACCTCTAAAGAGAAAGAACAACAAAGTGTTAAAAATACAAAACCCAAGCTAAGTACATGGGATAAAGCCAAAGCAAGCCAAGGAAAAAAAAAAAAAAAAAAAAAAAAAAAAAACTATTACAGAACCAACAAAGAAACACAAAGACAAGAGACAGTTCTAATTCTTAAATCCTTCTCCTCCCACAACACTACACCCAAATAAATCCCTAGAAGAAAACAGAAGTCACATTGTTAAACTGCCTTCCTCTCCTTGCTTCCAGTTCCCTCTCCATTTCTTCAACATATATGATTGTCCTCACTTGGCCATCATGACTTTGACGAATTCTTCGTAGTTGATCTGTCCATCGCCATCGACATCGGCCTCGCGGATCATTTCATCAACCTCCTCATCGGTCAGTTTCTCCCCAAGGTTGGTCATGACATGGCGCAACTCAGCTGCAGAAATGAAACCATTCTGGTCTTTGTCAAATACCCGGAAAGCTTCCTTCAGCTCCTCCTCTGAGTCAGTGTCCTTCATCTTCCGGGCCATAAGGTTTAGGAACTCTGGGAAGTCGATAGTCCCATTTCCGTCGGCATCCACCTCATTGATCATGTCCTGGAGCTCGGCTTCTGTTGGGTTCTGTCCCAGCGACCGCATCACCGTCCCCAGCTCCTTGGTTGTAATGCAACCTGCAACAAGGTTTAAGGGGTTATTCATCACAGGTAACGCAACATCCACCAAGGTCTGAAAGGGTTACCTTTTCACAAGTTATGCCAATAATTTAAGAAAAAAACACCACCAAACAATTTTTGGGATGCACAAAGCAGATGAAGCATACATGATGGCAAGACTAACATTAGCTTATATGGAATATAGGAAAACCCAAGTGTCTTCCACATTTGAGACACTTGTAACGTACGAGACAGAGACAACAACAACATAGCCTCAGTACCAACTTTGTAACGTACGACACGACAAAAAATAATGTAAGAACAAGGAAGATTAAGAACGACAAAGCAATATCCAAAACAACCTAATTTAAATGAAGATGCACAGTATTCTAACAGCGTAGTCGTAGGCTTGAACAAATGAGCCATCCACCGCCTACACTTGTTTTAAATTGAGGGAAACTGCAGAAGCAAACTCAATGAACCATTCTCTAACGTTTGAATTGTAATCAATCCGATTGTTTCACCTTAACAACAAGACTTGAAGGGCTAATATTTTTTTTTTCTCAGATGGATACTGCACCAACCGCACAGACTAATCCACACTCGGCACTGTCAGGCGGGACTCATTAAACCCTAATTATTGATTATAGATCTCATACCCTCAGTTAGACACTAATAAAAGTTTGTGCAAAGCCCCAATTATTGGGCTTTCTTTCTTCTTGATACCACAACTCCTAATGAAATCTCCCCAAACAAATCGGGAATTTTCCACAAAACAGTAGTAAATTTTGTAATCAATACAACAACAATTTTTTTCCGCAAAACAAAAAACTACTCTAATTTGTTCGTTTTATGTGATTTTTATGCGTATCTTTGTTGTTTGATGATTATATGTGGTAAAAATGTCGTCTTTGACATCTGAGATTAACATTAATTTAAGTTTAACATCATGTATCTATGTTTATTGGCTTTGAAACCATTCTATAGAAGAACGAATTTCAAATCTAAAGAATGGATCGTTAAGTTTGCTACTAAGGCGAACACTCATACACGATGTTAAACTTAAATTAATATTAATCGCATAAGTCAAAGACGACATTTTTACGACATAGAATCATCAAACAACAATGAATACGCATAAATACACGATGTTAAACCTAAATTAGCGTTAAACCAATCAAAGACGACATTTTTACCACATAGAATCATCAAACATCAAACAACACACATAAAAGGAACAAATTAGAGACGTTTTTAAACAATCACAACGCTTGAATATTCAGATACCAACACAAAATCAACCGAATCAGAAATCCGGAGCTAGATCTACAGAGAAGCGATGAAATCAAGAAAAAAACGAGAATCTGACCGTCTCCATCCTTGTCGAACAAGCTGAATGCCTCCTTGAACTCGGCGATCTGGTCGTCGGTGAGCTGATCCGCCATTTCGAACGCAAATGAAGAATCGAAGAATTGATTGATCGAATGAACGAACGAATCAACGAACGAACGATCGATCGATCACTTCGCATATCGGTTGTCCGCACAATTAGGGTTTTATATATACGCGAGAGAGAGAGAGAGAGAGAGAGCGGTCCCGCTGACGTGTCTAACGATTAATCACCATTTATGCGTGAACTTCCAAATATACCCCTCTTGTTTTTTATTTTATTTTGTCAAAGATTTTTTTTTTTTTTTTCGATCCAAAGATTTCCTATTTATAGTTTGTCAAATGACGTTTTTAGTTTTTAGCCTCTCCTTCCAACGCTAAATCTTTGTTTATCTCCAACTAGGGGTCTCAATTTTTTTATCCCGCTAAAAAAAAAGTTTGAACAATAATTCATTAAATAAAGGTCGGTTATGGGCAAGATTTTGATGTTCAAATTAAAATGCGAGAAGGGTATGGGCAAGTCCCTTTAAGCTCAAACTCGGTCCGAATTTAAAAAGATACATTTTTTATTTTGATAATATACTTTCGTCTATTGTATTATTCATAAATAGAACAACAAAAATAAGAAAACTACATAGCTTGTATAGAAATATACTATTTTAATTTTGAGACTTACTAAATTACTTGAGATAATATTATGTGTTTTGTCTTTTAACAAAAAATAATATTTTGTGTTGTAATTTAAAATAATAAATACAGCTTGAACATTATTTTTAAAATTATGTCAGAAAAGATTATATTACGATGGATTTACATTGATTTCAATAATTAAAAAAGCTTTTAAACATAAAAATTATTTTTTTAAAACTTGACAAATCCAAATATTTGAACAACTCAGATTAAAAGTAAATCTAGTCTGTTGGGTCTGGACAATGTAATTTCGTTTATATCAAAGGCTGCCAAGACTCAGATCCATTCAGACCCAAAAAATTGACACCTCTATCTCCAACTCAAAAATAAATGAACAAAAGAAGTTGTTTTAAGTAACATTGATGCTTTTTTTTATTGATAATGGTCGGCGTACGTACGAGTCTATTTAGGCTCGACTATTCTCACTAGAGTCAGCTAAGCGCCCAAACTTTATTACGTTAAAGAAACTAATATATTTGAAGTTGGATGACATGACTTCATCGATCTCACGACCTATTGATCATTAAGTACGTCTCAGTAACTTTATTGGTGTATCAATGGCTATTGTCGCCTATTTTAATTCTACTCTTTCTAAAAATTAATTTTTCAGAAACTTGATGAAATCCAACACAAGAGTTGAATGGTAAGAGATACGTTCATGTCGGTACCAATTAAATTACTATTTAATATGACTGCACCCGCTTGTACAACTTGTGGGAAAAAAGGAAAAAACAATAACAACAACAACAATTACTTCAATCTTAAAAAAAAAAAAAAAAAACAGCTTCAATCTTATCAGAGAAATTGAACTCTTTTACTATGCTTGATTTAACATAAATTATTTTACAAAAAAAAAGAGAGAATATTTTTATACGAACAATACTTTATTTATTATAGTGTGCTCAATAATTATAATCAATATAGGCGATGTACAAAGAATAGACGAGAAACATTATGTTTTAAATAAATAAAGCCAAAAAAAATTTGTATCAGTATAGTATGAGAAAAACGTGTTATTCCGTTTAAACCTCATGTTCCCCGTTCTGAAACGTGTCATCGAGGAAACACGCCCCTTCACAGTACTACGTTCACACCGAATCTATTAGGGTGAACTCGTGTTCCCGACCAAAAATAATTACATAAGTAAAAAATAAAATTAAATGTAGCGTGTCCCCCGAATTACAATTATCCCCACTTCGTCTTCAGACCCTTCTCCATGCTCTTGCCCCCTCATACAAAAAAAATTAAAAATGAGCATTTAAATATACTTAAAGAACAAAAAAAAAAAAACCATTTAAATGTGTTTTTTTAAGAAAATAATATAAATGTGCGACTAAAAGCAATATTGGTCACCAAAGCCGAAGGGCAATCACAATAAATTCACAAAGTGGACCTGAAAAATGTACTATAATAATTTGTAGAAGACATTATATATTCTTCTCGATCATTGATTGTTCCCTTTTAATTAAAGTAGGTTATGCGAATTAAGTTACAGTTACAATAAAATTATTATATCATTTTTTTAAAGTACCCTATCAAATTATGTACATTTAGAAAAAACATAAAGATCAATTACACGAATTAAACTCTTTCACTCCGCTTAATGTAATATAATGACTTATTTTCGATGTATTTATAATCAACGCATCATCTTAAGCCTATTTTATATTATTGAATTATTTTAGTCGTTTTATTAAGCTAAGATTCAAAGTGAGACATTTGAAGTGAAATCACTATAATCGCTTCCTAAAATCTCAGTGTGAGTTTATGTTGTACTTTAGTTCATTGCATCATGCTTGAAAAATGAAAATATAAATCTTAAGAATCTATTTTTATTATTACATGTTAGACTCTTTCATACCTGTTTATAAATCAAGTTTTGTTTGCTGCAAACCCAAGTCGGCGTGGCCTAATGGTAAAGGTGAAAATTTATGGAGTTATATGGGTTAAGTTCGCGACCTTGATTTAATTTTTCACTATAGTCAAACGTCGGATAACTAATGGTCTATTTTTTCAATTCTAAAGTTCATACAACTAGCTTGACAAAGTGTCTGAATAACCGATGTTACTCAATAAGAAAAAAAAAAAGTTTTAGTTGCTGGTTTACCTTGTATGCGTGTAAATTTTACCTCTTGTTTTGATTTTAAAATGATAAAAATAGATTCTCTTTTCAACCCGGTCGAGTTACCACGATAATGGTAAGGACGAAAGTGAGATTGTATGATATAAACGTATAATTTCGATTTCAATTTTTAGTGTGACAAAATTACTCAGGCGACTAAAGTACGTTCAGACCAATTACACTAAAATTTTGCGACAACAGTCAGACACTCAAAGATATTAAAAAAAGAAAAAGAAAATTCTCTCTCTCTCTCTCTCTCAAGTACGCAACGCGGTTCTAACGCGGCATTTGTACGTCGCTTTTATGTTGACTGATGAAAAGGGCCCGCCACGTCACCAATCCGTTTAAACTCACTCACTCCGACCACGTCAAATTACTAAACTATCCTTTTAATGGAACATTATCATTTTATGCCAATTAATCAAAATGGATAACGTCTAGTAGTTTCTCTCCACTTTAATTATTTGCGAATTTATAATACTTGAAGATTTATGTTTCTTTTTTTATATATATATTTGTTGTATCATTCATGAATATAAATGAAACATAAGATTGATCGTGAGGCCAAAAATAAGAATAGAAAGAAAATAAGTTTTCTAAGTGAAGATGGATCGATCTGTCCTCCGGACACCAACCCTTATGAGGACTTGAATGGGGATCCTTGTATAAAACTTGATGGAAGTTCTCATGGGGATCCTGTTACTCAACTTTAAAGTTTGTAGGTATTAACTTTAATTAAAATTAATTAAGAGAATTTTAATTATACTATGAAAAGTAATATTAATTGGCGGAAGCATACCTGCTTTCTCGATAATGATACTGATGATCTTCGCGGTTACAAGCGAAGCACCAACTTGACTAGGCTTTTGTTCCACATTCCAAGAGTTATACATTACACTAAATATCTTTTATTTATCAAAACTAATTATCTTTATCACGTTATTATAACATGATAATTGAAGAAAAATCAATATAAATGTCAAACTTATAAATATATAGATGATCAAATATATAATAGAAGGTTTATCAATCAAGTTGGTGGCTCAATGATTTAATACGCGATACTATTGCAAAAAGGAAAGAGTTCCAATCTCATAAGGGCAAAAAGAAAAAGTTGGTTTCTTTCTTATCAAAAAAGAAAAGAAATGCGCAATAGAAGGTTATGGATTTATTAATGATAACACATCAATATATACAAGTAAAGGGTGAAAAAAGGAAGACATTCTTTAATTATTGATGCTTATTGGTTACATGAAAATGAAGGTCAATTAATAATTGCCTCACACATATGAGATATGACAGATGATGTAATACATATATGGTACTTCAGCTTTGGCATAAAAAGGGTGCATCAGCATTTTCATCACTGCAATACAAGCAAGGGTGTTGTTGCACAATGCCTTGTCCTTGCAACACTTTCCTTGCAAGCAACACCAATTCTCTATTACTAAGTGAAGTGCTCTTGTTCTCTTTCAAAACCATTTGAACAGCATTGCTGAATGCTCCATAAGCCTTGCCTTCTCCCATGCTAGGGTTCATATCTGCTGAAGTCTCATTTGCTTGGCAACCACTTAATAAAACCCCTGCATCAGCCCTTATGGAACCTAAGTTGCCTAACTCATTTTCACCTAAGTTACCTAACAAATGTGCCTTGATGTTCAAGGATTCGAGGTCGGAGAGGGAGGCAAGGTGATGGAAAATTGCGTCGAAGGGGATGAACTTTTGCTTGTGTAAGTTCTTTGACGTCGTATCAGGGTTTATCGTCGAAGGGCCTATTTGTTCCTTTTCTTTCGCGATTAGACCACCGCTGTGACACGAGTCCGAAATAATTGTGAAGCTTGCACCTTCTGGTAATCGATTCACAAGACGTCGAAAATCAACATCTGCACATTTGTTTTCACATTTTAATTAACTTTAGTATCATATGCATCAACATTTTATGCGTATGAGTGGTTCAGACTCAATGTCCGTTCATTTGAACTACTCTCGTCGACAAGTTCAAACTTTAGGTATAGAAAATCATCCTCACCGAAAAACCTCACACGAGTGCGATTAGTTGGAATTATTGTCCCCAAAAATGTACAACAATTAAATAACTAATTAGAACAAGAGAAGTGCTAGAATGACAGACACATCGGCTCACTCGAGCCGTCTGTGTGTACCTCGAGATACATATATACATATATCTCGATGCATAACACGTGCAGGTCGGTGTCATACGGATGACTTCAATTAACCAATGTATCGTGGGATGCGACATAGTTGTTGTACAATTTAGATGATCAGAGCACCCACCAGTGATGAGATTGAAGTCACAAGGCACAATGGCCTCATCATGCTTGAGCCCATGGTCGGTTGGCACGCGAGTCCCGTGCCCACTATAATGGAAAAACAACACGTCGCCGGGCTCGGCCCGGTCCACCATTCGATTGAGCGCGCCCATTATGTTGGACCCAGTGGGCGCCACGGCCGAGCCCGGCTCGTCGGTCAGCACCTCCACGTGGTCCGGGTCGAACCCAAATCGGCTCAGCAGTGCGTCTCGCATGGCTCGGACGTCGTTAATGCATCCGTGCAACTCGTTCGGTGTGTTAAAGTAGTTGCACCCAACCAGCGTGGCCAATCTCTTCATTTTTTTGAACTACTACTATTAATTTGATCTCACGAAGCTTTCGGTCGAGTTGTCGCAACAATAAGAAGCGAAGGCCGCCTCACGCCGATTATGTCAAAGCTTTGTGAGAATAATCAAACTCCTCTGAACACTCATGGATATAAAAATAATAATAATTTGATCTCGCGAAGGTGTTCTCAAAATTTTGAACTACTTTGTATATTCGTCAATTGTCACATATGTTGGCACTGTATATAAAGAGTTTTGGTGGGTGTGAAATTCCCGAAAAGCCCTTCGGCGGAAATTCTTTTGGGAATTATTTATTGGGAACATATATATGAGGTTGGTTAGATACACACCGAGATGCGAGTGTGCGAATCTCGTTACGTAATCTAACGGAGGATTCCAACCATTTGTCTGTTATATATGGTCTCACTGTTTCCCTTGCATGTAAAAAAATAAAAAAAAATTAATATGAAAATGTGTAGACGTTATGTGTTGCTGTTGGCATGGCTTCCACGCCTGCCAAAGAGGGAACTAGCTAGTAGTGCAAATGCTTGAAGCAATGCATCATTGATAAAAATAAATAATGGTAATTAAGCACAACAAAGCTAGCATATATGTTGTAAGCGAATTAGAATTTGTAGGTAGAACTAAAACACAAGAAACATGAACTAAAGACAACAAAAACAATTACGAAAGAGGAAGCAAGAAATAATAGAGCTAGAGTTGAGAAAAGTAGAGATCGCATTTCAATATTGATGTATATTTTACAAGTGAAGGCACCTCTTTATATAGACCCTCGATAATCATGAATATATTTAATTGAACATAACTATCCAAAGTGTGTAAGTTACAAACATAAATAGTGCACACATGCAAAGTGGACAATACATTAACATATAACATGTATAATATGAAAGTGTTGCAAGTTATTTAGACGACACATGCATAATCGATTATGCAAAATGCATTGACATATAACATGTACAATATGAAATTGTTGCAAGTTATTTAGACAACACATGCATAATCAATTATGGATGTACAAAGTAAGGAGATACAAGCAACATAGAGATATACAAGTCACACATGTGATGATGTTTTACATACTTAATAGGGTCATCCATTTACAACAACATATTCCATTAATTAACTTTATATATATATATTTAATATCGCGGGAATTAATTTTTAGTTTATTAACAAAATTTAAAATTGTAATTAAAATTTAAAAATTAGGCTTATCAATATTCTTCTCATGTGATTGAGATAAGATGTGAATGGAAAAACAAGTTGCTGACATTACTTTCTCTGAGAATGAGTTCATGATTGATTTGGAGATAAAGAAAAAAAAAAACGTGCGAGTGGATTGATAAGGTTGATTTGGAGATAAAAAAAAAAAAAAAGTACGGGCAAATAGGTAAATTTCATTACCACTCAAAAATGATTCGTGCTTTTATATATATTATATATATATATATATATATATATATATATATTAAAAGCACGAATGTGTTTTTTTCCTTTGTGACTAAAAATGATTTCATAGTTTGTCTTCACAATTTTTCGATTTGTTTTGATTGGTTTTGTTACCCTATTACAATTTGTGTTTGGGGTTTTGACATGTTTAATTTTATGATTTCTAAAACTCATGTAGTTTTCTTGTAGATGATGATTTGTGTTTGTGGTTTTTATATGTTTAAAATCCATGAAGGGTTTTTTGATTTCTAAAATCCATATATGGTTTTTATAGATAGTTGCAATTTCAAGTGGCCTCAATGTTGAGTTGAGTCTCTCCAGAGGACTTACGCTGCTTAGGTAAATTATATATGTTTTCGTTGGCTACTTTTAGATACATGGTGCTGATTTACCTTTGTTGTTGAGTAATTCTTATGTACTGAGTTAATTTGGAGAGATTTAAATGGTTTAGAAAGCTCACCATTAATTGTATTAAATCGAACACAATGGAAGAGTTTGATTCTATGTACGTACCATATTCAATCAATTTGGGACTGAGGCTATGTTGTTGTTGTTAACTATCTTTCAAGCTTAATTTACACAATTCATAAATTATGCTTCATTCAATGCATGATTTATAATTTTGACAATTAGGAGTAAGTGTTTTTGGTTTAGGAAATGTTGAATGGGCATGACCTAGGATTTAATAAAGAACCTTAAGCTTTAGATTTTGAAAGATGGTTTTAGTGAGAATTTCTTAAATAGACCTTGGGACTTCAAAAGTTGTTGGTTATATGTTGCAATTAGGATGCTCTATTTCTTTGAGATATTGTTTTAATAAGAGATTTTTGCTTTTTTTGTTGGTGATGCAACTTATTTGGAATCCATTGGATTACAATGGGGAAAAAAAGGTTGGATTTCCCCTAAGGTAAAAAGAAGAAAAAAGAGGTATTCCTTTAAGACATTGAAATGTTTCATTTATTCACTTTTCTTGTTGAAGATGTGTGGACCGAAAGTTAGTCTCACATCAATTAAATAAAACTTCAAATGAAGTATATAAGTGATTAACACCTCTAATTAGTATCGAGGCATTCTGAAAACCCCACATCTAATATAACCTAAAAATTTAGTATAAAAATGCATTGTCTCTTGCACTATAAAATAATTATTACATCCAACAATACAATTGATATGGTTTTCTTATCTTGATTATGCATTTATTGATTGTATTATTTCTTCTTTATTCATTAAAATAAGTTCCAACTTTATGCTCGCTACTTGTATAACAGGTTCTATGCTAGCATTCATCGAAGAGCTTATGGGCATGTGGTACCATGCTAGCTTGTAGGTTACAAAGATTTTTAAAAGGTTTACGATTTTTGTGTTATAAAGATAACTCTTGTGACAAAAATATTATAATTCATAAAGAAATTAACCCAAAATAAAAAGAACAAAAAAATTTAAAATAATGTAGTGTCAGTTGCTCATTGAGTTTTACATTGTTGTAATTACTACGGATTAACTGATATCACTTATTTTATGCTTGAGATCCAACGAATAGAATTATAAAATTTGCAGGAAGATAAAATAATGTGCTCATGATTTAATAAAGGAAGTAATTTGCTCATTTAGTTCAGAACTTTTCTTATAATGGAAATTTGGTTTACGAAAACTATAAATGTGTCAATTGCTTATTAAATTTACATTGTTGTAATTAATGCGTGTTTCATATCCTATTAGAAGCTATTTCTAAAGTTATATATCAATCTATATCTATTATTGATTATGGGATGTCTTAGTATACATTTTTATACGTAATTAACATTATTTATTTGTTCATTAAACTCTCGCGAGCGAAAGGAGCGGGCTTAGTCGTGTGTATCATGATCATAAAATTAGTATATAAAAAAACTCTTACAACTCCACACGTGACATGATAATGTCACTATTTCTATTTTTTAAAATATTTTTACCAATTTTTTTGATATTTTTTTAAAAGAAAATTAATCGGCTACTTTTTTAAGTGTTTTTGTTTTGAGGGATTTCAGTGTTGTTATTTGGTTACTTCTAATTGAACTTAAATCCCTAAAAGACATAGGTATTTTTTATCTTAATTAGTCTCTTATATTGATATCTTGTATTGTAACACATATAATTACTCTGCTTAATTATAATTATCTCTCATGGCAACGTTTTAATTTGCGGAATATAAATTGACTATTCACACAATTATTAAAATCTATATTAATAAGTTTGTTGAAAAAAATCTATATTAATAATAAACTTATTAAGAAGAAACTACACTGTTATTGATAATAGACTTTATTTAATTTATGATCCTAAGCTACTATATATATCATAAGTTATGAAAAACTATTTTAATTATTTTGGTATTTCAAGTCTCTCATGGCTCTCTTAATAAATCTCTCACGGGCATCTCTTTAACACTCTCTCAACACTCGACTTGCGATCAACTTATATTATGATCGAGAATGTTACTTTAAATATTTGTAGATGTTTATTTTATTTTTTTTCAAGAAAACCTATAAACTATTAAGTTTAACTGAGTCGACATCCATATAATACTTATCAAGGGAAAAACACTTGTGCATTAATGGAGAAGTTATATTGTTCGGTGAATGTACATAAAAAAATGCATTATATATTTGAATTTGAGCAATATTGATAATTTGTTAATAAGTTGGTTCAATATAAATGTTAAGTTCTTAACAATACGATCGGGTTATAATAACGGTAAGAGCGAAGATGAGGTTGTGTGAGTTAAACACACGACCTCGATTTCAATTCTTCGATATGATATTCTTGGTCGGGCCACTGAAATACGATCAGACCGATTATGTTAGAGAATAATGAGACTCGTCTGGACATCCACGAATATAAAAAAACAAAAAAGGTTAAGTTGTTAACTTACTAATTTAAGGAAAAGTTTACACATACAACTATATATACAACAATACAACAAAACTTAGAATTTTGACTTAATTAGGTAGAGGTCGAATTCATCACCTCTCCAAAATTTGTTTTTTAGCAAATAATATTTCTATAGGTCTATCATCTCACTAGAAATGTTATGGCAGTCATTTTTAAGCCGCTTAAAAATAATATATTTTTTAAAAAAAAATGATACAATGACACCGCAAAGTCACTTCCAAAGTCACATTAGAGTGATGTGGCGTGTAAGTCGACGCAAAAATAAGTGTGTACCAACGTAGTTTTTATGCATAACACCCGAGTAGTGTGTATCCCGTAGCGTGCACAAACGACTGAACGAGTCCCAAGGACCCATCCTCGCACGTTACGTCATCCGATGTGATATTTGATCCGGTGGTCGGAACATGTCTTATCGCGCATCGAAGTGCGTGTTTGGAGATTTCAACATATATCCAACGAACCCAATCACGCGTTGTCTCATTGCTGTTACCAAATCGTTTTGGATTCTTCTTTCCAGTTTGAGATCGTTGGATCCAAAGATCGCTCAGCTCGATCCACCATTCCGGTTCTGGATCTCTTAATTCCGGTTAAAGTTATCCCAATTTCCCAAACCCCATCAGCATGTATGACATGTAAGTTCTTATATTTTGTTGTGAAAAATTTTCTATGATGAATTTGTTTTCCGGGTCTGTTTAGAATCTTTGATGATTGCAAACAAGTGTTGCTGAATTTGTAGAGTCAATTCTTGACTACCCATGTGTGGATTTTGGTCGTTTCACAGTTGCCCATCAAGTGTTTGATGAAATGCGTTTAAGAGACAAAGTTTGACAAGATTAGTTTTTGTCATTGGATTTTCACTTGTTGGGGGTTTAGAGAATCTGGGCAGTGTTTTTTTTAAGGATTTAATGTGAAGGTGAAAGATTTCTATGTCTACTCTTGTATTGAGAATTTGTTATACGGTGAACTCGATCGGGTTGACACAACGGTAAAGGCGAAGGCTGGGTTGTGTGAATTAAGCTCACGGTTTGATATCCCAGTTTTGAAAGATCGCTCGGACCACTGTGGTAAGTCCAGACTGATTACACCGTGGCCTTGTGGTAATAGTCAGGGTCGCCTGGATACCCACAGATATTAAAAAAAAAAAAAAATTGTTATATTCTATGGGAGTTAGATTTTTTTATTTTTTTTTTGTGGTAATCGTGAGTGTCGAGGTTACTCCTGACTCATTATGCATTGGCTTTGTCGACCTGGATTGAGAATCCGATGGCCTGAACGATCTTGCCGCATTGGAAAATCAAACTCGGGATCGTGCTTAACTCAAAGAACTCGTACTCACTCTTACCGTTGTGTCTAACCCGATCGGTTTATTATGTGGGAGTTGCGAGAGTTAATCTTACTTTAGAGGAAAAAGATTGGTTTTCTTGAAAGACGGACCAATGTTTTTTGTACTTATTTGTATACGAGTTCCAAGGAATCTGATGTCTGAAATGTGGGTTTTGTTCACTTTTTTGGGATAGAGAGAGAAGGGTCATCTTTGAGAGTGGAACTTATCAGCGACTGCATCAGAGAGAGCTAGCTTGATCTCTTATTGGATTTGTTTATGCTTCTTTATATAATATCTCTTGCCATCTTTGATTCTCATTTTTGATTGATTAATGGTGTTATTGATAATGGGTAATAGTGTTTGTTGATAAATTGATGTATTCGGTTGTTTTTTTTACCTGTCAAATGGGTTTTCTTTCTTCCCTTTTTTGGTTGGTTCAAGAGGTAACTAGGAACTGTGAATTTGGGGTTTCATGAGATTTGCGTTTTCGTTAGCTGGGTATCTGGAGTTTGGATTGTGTATGTCTCGATGATTGAGAACAGTTGATTTTTTATTGTCATAATCTGAAAGTGTTGTTAGTTTTATTGATTGTGTTTTCTTATTTGTTCCAAGTTTCCATTTTCTTGACATGGAGTATGCAAAACCATAATCAGTTCTTTTGTGCAGTGTTGATAACCTGTTGGGTCTTTCAAATGGTTTTCAAAATAATGTAAAGTAAGGACTGAAGATAGAATAAGAAATATAGAAATTCAAAGACAAGTAGTAGTAGCACCAATTGATACAAAGATTAGGGAATGACGGTTGCGGTGGTTTGGTCACCTGCAAAGACGGCCTACAAATGCCCCCACTAGAAAATATGACTCAATAGAATATGTAGAAATTCGATGAGGTAGGGGTATACCAAAGTTAACATGGGATGCATTAATTAGGAGAGATTTGAATGGTTTGGAAAGCTCACTATCAATTGCACTTAATTGAGCACAATGGAAAAGTTTAATCCATGTAGCCGACCACAATTAATTTGGGACTGAGGCTATGTTGCTGTTGTTGTTTTGAAGGACTGAAGATAGATGGATTGATGGGCTGTTCTCGTATTGTTTGTGTTATCAAGCTTAGTTTCGTGTCCCTTAAAACCAAATTGATTTTTTGCCACCATTGCTTCTTTTGGATCGTGTCTCGAATATTGATATTTAGTATTGTTTCGCTTCTTTCAAGTAAGCGCGGTTGTTGTGGAGCAAAATTGGTTGACATCATCTTCTGCCTTTGACAATTTCTTTTTCTTCCCCATTTCGAACAGTTATAATTTTTTATCAAGCTGAATGAAAATATTAGATCCATGTTGCCAACCTAACTAAGTTGGGACTACAATTGTTGTTGTTAAATAGTTATAGTTTTCTGATATTAATTATTACATTTTCACTTATCCAGTCACACATCCATTTCAGCATTTCCATGAGATTTCACAAATGTTTGAGATTGTCAAATTCTTTCTGCTTATACAATGTGCAAAATTGATTCTTAGTTGAGCCATTTCTTCTGTCTTTTTTTGCGTTGTAGGCTGCTAGACTGAGACAATGTGCTTTTCCCCAATTTGAAGGCTTGACATGGAGAATTACATTGCTTAGCCATCACTAATGAAGCTGGATTGCGACTCCTTTTTATGTTAGTTGTCTTAAAGAAGTGCCTTTTTCTATAGCAAATAGATGGTCTTTTTGCTTGTTATGAACAAATTACACATCTAGTTTGAAGTAGAAAAAATGGAGGTTCTTTCGTCTTATACACCATGCACAACTCTGCCCCGTGCGTCTCAGAAATCCAAGGGTTGCGACGCTAACCATAAATGCAGCGCAATTATCAATAGTAAGGATCTTTTCCAGCTTCTGTGTGTCTTGGGTTCGTGTGTTATATTTGAATTGTTCCGTTGTGTCTAAAGGAGCATGGCAAGTTATTACAAGCTGAAACTGTCTTCTATAGCTTTCACATCTTTTGCTTCCTTGCTATTTGAAGCTCAGTCATTTCTAATTTACTAGTTCTTTCTGATAATTTCTTCCAACAGTTTCAAGAAAAAGGCCAGAGTTGCAAAGAGCGCCTTTAGATCTATCTTGGGACAACTCAAAGCAAGCAATGGAGTTCTTTAGACCACAATACGTTGTTGGCTTTCACAGGAGGGTTCCAATGCCCAGAGATGTCATTGTCAGGTCTGAGGCTGCGGAAGCAGGGTCTACTGATGCATCCTACTTTATGACAGGTTTAATTGAAAGCGTTTTTCGATCATTATATTGATTTGACAAAAGATAATTTCATTATATTGTTACTCATATAGTATTTTTTGTTTGGGACTGAGGCTATGTTGTTGTTGTTGTTGTTGTTGTATAATATTTTTTGTATTGGATCATCTTTCCACATTTTCAGACCTTCAATTGGTTTCAAAAGTTAGAGGGGTTTGTTTTTACACCACAACAGCCTTTGTTGCCATATTTCTATTTATGGTGATGTTGGTGGCCCATCCTTTTGTGCTCCTATTTGATCGATATCGAAGAAAAGTCCATCATCTTGTTGCAAAGGCGTGGGCATCATTGACTGTTCTACCATTCTTTAAGGTTGAGTTTGAAGGATTAGAGAACTTGGTTGCATCAGATACTCCTGCTGTCTATGTTTCCAACCATCAGAGCTTTTTAGATATCTATTCTCTTTTGATTCTTGGGAGAAGCTTTAAATTTATTAGCAAGACTCAGATTTTTATTTTTCCTATTATTGGATGGGCCATGTACATGATGGGAACCATTCCTTTGAAGCGCATGGACAGCAGAAGTCAATTGGTGAGTATATTTTAGGATAATGCTAAGGTGACTCACTACGGACACTCACTACGACCACGCACCTTGATTTTTTAAATTTTTTACAATTTTGTGGTTGAAGAGGGCGATAGTGTGTGTGCAGACAGGAAGTAGGCGATGTGTGGGAGGTTAGGACAAAATTGTTAAAAAAATTAAAAAATCAAAGTGCGTGCTCGTAGTGAGTGTAGTGGGTCTTTATTTTAAACTTATTAAACAAGGTGTTTCTTCCTCAAAAGTTACAAGATCACTTTTTTTCTCTCTTTCTTTCTAAGTTATATTCTTGATTTATATCTAGGATTGTCTTAGGCGATGCATGGATCTTGTGAGAAAAGGAGCATCTGTTTTTTTCTTTCCTGAAGGAACCAGGAGTAAAGATGGAAAATTGGGCACTTTTAAGGTAGTATTATATTTTTTTGTATTTATTGATCTCAATTCACATAATCACATCGAAATAAAATTGACTTTCTTCTACTAGTTATGTGAAATAGAAAGCGAATTTATTGAGATTTTGTTTAGCCGATCCCGACTAATTTGGGATTGAGGTTGTCTTGCGCGTATGTGTATGTTGTGATCACCACGCCTATCATGATTTTCCCCCCATTGTTCACCTCTCGATTGAATCAATATATGTTATATAAATTAACTTTTGTTCGACATTGATGGTGTTTGAAAACAAAATAAAATTAAATCAGCATTGTATTAGATTTTCTCTCCTGCATTTCCATTTCTTTATACATCATTAGTTTGAAACTTGTACTTGCCACTGTTTCCTTTCTTTCCTCTTTCTTTTTAGTGAAGATTTGAGTGTTACAGTTTTGGACCTTCCCCATGATTATGCATAAATTTTTCTCACAATTATTTTCTCCTTGGTTGTGGCATGTAGAAAGGTGCATTTAGTGTTGCGGCGAAAACTGGAGTTCCTGTCGTGCCCATTACCCTTGTGGGAACTGGCAAACTTATGCCGCCGGGAATGGAGGGCACGTTGAACTCAGGATCCGTGAAAATTGTCATACACAAGCCCATAGAAGGAAATAACCCGGATGAATTGTGTGAGAGAGCAAAGACTGCTATAGCAAGCGCGCTGCTGACATCCAGCTAAAGCACTGTAACTAGTATAGTATGACTTCTAATGTCGTCAACTCGCCGGACTGACCTCTGCTGAAACCTCTTTCACTCTGAAGGTAGGCATCGACGGGCCTTGGCTTCCTCAATTTCTTCATTTTTCTCAAAGGTGGTCCCATCCATTGAATCAATTTTCTGTTTATGCATGTACATTTATATGTTTTTGGTATAAACTTTTCAAGATCAAGCATTAGGTGTAAGTTTTCATGAAATTTCTATTCCATTGTGCAGATTGCGCAATTTCGAAGCTGCCTCAATTCAACAAATCACCAAATTCAGAATACTGCTTTCTAAACCGAACGAGTTTTGATTCAGAGTCTACAACAACAACAATAAAGCTTCAATCCCGAATTTGGATTCGAAGTCTCCTGCCGATATTCAGGTTTTTCAATTTTTATCATTGCAAGGCAATGGTGACTTCTGATACCTTTCATCAGATTTTGAACTTCTTGTTGGGAATTGCACTCTAGACTAATGAAGTTTTGTGAGCTTGCTTTTATTTTTTATTTTTTTTGGAATAGAATTAATTTTTGGTTGTTGTCTTGCTTATGCACAAACAAAGCAATATCTTCATAGAAACAGAAGACTGGATATCAGGATATACAATGTTGATAAGAGTGCTACACTTAATATACTTGTTCACCTCAATCTCATCCATGGCGAAAATCCGATCGGCACCCTGGCGGCACTCGCCAACCTGAGCAGATTTCTCCTCCCAAATCCCAGTCATCCCTCACCGTCGCAGGTAGGGTGAAATGGCGAAAAGAGAGAGTATAGCAATACCTCTTCAGCACAGATTCTTCAGCATTACTGGAAAAAACATAACATACTTGGAAACCAAAGATCAATCTGGGCAGAACTATTTGACATTCATCAGTAATAAGTATGAAAGATGGTAATACATACATTTCTCCATTTTTGACAATACATACTTTCTTTAAATGTTTGGCATGGCAACCAGAAGCATGAAATATAAAAGGAAACACAACAATAATGACACATAACACACGTCTGTATGCACAAGAGTTCAATCAGACATGAACTCCTCTACAGTAAACGAGTTCTCGCCACGATGATACCACAGAAAGGAAGCTGCTACTACTAGTCGATGGGAACGAGGACTATCCTGTGATCATATATTCATATGTCCATATCTTCAAATACGCCCTCTTCTTCGTCGTGAAGCTCAATAGCAAGAAAACCATCCTCCAGCAGGTTGCTGCCAAAAATACAGTGAGCTTTACAGAAGAAGATTAAGTAACACATGATATTCAAATTCTCAATAATTAACACAATTAACAGAAAACTCACCTTAAACAGCAACATCGGAAGCTCACAACTCGCTTCAACTTTCTATTGTAGAAAAAGAAATTGAAAGACCATCTGCGACAACATAAACAAAAAATATTGAGACTGCATTATAAAGCGGCCTGAGCTACTATGGTTGTGATTGACTTACATTGCTCCTTTCTCCCAAAAGGGGTCTCCATCAGAGTCCGGATTGTAACTGTAAATTTCACATTCTGATAGTTTTACCACCTGCATCATCAACATAATAAATGGATCCTTTTTCTTTCTTTCTCCAAAAACTTCCAATGATGTTAAGTAAGCTCACCTCATCTACAGCTTTATACAAGCTTTCCATCAGAGGGCTGCCATTAGCCTCGGTCCATTTCTGTCACCAACAAGTTGTTAACACTTAAACAGACAACTACACACTCGGACCAAACTAACATTTGAAAACTATGGAATGTACATCAAGCAAGTTGAAAACCAAAAGATAGTGAAATATGATTCTTGGTCTGGTAGACAAAGGACTAGAGAAAAGACAATCAAAAGGGAAATTTGGGCAAAAACCAATGTTTATCAGAATTTACCAACCACGCAAGGGAAAATAAAAAGCGGAATTAATTAATTGAATAGGAAAAGTATACATCACATATTGGAAATTTTTTATGGTATTAAACCAATTGCGAGTAAAAAGACAATATCCAGGCCCAAAAAAACTAATAGAGAATGAGAGTTTGGGTGTCCAAAAAACATTTAGAGAATAAAGTCTATGATGATGAATCACTTGATAAAAAAAAATGCAAAGGCCAATTGATGTAACTTGTAGCGTTTCCTATTTTAAATTCACACAGTAGCAAGAAAGAAATGACACAAACTACATGTCAAACCAAAAAATAGAATGAGAGAAAGTAATTTTAGGAATTAGCTCCACTGTGAAGGAAGAGCGAAAGATAGATACTAACAACAAATGTTGTCAAGTTGTTGGGACATAAAGCCACTTAACCAAAAATCTCAAGTTCGAGCTAAAGGCATAAGGAAAATCCCATTAGGAGACTTCCCTTCACTCCCTAAAGGCCCTTGCATAACATGATCCAGACTTATTGGGGTGGTTTTCCTGGATACCCGATAGGAGCCTCCGAGAAGGAGAGTTAAAGACTGTACGCTTGTAAAAAAGACTAGCCGAGCCATTACATATTCACATTCATGGAAATCAGTAGGAACCAGTACTGCAACGGCCATGATCACCAATTACAAATTGAATGTAGCAAATAATTGAGACACAGACGAGAATATATCAGCATCCAATTGGACAAACTCATATGAGAGTAAGGTGAACCAGAATAGGGGGCAGCAGTCTGCACCCGTACATGTTGCTTACTGCATAAAAAAGAATTATACCTTTGCTGTTTCAGACATGAAGGTTTCAAATGTCTGCTTGAAACATTCCCAATCTTCTTCTTTAAAGAAAAGATGAGCTTGCACCGCGCTGTAAAGCCCAAATAAATTAATATCTAAAGAACGCTTGATATAGATTCCCATGAATTGATCAGACACACAAAAAGAGACGCAGAAATAAAATGACAACATCTTGCACAACAATCAGAATGATTTTGGGAAATGGAGAGAATTGAACTCTCAGCTCCTAGAGCAACAGTTTTGTGAACTGTCTGTCAAACCTTTTGACAACACTCCCAATGCTGGCATAAAGAGGATAAATTGCGGGATGCCATGTCGCCCAGATAAGCTGACAGTGGCATTACCCATAAACCTCTTTTTCCAGTTCCACATAATGCATAACATATACCATAGCATGCAGAGCTACCTGAAGTCATAATCTGGGTACATGTGACTCAGTGTAAGAACCAAGAAGATCAAGGTCTTTCGACTGAAAGGACAAAGAAAAACAACGGTTAGGCGTGAATAAGATCCCCCAAGATTTCAAATACAACAGGATAGCGATCAACACCTGGATCTGCTCAATAAGTATTCAGCTGGGGAGGGAGGATCACTGTCAGAAGACTGTCCAAGATAATCTAGGATCTGTATACAGTGAGGCATAATAAATTATTGAAATGAAAATAAACAAGGGAAAAAAATAATAAAATGAAATAAGATGCAATAGTTCATTAAAAAAAATCACCCAATTTTCAGTACTGAGAATTCATTCATTTCTTCAAAAGATGAGTTCTGCAGTTCTTAGTATTCCTACATCCTTGTCTTTGGGATAATGTTTAATGTGGTTAATAGCAAATAATCATATTTTCATAGTTTTGCTAACAAAATTGAAGAGGATTATCATTCCTTCAATCTCTCAATGGGTGAGCAGTGTGCTAAGCTTTGCATTTGCTACAATGAGTGGCTGGGCGATATTTGATGAAGCCTTTTGCACCAGTCATTAGTGAGAACTGTTATTCAAGCTAACTTAAAACGTTCTATATTCCAACAAGGTCAAAATTTCTTCTTGAACTTTAAGATAAACCCAAAAAGGGTAACACTATAGAGTATTTGTTCATATCCTATTGTGTGAGGGGGATGACACGTGCAATTGAAGTCCCAAGTAACTAGAATATTCCATCTTTCTCACTGTTATCTTGTTCGACCCAACGTTAGTTCCTGAAATTACTCAGAAGTCCTAAATTCAAGTTTCTACACCTTGCAGTAACCATTAAGGCACCTAAGAAGGAAGCCTTCAACTTTTCATATGCAAGAATGCAACTACCATAACCAGGCAGAGAGTACCATCAAGTATGGCGCCAATCAGCCAATGAACTAAATAGGCCATAATATAAACAATTTTATAACAAAATCACCTCAAGCTCAAGACTACGAGACAATTTCCTATCCGCTCCTGCATGTTTGCCTAGAATGACAATAAACAGTTAACAAACTTTGTCCTTAAAATATTAAATTAGCAAAAAAAAAAAAAAAAAAAGATATAGGCATACTATAACTTACATGAATAAGCTTCAAGATTTCCCTTGATGGTGCATTCGCCAAGATCGACATGATTTAAGAAGTCGTTTATGCTGAAAGGAAATACGAAATCGTATCAAATCATTTTTGAATTCAGCGCCTATGCTGCTAAAGGAAGAGTAAAATAAATCATATAAAAAACAATTTCCCCTGATCACACTACAGTACCTGTCCAAAGGAGTGTATTCTAAGAACTTCATGTCGTGTAAGCATAAATGTCCGTCTCGCAATTCCAGTGAATTCAGATCCAAAACCAAAAGAAGAAAATCTCATTCACTTTGCAGAAAAAATTCTGCCAAGAGTCCTGCACAAGAACAAAGAAAAGTTCAAAAAATACCGAGCTGAAGTTATAAAACGTTAAACCGCAACACGTCATCGATAATGTATAAATAGATGCATAAATTGAATAGTTTATTTGTAAGCCTTGTTGCCTATTATTCCTATTCGGGACATGAAAAAAACTCTAACACATTCTTAGCGTTTCCACTCTAATAGAATATTTCGAACTCCATTTATCAAAATATTTTCCAAACTATTACAACAACAACATACCCTCAGTCCCAAACTAGTTGGGATCTGCTACATGCATCAAACTTTTCCATTGGCTCGATTTAGCACCTTTTCAAACTACTTTTAAAGTGTTCAATTATGGAAAATCGTTTTTTAACATTCACTTGGTACGTACATTAGCTACCCGATCGTGTGGATTCCCCTGGAATCAATGCGGCACACATCCCAATCGAATCTACACAATTGTGTACTGTGTACCAAACGTATGTCTCCTAAAATATTAGATTACCATCAACTTAGTTGGCCTATAGTAGTAAGGGACTCATTCCCTATAAGCAAGGTCCCAATTTCGAGTCTTTCTGGACCTAACCGAGTCGCAAGGGTCACCGCATGTGGGACCCAACATTGCCCAAACATTGACTAGTTAGTGCAGTTGGCATCGAATACCGCATCCGAAACAAAGGGGGGTGTATTCAATTGAGATTTTAATAGACTTTTAGTTACTTTTATAAGTGGATGACTTTTAGAGACTTTTAGATTTTTGTAAACTTTTAAAAACTTTGGTAGACTTTGATAGACTTTATTTTTAATGACTTTTAGTAACTTTAATGGACTTTTGTAAGGACTTTGATAGACTTTGATAAACTTTTACTTGGATGACTTTTGATAAACATCCATGTAAATCTCGAAATCGAACAGGGGTATGTGCCCCACTTTTCACCATCTTCAACCTTTGCTTCGTTCTTCCTTCGTCTCTCCTCACTGTCTTGTTGAATCTCTCTCTCTCAATCCCTTCTCTCATTCTCTCTCAATTTCGCCCCTATGATGAATAAAGAAGAAAAGAAGAAGACGAGACTGTTAACGAGAAACAAGTTTGTTGAGGTTTTTCTTCTAATTGATACTCTTAACAAGTCAAGTTCCAAAGTTCAAGTAGACTAACCTCAAACAACCAAAAAGAAAAATAAAATCACAACTTGTGCATTCATGATGAAACATGTTTACCGACGGATTCTTAGGGTTTAGGAGCAATATTGTTTTAGAAAAGCAAATTCAGTAAGAAGTAGTAGCGTCCGTTACTTTAGATTTCAAATTAGACATTCCATCGACATTGATGTTAGGTCCTAAACATGCTCATTGCACAATCTTCTTATGTTAATGTACAATCTATCAACAGAGGCATCAATAACCACATCTCACATATCAAAAAACAAGCAATCGTACCATTCAGATCAACAAACTTCTGACTCATCATCAATTCAACAAACAAACTAGATTTCTCAACCAAGAATAAGCACCTATTGATTAGAAGACCTAAGATTCGATCTCGATCAAGTTCATTACCTGCTATAGCGCTCCGGCGATTCCTTCAATGCAGACTTTGAATCTTCAGAAACCCTGCGTTACACCAAAATCAAGCGAAACACTAAGAACTCAATAAAAAACCTCTGAATCAAAGCAAGAGAAACCGTAAAACCTCGCCGATCGAATTCAGGCTTTGAACAAAGAATCCAAGCATACTCAACAATCAAAAACGGAAACATTGAAGGATCGATTTGGATTTGCGAATTGTATCAGACATTGAGCAATCGAAATTGAAACAATGAATCAAATCGTAACCGCTTCACCTCAAATTCCATGAGCTCTGAATCGCAGATCTCCGATGAGCTCACACGAAATCGTCCGCAATTGCACGAACAATTTGAAGATCGATCGATCGATTGCTCGAATTCGTGTTGAAGACGATTTTTGAGGTTCTTCGGAGCTCGCTCGCTCGGCCACTTTAGCTAGGAATTGATGGAATTGAAGAAACGAAACTTCAATTTTTCTATTTATATATGAGCTCTAAAACCTAACCTGAGAAGTGAACGATGGAGGAGCGCAAGAGAGCGAGAGAGATTTCGCGATGAGAGAGAGAGGCTACGAAGAAGAAGAAAAAAGGTCCCCAAAAGTTTTTCGTGGAGGCAAAGAGATGGAAAAGACTTTCAACATATATAGGGTTAGGTGAAAAGTCTCCAAAAGTAATCTAAACCCACAAATCTACAAAATTTCTAAACAAATTGAATACCCCTTACTTTTAGAGACTCTCTAAAAGTTTAAATTGAATACCCCAAAATTTTTAGAGACTTTTTAAAAGTCTGTAAAAGTTCACATCTCTAAAAGTTTTAATTGAATACCCCTAAACTTTTTTAGTCAATAAAAGTAACCAAAAGTCTATTAAAATCTCAATTGAATACACCCCCGAAAAACAACAAAATGCTTCTTTTCGATTATAAGTAACTTGTAATACAGTCCACTCCACAATCAATCAATCAATCACAAACCCTACAACAACAACAACAACGTAGCCTCAGTCTCAAATTAAATGGGGTCGGCTACATGGATCAAACTTGTCGGTTACATGGATCAAACTTGTCGACTACATGTTTAAGTGCAAGGACGCCCCATCGTACGAGCTTGGGCCCTCCCTCCCCACTTTTGACCCTAACCCATTTTTCGGTATGAAAAAAATGGGTGTTAGAGTCATATTCCTTTATTCGGATTTGGGACCGGCTATGTAGCGCACATAGTGTACAACATAGGTGAAGTTAATCACAAACCCTAACAAAAAAAAAAAAACTTTACGAGCGAGCGCCATCAATTCATCACAAACCCTAACAATTTTAATATTGAAACGACGCAAGAGAGAAAAATCGGTGCTTCGATTTGATCTCCGTGTTGAGAGAAGAATGGACGAATTGAAGAGTCTGCGACTGCTAATTCGATTTCGATTTCGGAGAAATTTTGAGAACAGATTGAATGGATGAGACGATCGATTTTAGAGGACGAAATCTGGGTCAAATCCATAGAGGACCGCTAAGGACACCCCACCTATTAATGAAGGCACCCAAATTTTTTTAAAAATTCCAGCAAAATTGAAAAAGACCATTTTGCCCCTATATATAATGATTCAAACCCCAAAAATTATTTTAAAAAGTGCACCCCACCACAAGATTAACCACAAACAACACGACTTTTTATCGATTCCGGATTGACATCAAAAAAAAAACTTTGACAACCATATGATAGTTTATTAGAACTGTTTAGTTGTGGAAAACGTGAAAATGATGAGCGAGCGCCATCAATTCATCACAAACCCTAACAATTTTAATATTGAAACGACGCAAGAGATAGGGATTTGGCGAGAAATCGAACCTGTGCTTCGATTTGATCTCCGTGTTGAGAGAAGAATGGACGAATTGAAGAGTCTGCGACTGCGAATTCGATTTCGATTTCGGAGAAATTTTGAGAACAGATTGAATGGATGAGACGATCGATTTTAGAGGACGAAATCTGGGTCCCTCAAATCCATATTGTAGAAGAATTTGTGCTAAACGGGTGATGTGATTTGAAACGTCGGATGGTTTTAGTGTGCGTGGAAGCCGGATCTCGAGAAAAGTTGGTTTGAATCGAAATCGAGTATGAAGTGGCTAAATAGACCCCGAAACTTGATGGACCGACCCCAATTCAGTTTTTTATTTTTGCCCCATCCGCGAAATTACATTATTGCCCCTCTATATAAAAGGCTTTTTGCCGCACTCACCCTCCCTCGCACGTATCCCAATCACTCAACCAAACTCCACTCTCGAGTTCTTTAATGTATTTTTGCCTTGCAGATCGTTTGTCATTAACGAAGGTGCAGGCATTTAAATGGTCTTTTTCGTTCTATGCGTGATGTGAGTTAGTTGGATTGTTAATGACTTTCAAGTCATTTCTCATTAAACCGGGTAGGAGGATTAGAGGATAGACAATTATGAACTATACTTTGTTATCTACCTATACCGGTAAAAACCAATTGCATCTCCTTGGTTTTATGATTCTAGTTTGAAATACAATGATTAGTGGTGATTTTTTATTTTTTTTTGATATCCATAGATATTCGTATGAGTCTGACTATTCCCACGAGGCTCTAACATAATCGGTATGGCGTATCTCGTGACCTGAACGATCTTACCACATCGAGAAATCAAAATCGAAGTCGTGTGCTTAACTCACACAATCATGTTTTCTCCCTTATAGTTGTGGTGATACTGAAGTAGCCTTTGTTGCAGGTTCTTTGCTTTTGCATGTTTTCTTTCTTGTTGGCTTTGCACGATTTATGAGGACACCCCGAAATGCATGTAAATTGGTACACTTTTGGAGTGCCTTCATAAATAGTTGGGGTGCACATAGCGCCCCTCTTGTTATATTGAGTTGATGCATGTAGAGACACTAATGTGCAGATTGGACCACTTTGTCTAGAAGTTGGGCACAACACTCATATGGTTGCCATTCCCCAACTTAAATTTCTGGTACTATCCATGTTCTAACTAGTTATTATGTTATGCTTGTCTTTTTATATGGACTGTGCTATACCACTAAAATTGCACCAACTAGAAAGTTGGAGTATTTATTAGCAAAATTACTTAATTAAACAGTTCTTTTTTTTTTTTTTTTTTTTTTAGCAAGTTTGAAGTAGACAAGTTGGAGCTCAACTAACCACCCAAAAAAATAATAATATATAATACTTGCTTAATTGAAAAGCAATAGAAAAAATTAAAAAATAGAATAGGTGTTTCGTGTAGAAGTTTGGAGTAAATGACAAATATCTACTTATGTGATCATACTGGAGTGTTCATGAATTTTTTAAGTAAAACAAAAATTTTTTTAGAACTAAGAATATGAGTATGGAACCAAGTACAATGGCCATTACATAGGCTCGATTAATAGAGGAGCGAGGGCATATGCTTGTGGAAGTGCTAAGCCTCGCATGATGCGCATTGCTTGCTAACAGAAAATTTTTCGGAAGGTAACCTTTGAGTTTGAAAAAATTGACTTTTGACAAGGAATGTATTCATTGTTGGATGAATTCCAAGGGCTAAACTCAATCTATTCTTAGTAGGTAGATAAATATAGGTGGCATGAGATCAATATATGTGTAAAACATAGCCACTAAATTAATAGAACTATATGAAAGAAAAATATTAGTGTGTGGAACATCTCTATCTCTATCAAATAAAAAGTGGTTTCTATAACCAAATGAAAAAAGAAAAACAAAAGGATTAGATCATCTATTCTCCTCCTCAAACTCAATCTATTCGATTGTGCTCTAGGTAGATAAATATAGGTGTCTGCATGAGATCAATACATGTGTAAAACATAGTCACTAAATTAATAGAACTATATGAAAGAAAATATTAGTGTGTGGAACATCTCTATCTCTATCAAATAAAAAGAGGTTTCTATAACCAAATGAAAATAGAAAAACAAAAGGAACAACCTTGGATTGAATTCCATATGCCAAAGCAGATCATCTCTTCTCCTCGAATCTATTCGATTGTGCTCTAGGTAGATAAATATAGTGAGATCAATATATGTGTAAAACATAGCCACTAAATTAATAGAACTATATGAAAGAAAAATATTAGTGTGTGGAACATCTCTATCTCTATCAAATAAAAAGTGGTTTCTATAACCAAATGAAAAAAGAAAAACAAAAGCCAAATGAAAAAAGAAAAACAAAAGCAACAATTGATTGAATTCCATATGCCAAAAATATCTTAATCTAAGGTTCGCATGAGATCTACTATATATATATATATATATATATATATAGTCTCAAATAAAATAAATATGTGGTTTCTATAACCAAATGAAAAAAGAAAAACAAAAGCCCAAATTAAAAAAGAAAAACAAAAGCAACAACCTTGGAAAGTCTCAAAGAAAAATATTGGTAACAAGAGTATACATTTAATTTTGTGTTCGTGTAGACTTGCTTAAATTGACCAATTCTAACAAAGTGTAATTATTGAATAGCTATTGAATATTTGTGCTCGTCTCTATGACTTTACAGGAAGACTTTGACGAGTTTGGTATGTTTTGACAAATAACTCTCTATCTTATATTTCTCAAAAAAAAAAAAAAAAACTTTTTAACTTATAATTTGGACATAAGGCAAAGCTAGTGTTCTATTTATACAAAACAATTATTTTTGTGAGAACATACGTAGAGATGACACATGACAATGGAGAAGATATGTGGAGATGACATGTGGTATGGTAACATCATGGTTTCTATTTTTTATCATGTGACTCGTGGCTTTTTTCCATTGTTTTTTTTAATTATATGATCGAGTTTCTTTTTTTTTCATTATTTTCTTATTTTATCGATTTTTTTTTGTATACTAATATATATTGCGACTAATACATTCCACATTATATGACTTCTAATGTATACTTAGTATTGCTATTTTTTAGATAAGCGACTAATATATATTGCTACTTGTATATATATATATAGCTATTTCTTTGTTATGCTATGTATTACTAATCACAAGAAATAAGTTCATGTGTCCTTTGGTTCTTGTATCACTTTATTGATAAGTGACTAATACATTGCTATTGTTTATCTATATATTAATTTTTTGAGCAAATTTATGTATATATTAATTAGAATCGATTATTTTATATTTATTGATAATGTTCGTGCGCGAAATGCAGGGTGCCGACTACTAGTTATATATAAAAAACGAAAAGTTGGTCACCAAAAAAAAAAAAGTTAGAGTTTTCATACGTTAATCTTCATTTGGTTGTAGACTTGTAGCAGTTGCATATGATATGATGTTACCAAACACCACTAATAATTTTAAATGTGGGGTACATATTCTCAGTTTTAATTACAAGTTTAGATGCAAAAAAATGGCACAAAAGCAAAGGCACCAAAATTTTAAAATTTTTTAATATAACAAAATAAATAGAGTATAACTTTGGTGTGCTTAAATCTATAAATAAAAATTGACACAAAGAATGAGTAAAAATATTGGAGTAGTTTGAACACATCCAAAGACAAGTTATAAATATTTCGCATTAAAAATAAGTAAGTCAATATAAATAGAAGAAGTTCGATAATGTGGGAGTAAATTGGAGCTAACTCAAAATTCATTATTATATAATAATAAGGAGGTATGAGTAAATCAAAGTTAACATGTGACACATTAATTAAGAGGGTTTTGAATGGTTTGGAAAGCTCACCATCTATTACACTAAATCGAGCACAATGATTTGGAAATCCCACTTGTGGGGTTGTTGCTTTCCTTTAAGAGGTTGTTGCCCCCTGCATGAGGTTGTTACCCTCCTCGTGAGGATGTTGTTCCGTGCTTAAGTGGATCGTAATATATATTATCCTTGTGCAATAGATTGTTATACTCTTATGGGTGTTAGAAACATCAATGCACAAATTTGACAAAAAAAAATTGCATTAAATCGATCAAAATAAAACAATGTGATTCATGCAATTGATTTCAACTATAGAAAAATGATCAGACTATCGTGATTTGATGCAAGTGCGACTTGCATCTCAAAATGTGTTGCGTCGGACTTGTCGGTCCTCATTCGGCATGTAATCCTACGACACGACTATGTGCACCCCACAATTTACTAAGGGCAAAAATCTTTTTTTTTTTTTTTGCACTCCACTTCCAAAAATACTCTTTAAATGAAATGACATAGTTACTCATCACAACTCCCACAATCACTCACATGCCCCTCTTTCATTCTCTCAATCGTCAACCTTCGATTTCGCGACCCCCACGCGAAAACCGCCCTATTATAACCGATTTTTTTACGGCGTTTTAACATTAGAGGATTCCCCTCCAACCACTGACGATGCAAACTTATGATTTATGAGCCTACTACTAGAGTCAGAGTCGATTTTTTCACTTTGCGTCGAGTTTATGTGTTTTTAAAAATTTCAACTTGGAGATGCACAAAGAGCATTTTAGGAAATGATCATTGCAAGTAATAAAAGACTTTGACTTTGCTGTGCCCAAACCAAAACGCACGCATTGTGTGCGTGTGCGGTCCACACGGCGCACGCAGAGAGACCCCCCCAACCCAAACAATCAAAAAGGGCGGCTTTACTTTTCTGTAATTCCCAAAGCAGATTCTCTCTCTCTCTCTCTCTCTCTCTGTGAATCGTTCGTCCGATCGATTGTGGAGGAGCTGTTTGTGTTGGTTTCTCGACGAAACCCTAGAAAGGAAGAAATCGTAGTCGTTCGCGACCATGGCGTCGTTGCGGTCTCTCGCTCTAGCCCTAGCTTTGACGGCTCTCGTCGCGCCTCTGATGGCCTCGGCGAACTCAGAAGGGGACGCTCTCTACGCGCTCCGTCGCAGCCTGGTCGATCGGGACAACGTGTTGCAGAGCTGGGACCCGACGCTCGTCAATCCCTGCACTTGGTTTCACATCACTTGCAATCAGGACAATCGCGTCACCAGAGTGTAAGATCTGTTCGTTTTTCTCGTTTTCTGGAGTGAATTTTTCATTCGATGCGTTTGTTTCTGGTTATTTTGGAGACTCGGATTTAGGTCAAAAGCGAGACGGATTGTGATTTTGTGATGCAATTCTCAGTAATTTGTCTTTGAATCTTAAAGTGGTGTATTCAATTAAGATTTTAATAAACTTTTGGTTACAAGTGAATGACTTCTATGAAGTTTTAGATTTGGTAGACTTTTAAAGATTTTGATAAACTTTTATGTAGATTTCATTATTGATGACTTTTATCAACATTTAAGATTTTTAGTGACTTTTGTGAATCTTAGAATGTTTAGAGGGTTATGATTGAATTAGATGGATTTTGGGGTACGCTCATGCCGATTGCATTAGGGTCTCGTGGGAATAGTCAAGCTTGTCTGGACACCTACAAATATATATATATATATATATAAGAATTTCGCAACCTGACGAGTTGGTTTAATGGTAAGAGCGAGCTGAAGATTGTGTGAGTTAGACGCACGGTTCCAGTTTGATTTTCTGCTGTGTTAAATGAAATTGTGATTGTTACTAATTGATTAAATGAATTGCATAATCTTCTTCGGATTGTAAACCGGGGTTGTAAATTTTTCTTTTACAATCAAACAACATGTGGCTGTTCTTATTGGGGGAAGCTGGCAATTCAATCCGTTGCTACTGCTACGCATGTTTGTTGTTTGATATGTGAAACACAAAAGTTTAGGTATTTAAATGATGGCTTTTTCATTTACTCTATGTTTGGTCTACTCTGCTGTTGACAGTACCAACTTCTCTTTTGCAACTGTTGCAATTTATCTTTGATTTTTCAGCGGTGATGCTTGAATGCATACAATTTTGTGTTTGGATATGCTGTTGATTAGTAGCTTTTGTGAAGCAGTACGTTATACTGAGATGTTGCTTTTGCAGGGACCTCGGCAACTCAAATTTATCCGGTCATCTGGTCCCGGAATTAGGGAAACTCGAGCATCTGCAATACTTGTATGTCACTTAACTATTCAGTCTTCTTTCCGTACGTATAATTCTCTGAGCGCTCGTGCAAACAGGGAAAAGAGATAGGGCCTTGTTTGTGGTGAATATGGGCCTCTAGCATCTATTGTCTGTTGTTGAATACAAAAATTGCATAAAGACTAGTTTAGATGGCCTATACTCTGAAGGTTCTTAAAATGGTTTTGAGTAAAACCTCTACATATTTTAACGAGGTCATCAAAAGAGTCCTTTGAAAATTTTTATTTCGCTGAAATTGCATTTTGTATCAAGTTGTAAATGTGACCTTGGATCCACATAAAACATCCTCTTTGTAATTCTTACTGACCTTTTATATTATATTTATATATTGGAAGTGAAATAATTTCTTTTTTTGATGATTTGGTTGCAGAGAGCTTTACAAAAACAATATTAAAGGAAAAATTCCTTCAGAGCTTGGCAACTTGAAGAACTTGCTCAGCCTAGACTTGTACAATAATAACATATCTGGGTCTATCCCTCCTACTCTGGGGAAGCTGAAGTCTTTGGTATTTCTGTAAGTCATTGTCATTTGTTTTTATCTGTTTATTTAAGTTTGATTTGTTTTTTCCTTTTTTATGTTTCGACTTTTAAATTGATCTCTTAAGAATGAGCAACCTTGCTTATATTTGTTCAATCTTGACCTGGGAATTCAAATTTTTTTCTTGTTTGTTAGGCGCCTCAATGACAATCAGTTAACTGGGCGAATCCCAAGAGAGCTTGCATCCATTCCCAGTCTGAAAGTTGTGTAAGTGATGGCCTTCTTGATACCCTTTCTGTTTTATGACATCTTTCAGTTGCTCTATGAGTTTCAGGATAGTTTTTGAACTTCTATGACCATTTTATTTCAGGGATGTCTCAAACAACAATTTGTGTGGAACAATTCCAACATCCGGACCTTTTGAGCACATTCCATTGAATAAGTGAGTGCTTTCTTGATATTTCGTACACTTGCTCGATTTGTCCTTATATTCACTTTTTCTTTTTAGTTTTTATTTGTTTATTCAACTGAGTATTTGATGTTTGAGTGCCTTTATGTCAAGAAGCTTGATTCCTTTATGTGTCTGGGGCTTTGAGCCCCAGCAAAGTTGTATTTAAGAAAAAAATGGGGTTGCGAGTGTCGTTATGGAGGTTTATCTGCAGAACATACATTACATTCAAAATTCCATCAAGGAATTTGGTTTGAGAAAAAAAGCAGTGGCAATCTCGTAACCTATCCACGGTTATTGATTTATACTTTGGGGAAAAGCTTGCTTCAGCTTATTTTATATCATGCAATTGGTGCCTTCTAAATTGACCTTGTTGTGAATTTGCATAGAAACTCAGTGAATCAGGGGAATCCATTGGCAAGGAATTGCAGTTTTTTTTTTTCCCTCGCCTTGTGTTGTTACAACACAACAAGAATGTTGGTTTTTTTGTTCAATTCTTCACCATCACATTTGATTTGAAGGGTTTGATTCATTTTCACCTATAGAATGAGTCTCAGTGATTATTCACGCATATGTTTACTTTCTGTAGTGAACGTCGCTATTTAACTTTATCTTATGTTTTACTTTATTTATTGACATATGATTTAACTGCTTCTTTGCACTCAGCTTTGAGAACAACCCTCGGCTGGAAGGTCCAGAACTGCAAGGACTTGCGTCCTATGATACCAACTGCTCCTAAATTATAGGTTGGTCTATATCGCGAACCGAATGTTAAATTAGCTGTAGTCGGGAGAAATTATCCCCATATAATGAATGGATTTGGCCGTAAATATAACGGTTTGTATGACATATTCATGTATAATATAATGAAAGAATTTAGCCTTGGACGATTGTAGACTGTATTATTGGAATTCTCTGCTATCTCCCTTTGTGGGTTATGCAAATGAGAATGATGTCTCCCACGGATCAGAACAATGTTCAAAGACTTGTACTGTTTAGAAAGATAGATTATTATTTGCTTAGACTCTGCTCTTTCTTTTATCTTTGGAACTGCTTTATTGAATCAACGTCTTAAGTTAACATCAGAAAGACATTGAAGTTAAAAGAGTATGTCCATTCTAAGGGATTGTACATGCCAACTTTGTCCAGAAGTTCCAGTTAAAGCACAATGGAAGGGTTTGATTTATGTAGCCGTCGTCTCCAATTAATTTGAGATTGAGGCTATGTTGTTGTTGGCTTTGGCAGCTTAGCTTGATTGGTTTATGTGCACATGGTATTTCATGTACAAATGTTTAGTATTTGAAACTCATTGATATTTTTCAGTGGCTTTTTATATAACAAAGTCCTCTTATAAAAAAAACGATTATTTGAAATGTCATTGTTAAAACATGATGTCAATTTTTATTTTTTATTTTTTTTTTTTTATACTTAATTTTTAATATTAATATATTTTTTTTATACTTTCCCTGTCAACCAAAATAATTTGACTTGTTGGGAAAATAAAAAGAAAACGAATCAGACCAGAAAGTATATTATGTGTATATAATAGTTTAAATCGCAAGTTTTATTGGAGGATTTTGAAAAGTAAAATGTTCAACAAGTGGCCTAATAAAAAAGATCAAAAGTGGTGTTCTTTTTTCCCTACCCATGTGGTATTCCTCACATCAAACAAATGTGATAAACTGGTATCACGACACGCTGCATCGAAGTCAGTATGTGCTACATTGTTGCTGTTACGGTATTCGCACTAACTGCATCGATTAATTTACGTTTGGGCACTGACGAGCTTCGCATCGATTTCCAATTTAAGCTAAGGGACACTGTTTCGAAGGCACCCTTCGTTCCAGTGATTTCCATCCAGTTTTCTTTACCAGAATGTCAGTGTAAGTTCCGTTAGAGAAGCTCTGTCCTCGGGCGAAAATAAAGAGAGAACAAAAAAAAGATTGGCGCCAGTTTATAACCGAGGGCACTTTCGTCTTTTCAAATCCCACACCCCGTCGCCCGGCCTCTTACCGAAACTTACCGACACGTTGCGCGCCGCTCCGTCGCTGAGCAGAGCAGGCATTCGAGTGAGAGATGGTTTTTCTAGGGTTTGCATTTCGATCGATCGATCGATCGATCGTTCTCCAACCGCCTCTGCTCGGTAAACTCTTCTTCTTCTTCTTCTTCTTCTTCTGAATCTTTTCATGTCAAATTTCAGAGATCTTCGATGCTGATCGGTTGTTTGCTTGAATTTTCGCTTGTTATTGCGCCATGTTTTGAGAGTTCTGTCGCGGTTTTGTTCCAATCGTAACGATTTCTATGCGTGATTGCCTAGTGTTCTTTGTGTAATAGAAGATCGTAATGGAGTTCAATTTATGGTTTTGTCTCCACTTGTGAAAAGAACTGATTTGAAGAAATCTTGATAAAATTGAAACCTCCAGTGTCTCGACTTCTTATTCGTAATCGTAAAATTTCGAGTAAACTTGTTAAAGCGGAACGACGGCAAGCTTAATTCAATTTTAATCGAAATGAGAATATTTGATGACAGTTACAGTTCTTGTTCTTATGAATCCGCTTTTCGATTGTGTATGTAACTTTGTCTTGCATTTGGCGTGAATTGATTGACTGCTAGCATTGATTTTTACATTTGTCGGGGAATAGAATGGCCGATGCATTACTGCGTTCTTTAAGTCGATGCATTACTCGTTATCTTATGTTTAGGTGAATCTGGTGTTGGAATATGTCATCTGTTACGTACTCGCTGAACTGAGCTTATTGTAGGACTCATTCCTGATTCTTTTATAATTTCTCAGGTACCAGCGCAGCACTACTGCCATTTCGGGAGGTAAAGTATTGTTTTTTCATTCAGCCATTACTGTTAGGGTTACTTTTTTGGTATTCATGTTTCGGCAGTACTGCTACGTCTTCTTTTTGTTTTTTATTCCCAATATTTTTGATGCATTTGATGAAAGAAATTATGAGTATTGATTAGTTGGAGCTGCTATGAGTTGTTGATGTTCAAAATTGAATCCATGATTATGCGCTCTTCTAAATTGGTTGGTAGTTAGTTCTTGGAGTTTCTAATGGAACTTCTTAGAACCTCCGAAGCTCCCTGCCCTTGCAAGTTTTCAAGAAGAGGTAGCCAAATACATATTTGGTACATCTGAAATTTTTATATGCAGTTAGAGACTTATTTATGAGTGGCTGTTTCCTTTCGTTCTCGTATCCAAGTTATGTTGTTTTAGTCATGGATGTTCCTTGTTATGGCATTTATCTCATCAGGAATTGCCTGTCTCTGATTAGTTTGTTGACAAGGTGATGACCTGATTAGATTGAGTTCCATCGATACATGTTCTTTCTTGCAACAACATGCTTATTGACACTTTGGTGTTAGGTACTTGCAACTGTTCGCTTCTAAGTTTTAGTTTTACTTGAAGAGACTATATATAATAAATACGTGACTGTGCTCAGTTTTGTTATGATATTAGATGGTTTGGTTTAGATTGCAGTATAGTTTCATTCCTAAGACTGAGTAGCGTCTTATTTGTTTTTTTTTTTTTCTATTTCTTCGATTTGTTCTGCAGTTGTTTCTGTTTGCTATGCTCACTTGACTGCGGCCCAAATCAGTCAGTTTCTGAAGTTTGAAGATAACCATTTGCCCTTTAACTTAGCATCTAAGGAGACACAATAAATAGTAAATGCCTTGTTTAACTTGATTAGTTCTAACAAAATGTAATCACTGAACATTTATGTTGCTAAGACGGCTTGCAAATGCCCCCACTAGAAAACTCGACTCAATAGAAACTGAAGAAATTCGACGGGATAGTGGTAGACCGAAGCTAACTTAAGAGTATTAATTAGGAGGATTTAAATATTTGGAAAGTACACCATCAATTACACTAAATTGAGCACAATGTGAGAGTTTGATCCATGTAGCTAAGCCCAACTAATTTGGGATTGAGGTTGTTGTTGTATTTACGTGTAATATAAATATGGAGTCTTTAAGTCATCTTTATGAATTTATTAGAAGACTTTGACGAGTTTGGGACATTTCGACTGGTAACTCTCTAACTTATACTTTGGGTTTGGGGCCTAAGGCAAAGTTGTATTTAAAATCTTAAGAGTATTCTTTCATTAATCTTTAATTTGTTTTGTTGGAGTGGTTGCATGTGAAGTTACCAAAAACCAGTTGCACCACTAATAATTTTTAGATATGGGGAACATATTCTAACTCCACCTATATAGAATACTATGTGTGCTACATTGCTGGTTCAATCTGGATAAAGGAGGACTTTGACACCAATTTTCCATACCGAAAAATGCATAAGGGAGGTCCCAAACCCATTTTTTATACCCGATAAATGGGGAGAGAGGCCCCAAGCCCATTTTTCAAGGAGGGTTGCAATAGGTTGACAACCAACGTAAGACTTTTGTCACTCTTCATGAAATGGATGAAACACATAAGCTTAATCGAGCACAATGTAAGAGTTTGATCCATGTAGCCGACCCCAATTAATTTGGGATTGACAAGGCTTGGTCCGCAACGTTTCTAGTGTCTTTTTTGCAATTCATCAACTTTTGGTCCATTGATTCCTTGCCGATTTGTGGTCAACTCCAAGGCGATGAGCCTTATGTTGGCTTTTCACTGGTTTTTGAAAATAAATCGCTTCATTTTTGTTTTCAAGTTGCCCGTTTTCACCCTGAAAATACAAAAACAAAGGATTATTGACATAAATGAGGATTACAGTCTCGTAAAACATAGTAAAATCCCACTAAAATATAACACGTTTGGAGTACTATCACGTCCCCACAACAATACGGCAACTACATCGACCTCCAAGTGTTCAAATCCATAAAAAACAACGGAATACATCATTTAAGCCACATACAAACTTCCATCCATCAAAATTTTGATTCGAAACACAAATCCACAACGAAAGCATAGATTAGCCAATCATTTGAATACAAACCATGGAAACAACATTCCAATCTCAAATTCATTTGAAAACAAAAGCAAGTGAGGTAGAGATGACCCAAATCGTCAACAAAACCCCATGAAAACCATGCTCTTTCATTCAAGCCGTGTAAGTTAATTCAAAGTGTTGAAAGTAGAGAAGAGGAGACAAGATTATTACCTAGCTTGATGTAAATTTGATGCTGGTTCCTCTTCACCACCGATCCACCTCACTAACCCTCTAGGTTTCCTCCTCTCACACTTTTGCTTGTTTGTTCAAGCCAAAGTGGCTATTATATTGTGTTTTATATACTAGGGTTGATGAAAATAGGACACCCTCCATCTCATTTCACCATCCTTTAGTGCTAGGACCATCCTTAAGTCCATAATAAGTCCATCTCTTTTTTTTTTTGTATTTCCATTTATTTACCAAAATGTCATTATTCAATGTTTAAACTATTTAAACAAGTTATTTAAGTTTACTTCCATAAATTTAGGCCTAATTACGCACATAAGCCAATTAATAGCATATAATACACACAATAAACACACTAATACACAACTACTATGCATATTTACCAAAATACCCTCGATATTATGGCTAATTACTAGATTTGGAAATTAAAGGCATTACACCAACTAAGCTGAAAGGAAAATTTCATTGGACCGCAATTTGGTCAGGTATGCTTTATGGAAGTGAATGTGGTGGAAATGAGGGTGTTTAAATGGATGTGTGATAAAACTCATAAAGATAAGAGTAAGAATTATGAAAATTCAAGGAAAAGTAGGAGTAGCGCCATTTGATACAAAAATTCGGGAAGGACGGTTACAGTAGTTTGTACACCTTTAAAGATGACCTACAAATTCCCCATTTAGAAAACTTCGACTAAGTGGAAACAGAAGAAATTAGATGATATAGAAGTAGACCTAATTAATTTAAGACACCATTAAGGGTGCGTTTAATAGCAAAGAAAATGAAAAGAATCATGGAAAATTGTGTATTTTTTTAATGTAATTGCTTTATTTGGTGTTTGATAGGCTTATAACCGCTTGGTGAAAAAAAACCCACGCTCCTATTTTTCCTTGTTTATTTTCTCTTATGTTGGTGTGGAAATTCGAGATTTTTTCTCGGGCAACACCCAAACTGGACTCCTTCAATGAGAACTAGTAGATCCAAACTTGACCACACCTCCAATCAAGACTTCTAGCTCTCACCACTGCTAGCTCTCGTCTGATGATCATCGCCACCGCTGTCGTCACCTCTTCATCCCCTAGCCCCGACCTCGGACAATCTTCGATTCTTCGACCCCTCATACCCAGGTTTCTCTTCATTCCCAAGCCCGTCTAATGCATCATCATTTGTTCTTCATGGTCAAGTGCGTCTATCAGTTTGGAAGGGAAACAATTTTTTTTTTTGTTAAATTTCTCTTTTATATATTAATTAGATCTTTGCTAGATATCTGTGTAAAAGATATTAATATTGGGGCACAAGTGAGTGAACAATTTTTTGATTTGATCAAATTTGTTGCTGTATTGATTAAGATTTTTGGTGTGATGAATTTGAGTTTTTGGGATAAATTTTCACCTAATCAAATGGTGAGAACCCGTTTGTTGATTTTCTTGATTTCATCACTTGATGTTTTTCTTTAGTTTCATCAAATGTGGTGATGTGCGTTCGATGAAAAGTTTTTGTTGAATCCCGCTTTGAATAAGTTGGAATTGTTCGAATATTAATGGGGTTTTCCAACTCAACGTCGGGCTTTGGGATACGAAGAGGTGATAGTGGCGATGGTGGTGGGCGCGGATGGTTCGAGGTGGAGGTGCGGGCAGTAATTGATTCTATGATTTTGAGGAATGAATGATTTTGGAGAAGAAGAAAATTTGAGCCCCACTTGCTTAGTTAGAAAAAGAAAAATTTCTCAACAATAATCAAACAATAATGAGAAAATTTTCTTTAGAAAATCCTCCAAAGTAGATTCTCCAAAGAAAATATTTTTTTCTCGTTGAAAATTTTTTTTGCTATCAAACACACCCTGAGGCCTTGTTTGGTTAGGGTATTAGCTTAGCTACACCTTGACTTAAGGATAAGAGTCGTGTTTGATTTGAGTATTAGTTAAGACTTGGTATTATCAAAGCACTCAATCTCATTCTTACCTAAAGACACCTCCCCCCTGCCTTTATGTAAGCGTCACTTAAGTGAGCAAGAATTACAAATTTACCATCATCTTGAACACCCCATCTTTACTTCTCTTTCTTCTCTCCGTTGCCTAGCAAAAACACCCCTGTGCAAATACCCAAAAATCAATAGCTTCAAATGACATGTGTCACAAGGCCAGCCAAAGTATCCCCGATCAGTGATAGAATTGTGCAGGCACACTACACCACACATGTATTCAAAACTGCTTCCTTCCATAAATCTAAACTGCAAATTAGCAAATGTTTGTCCACTAATCCGACCTCTTTGTCTTTGTTGCAGTCCACAAATTCCTTTTTAACTCGCCAAAAATCCACCATTTTTGTTTAATCACAACAAAAGAGAGATTGATAGAGAGAGAGAGAGAGAGGAAGCGAATTGAAGCTCTTGTTTTCGCTTTCGTGGTAGGAAGAGTGAGAAAACCATAAAAGTCGAAAAACTGGAGAGAGAGAGAGAGAGAGAGAGAGAGAGAGAGAGAGAGAGAGAGAGAGAGAGAGAGAGATGATGATGATGGTGATGGTGACGGTGTTTGGGAACAAACAAGTATGTCGAGCCATGGCTTCCAGTTCTTGATGTCGATCCATTGAAGATTGGGCAAAAGAAGGTGAAGACAATCTAAAGGGAAGGGTTTATTTGTCAAATAAAAGTCTAACCTAAGATAATGAAGTGTGGGAACAAATAAAAGATTGGCTAATTTATGACTTGTATTAGGTAAGCAAATGTGGTGTGCTTCACTAACTCTCGAACCAAACAGCCCTAAGTGCACTAAATAAAGTGCAATAGAAGAGTTTGATTTGTGTTGCCGACCCTAACTAAGTTTCGATTGAGGCTTTGTTGATGTTGTTATAAATTTTTTTGACATTTATTTATTTTGGTATACATCTCTACATTTTTTATTTATTTTTCGTATACCATCTCCTTACATTTATTTATTTATTTTTGGTGTACAATCTCTTGATATTTTGTTTTTTTTTAATACAATATCTTGAGATTTATTTATTTATTTATTGCTAGCAATCTCTGGGCATTTATTTATTTGTTTTGATATATAATCTCTCAAAATTCATTTATTTATTTATCTTGGTATATAATCTATTGACATCTAATTATTTGTATATTTATTTTCGATATACAATCTCTAGAGATTTTTTTTTAGGGTATACAATCTCTTGACATTTATTTATTTATTGGTATGCAATATCTGGACATTGCATGTGCTACATACTACATAACCGTCCCTAAGTCCAATTAAAGGAGGAGGGCTACCAATCCCATTATCCATCCGAAAAATGGGGAGGGAGGTCCCAGACCCATTATTTATATCCAAAAAATGAGAGAAAGTTGCGATAGGTTAATAGCTATCATAAAACTTTTGTCGCGATTTTTAGAATGGGTCAAATAAATATAAACGTTAGGGCTTTCTTATTGTTGTCATCATCTGGATATTTATTTGCAAAATCCCAAACTATGAGTATTGTCTCCATTCTATCCCAATTAGCTTTTTGGGGCATATTGGTGCTTAGGTGACAATTGATTTTGGTGAAGTTAGAAAATGTGTTGAGTCCCATGATAGAGAGGGTGACATTTGGAAAATCTCAAAGAAGAGGAGGGCGTATTTGTAAAATCCATAACTTTGCAGCAAACACGATGTTCTCAAAATCCATGGAGTCGCAGCACCTCCTCCCTCCAATCCCTCTTCCTCTCCTTCTCCGTCACCAACCTCGCCTTCCCCTCAGCCTTCACCCATGACGTTTGCATTGTCATAGTTACTTCGGTGACGATGTCACCCTCACGGTGGAGATGGTGTGTGCTTTAGTTGATGTGAAGAGGGTGGTGGAGTTTGGGTTGGAGCGTGGGATGAAGGTTGTTCCAATCATTAACGCACAATGAGTTCTCATTTCTTCAATTCGTTGATTGCTTTGTTGGGTTAAATTTTTGTAATACATGTCTTCTACAAGAAATTCGTGATCGAAATGTTCCTACATTTGTGATTGAAATATTCATATTAAGTTAAAAGGAAAATTTTATAGGATCGCAATTAGGCCAGCTATGCTTTATGGAAGTGAATGTTAGGCTGCAAAGCAACAACAATTACTTAAAATGAATGCAGCAGAAATGAGGATGCTTAGGTGGATGTGTGGTAAAATTCGTAAATATAGAATAAGAAATATATAAATTCAAATACAAGTAGGAGTAACACCAATTGACACAAAGATTATGGAAGGACGGTTGCGGTGGTTTAGTTACCTGCAAAGACGGCCTACAAATGCCCCCACTAGCAAACTTGACTCAATAGAAACTGAAGAAATTTGACAAGGTATGGGTAAACCAAAGTTAACTTGGGACACATTAAATAGGAGGGATTTGAATGGTTTGGAAATCTCACCATCAATTGTACTTAATCGAGCACAATGGAAGAGTTTGATCCATGTAGCCGACCCCAGTGGAAGATTTGTGTTGTCTTCTACATGAAAAAACATAGAAAAATTAGTCTATTTTGGTTTACCTAGGGCGGGGTTGTACTATAGTATGGAATAAGGTGTATTTTTGTTGGATTTCACATATAAGACCATTCAAGACCGCAATCGGCGTTGTCACAAGGTAGGAGAAGAAGGTGCACGTTTTTTTTTTTTTTTTTTTTTTTTTTTTTTTTTTAATAAAATGTATCTTTGTCCTTATTAAAAGCTCTTGATGAGCAATTCCATGTTTACAAGAGTTCAGTGCACATGCCTAACAGGTCATAGTAGGCCATTAAAACTTAGATGGGTCAAGCTAACCGGTAGAGCGTAGGTGAACTTAGTGGGCCTGACGAGCCCACATATGACATAACTATAAGGATCTATAATGGACCTATCCTCGATGGACTTGAATTTGTCAACTCATGGTCTAGCATTTATAATGCATTTCATTAGACTCGAACCTTGTCTTCTTAGCAGAAATGCTAGACCTTGGCTACCGTAGCTATTCTGAGGTGGTTTTCTTTTTTTTTCTTTTTCTTTTTTCAGTACACCATCTCTTGACATTTTCTTTTTTTTTTTTTTTGAATACAATCTCGACATTAATTTTTTTTTAATACAATCTCTTGACATTTATTTATTTATGATATCTTTAAGTGTACAATCTCTTACATTTATTGGGTCTAAAGACATTATATATAGTCCACACAACAAATGGTGACCCCAAAGAAAAAAAAAGGAGGGTAATTGTGTTGCTTGTTCGGCTGTTCGAGTTGAATACGAAACACTAGAAATTGTTCTTCATAAAAAAAAAACGAGCATGGCCTCGCACGCTTTCTCTCTTGCTCTAACCCTAGCTTTGACAGCTCTTGTTTTTCCTCTGTTGGCCTCAGCGAACTCTGATGCTGACGCGCTTGATGCTCTTCATCACAGCTTGATTGATCCCGACAATGTGCTTCAGAGCTGGGATCCGACGCTTGTGAATCCGTGCTCTTGGTTCCACATCACTTGCAATCAGGACAATCGTGTCACTAGAGTGTGAGATATGATTGTCTTTGCTTCTCGTTATAGTTTTGATCAATTCTTAGTGGTCTAGATTTTAGGTTCTATGGGATTCTTATTGCGGTTGGTTTTTGTTTGGTTCCAATTTTGGTTTTGGTGGAAAATTGATTAAATGCGTTCGTTTTTTGTGATTTTGAGTTCCATTTGTTGGAGACTTTGAGTTTTGAACATAACTGATCTTGATTGTGAATTTGTGATGAAACATTGGTCCGTAAATCTCAATAATGTCTTTAAATCATATGAAGTTTCCGGGAAACTCTTAAATGATTGTCCTTTATTTCGATGCACTCTGGTTTGGATTGTGATTTGATTAGATTTATTTTTCAAGTTTCTACTTCTTTGTTTTTGGGTAAACTTGATTGTTTCACGTCTATTGTTCCTTTACTCAAAAGACTCTTTTGCCCAAGACTACCTAGAATGGATCAGTTTGTTTTTTAGCTATCATTGCTTGCAATTAGTTGATGACATATGTGATGCTTGTATTGTTGCTAATTCCTTGAATTATATAATCTTCTTTGGATCGTAGGAGGGGTCTTAATATTTTTCTTTTACTAGCAAAAAAAAACATGGTAATTCTTATTGAGGCGTGGAGGCAATTAAATCCATTCCTACTGCTACTCACGTTTGGCATGCAAAGCACACATGTTGGGGCCCTTGGATGATGGGTTTTTCATTTTCTATATGTTAACTCTATTGGGTTAATGCTTATTGCTTGCGCAATTTTTTGTGTTTGGATACAGTTTTGACTTTTGACTAATAGCTTTTGTGGTTTTCATTTTAATAGTTTCATGAAAACAAACCGTGAAATAGTACATTATACTAAGACGTTAGTTTTTGCAGGGACCTTGCCAACTCAAATTTATCAGGTCATCTGGTACCAGAATTAGGGAGACTCGAATATCTACAATACTTGTATGTTACTAAACTAGTTTCCTTACATGTAGTTATCTGAGCACTCATGAATAAACAGGAAAAGAAGGAGATGCCCTGTTTGGTTTTTAAAATGGTTTTGAACATGACTTCTACATTTCTTAACGACGCCAACAAGAAAGTCGTTAATTTTTTTTTTTTTTTGATGAAGTCAAGTTTTGTAACGAGTAGTAAATGTGTCCTTGGATCCACATAAAGCACCTTATTTCTAATTCTTATTTACTGTATCCATTTATATTATATTTATTTATTGAAAGTAGAATATGTTCTTTTGATGATTCCCTTGCAGAGAGCTTTTCGAAAATAATATTCAAGGAACAATTCCTTCAGAGTTGGGTAACTTGAAGAACTTGCGCAGCCTAGACTTGTTCCGTAATAGCATATCTGGTTCCATTCCTCCTACTCTGGGGAATCTGAAGTCTCTATTATTCTTGTAAGTTGTTGCCATTTGTTGTTCTCTGTTAGTTTAAGTTTGACTTCATAGGATTGTTTTTCTTTTTTTTTTTTTTTAATGTTTGACTTCTAAGTTAATCTCTTAAGAATGAGCAACCTTTCTTATATTTTTTCAGTCTTGATTAGTGCATTCAATGTTTAACTCGTTTGTTAGGCGCCTCAATGACAATCAGTTAACTGGGCGAGTTCCAAGTGAGATTGCATCCCTTCCAAATCTCAAAGTTTTGTAAGCCATGGCCTTCTTGATTCTTTTTGTCTGCCATGTTGATTGTTTTTTTTATTTTGGGAGAATTCTTGCTTCAGTTGATTGTATACCATGCAATTGGGCCTTCTAAATTGACCTCGTGAATTTTAAAGAAATTCATTGCATTAGGTGAATTCACCAGCAAGGAATTTTTGATGTCTTTCCTAGTCCTTGTGTAGAAAGCACACCAAGGATGTTGGTAATTTTGTTCAGTCCCGTGTCATTAGACTCCATTAAATTTTACGTGAGGAATTTGACAGTTGACACGCTCTTACCTACAGGCCTGTAGAATGAGTCTCAGTGCTTATATCATGCATATGATTAGTACTTTCTTTAGTTAACATCGAAAATTGACTTCATTTTTTATTTACTTCGTTCATTGACATGATATTCGATTTTTTTTTGTATGCAGCATTGACTTCATCTTTTGATTTACTTCGTTCATTGACATCTTAATTTTGTGAACTGTTAAATTAGCATTAGTTCAGAGAAATCGTCCCCATATAGTGAATAGATATGGCTGTAAATATAACGGCCTGTATGACTTGTTCATGTATAATATAATAAATGGATTTAGCTCTTGATGGTCTTAGCCTGTATTATTAGAATTTTCTATTGTCTCTAAGTGGGATGAAAATACTTTCGTGACCCCAATTTCACACACCATTTCCACGCGCTTGATTTTGACTGTTTATTTTCGCATCAATGTGTGTGAGCACGAAGATCGATGTACATCTAAGGGACCCCAATAAGTGCATGCGAAAATGGCATGTGAAATTGAAGTTAGATTAGCAATGTAGCAGGACTCATGTCGGCTATGCAGATGAGAACAATGTCTCCAGTGGATCAGAACAGTGTTCAAAGTCTTGTATTGTACTCTAGAAAGATTATTATTTGCTTAGACTCTCTTCTCTGTTGTATCTTGGAAATTGGAACTGCTTCATTGAACCTTCTGGTTTTGGATCAAAGTCTGAGTTACATCAGAAAGCATTAGAGTTGAAAGAATATGTCCATTCTAAGGAATCTTATATGCCAATATATATATTGTCCTAATGATCCTGTTAAGTGTGAATGTATTTGGTTTGATTGGTCTATGTGCACATTGTGCTGCAAGTACAAATCTATTATAATTAGTGACCAATTTTGCTCGAATTTTTAATATTTGAAACGCATGATGTTTTCCCATTTGACCAAAAAAGTTTTACTTGTCGGGGAAAAAGAAAAACCAAACAAATAAGAAAAGAAAAGTTAATTTTGGTTTCTTTCCCAACCTCCTTTCTCCGCCCCCTTTTCAAGTTTCAACAATTGTTATTATTTTGCCAGTATGGTGTTCAGTTGTGGAGAAAAAAATTAAGGGAGGCGAACTTGAACTAAAAAGTCATTGTCTACTCGCCTTTTGTATGGCCCGAAAATGTCTTAGTGTGGATTAATTAGTATGATTGCTATCAAATACCACTTGGAAAACCAAAAAAAAAAAAATTGTAGGAGAGGGCAACAACCACAACAAACCCTTAATCCTAAATTAGTTGGGGTTAGCTACGTAGATCAAACTTTTCCATTGCGCTTGATTTAGTGCAATTGATGGTGTGATTTTTAATAATGCACATCCACACTCATTTTTCACTACACTCTAGTTCTAATGTAGTGCGTCACTAGGTGGGAACACCCCAATGTTTTTTTTTTTTTTTTTTTAATCCATTTCATAAAGAGCAACAAAAGTTGTATGTTGACTGTCAACCTATCGCAACCCTCCCCTTTTTCTCGATTATAGATAATGAGTTTGTGACCTCCTTCCTCTATTTTCCGAGTATGCATAATGGGCATGATACCTTTACTTATAAGGTTATAGAGGAGTGTTGGTAGATTCAAAGTTCATGCCTTGTTATAGGACACTAATTGATGGCTAAAGATAGACATTTGAAACTTGAAACTTGAAAGCACATGCTTAGTCGACCCCTACTAATTTTGTAATTTGGGATTGATGCTTTGTTGTTGTAGATGCATTAAAGTATATTGATTGAGGCTACTAACTTATGTCTATGCTGAAGATAAACATTAGGCACAATATTAAGATGCAAATACATTAAGTACATTGATTAAGTGCAATCACTTATGTCTATACTTGTTTCAAAGTGGTTTAGGTTTGTTCCACTTATAAATGACTGTGTTATCAACTGTATCAACTACATCACAAACACACAATATATCAGTTGTATATTTGTTAGAACTTCAACTTTTGTTGGAGAATTATCCAAAGTCACACACCTATTTAGTAATAATCATGCGATACATCTTGAAATTTGAGTGATACATTTTAAGATATGTGTACACAAATCTCAAATGCATCACACAGCTTTCAAAGTAGTGTGGCATGGTATGTGATTTAATTTGTCAAAATATTATTTTCCTAAAACGTCAATGCGAACTGTACAAAGCGCTTTGTTGGAGTAGAGCAAAATGGAGTGCGAGAAAGGATAATCTAGGGTTTGCATTTCGATTGAGCCTCTCTAGGTAAAATTTCTTGTTCATGAAAGATTTTGATGTTTTGTATGGATCTTTGATGTGTATTGGTATAGTTTTTGTTCTGTTTCTTTTGCTTTCAAGTTTGTTTTTGGAGTGTGGGTGCTCGGTTTTTTGTTTCGAATTTTCACTTCTGGTGCGTTTTTGATCCTTTTAAGGGATACTTTTGTGTAGTGATGAAAATTACTGTGGAAATATGTAATATTGGAGACACACCCCACCCTACAAGAGACATGCCTTTTAAAATTAGGAAATTCAGACCCAAGACCTCGCGGAGGCCCAAGTGAACAACTAGTAGATCCTAACCACTACACCAAGGTACTGGTTGGTGAGTTTAGACTTGTTATTGAGTTGTGTTTTGAGAGACTCGCTACAGTTATGTTCAATTTTAAACGATTCTCTGCATGATTGCCTAGTTTTCTTTGTACATTTGAAGATCATAACAAAGTTCAATTTAAGGTTTTTTTTGTCACAACTTTTCAGTTGTAAAGATTGTATTTGCAATCTACTTGAGAAAAATACTGATTTGAAATCTCGATGAATATCAAATGTTTCTGTACAAGATAATAGCATAACGAAGTGTGTTTTCTTTTAATTTAAAGCTTATAAATACTAATGATATTTATTTCAGACTATGTTTCCTCAAAAATTGCGGTGGACATGTATGAAATTTACTTGCCTAATATGTAAAGCAACATGTGCATGTAATTATATGTTTTGGTTATGTCACTTGTTTAAAGATTATAAAGTTATGTATTTGATTATGTCATAATTTGGGATTCTCGCGTCCTTCCCACTCAGACCAACACTTGACTTGTAAATAGTTGCTTTTTTTTTTTTTTGACGTAGAGTCACGTAATATGTAGAACATAAGTTATGGGTAAAGATGAATATTTGTCATACCCAAAACAATGAACATTTGATGAAAGTTAAAAGCGCATACAAATGCAAAAACGACGACATAGCCTCAATCTCAAATTAATTGGGGTCAGCCGCATGGATCAAACTTTTCCATTGTGCTCAACATAATGCAACGTTGCTATCCAACGTTTATATACGTTTGATCCATTTCATGAAGAGTGACAAAAGTCTTACATTGGGTGTCAAACTATTGCAACCCTCTCCCATTTTTCAAGAATGGAAGTGAATGTGGTGTAGTTTGTAATTGGAATATCCCAACTAAGCTGAATGAAAATTTCACAGGACTGCAATTTGATCAAGTATGCTTTATGGAAGTGAATGTGGTGGAAATGAGGATGTTTGGATGGATGTGCAGTGAAACTCATAAAGATAAGAGTAAGAATTATGGAAATTCAAGGAAAAATAGTAGTAGTAGTTGTAGCACCATTTGATACAAAAATTAGGTAAGGACGGTTGCAGTGGTTTGAACACCTCCAAACACGGCTTGCAAATTCCCCAGCTAGAAAACTCGACTAAGTCGAAACCGAAGAAATTAGATGATGTAGAGGGAGACCTAATTAACTTTAGACGCATTGATTTGGAAAGCACATCATTAAGTGCATTAAATAAAGCGCAATAGAAGAGTTTGATCTATGTTGCCAACCCTAACTAAGTTTGGATTGAGGCTTTGTTAATGTTGTTATAAAATTTCTTGACATTTATTTATTTTGGTATACAATCTGTTGAGATTTTGTGTTTTTTATTGTGCACAATGTCTTGATATTTATTTATTTATTGCTAGCAATCTATGAGGCATTTATTTATTTGTTTTGATATATAATCTCTCAAAATTCATTCATTTATTTTAACTTGGTATATAATCTCTTGACATTTAATTATTCGTATATTTATTTTCGATATACAATCTCTAGAGATTTTTTTGGGTATACAATCTCTTGACATTATTTATTTATTTTTGAATACAATCTCTTGATATTTATTTATTTATTACATCCTTTAGTGTACAATCTCTTACATTTATTGTGTCTAAAGACACTATATGTAGTCCACACAACAAATGGTGACCCCAAACCCAAAGAAGAAAAAAAGGTGGCTATTCATGTTGTTTGTTCGAATATTTGAGCTGAATACGAAACACTAGAAATTGTTCTTCATAAAAAATGAGCATGGCCTCGCATGCTTTCTCTCTTGCTCTAACCCTAGCTTTGACAACTCTTGTTCTTCCTCTGTTGGCCTCGGCGAACTCTGATGCTGACGCGCTTGATGCTCTTCATCACAGCTTGATTGATCCCGACAATGTGCTTAAGAGTTGGGATCCGACGCTTGTTAATCCGTGCTCTTGGTTCCACATCACTTGCAATCAGGACAATCGTGTCTCTAGAGTGTGAGATCTGATTGTCTTTGCTTCTCGTTATGGTTTTGATCAATTCTTAGTGGTCTAGATTTTAGGTTCTTTGGGATTCTTATTGCGGTTGGTTTTTGTTTGGTTCCAATTTTGGTTTGGTGGAAAATTGATTCGATGCGTTTGTTTTTGGTGATTTTGAGTTCCATTTGTTGGGGACTTTGAGTTTTGGCCAAAATTGATCCTGATCCTGAATTTGTGATGAGCATTGGTCCGTAAATCTCAATAATATGCCTTTAAATCATATAAAGTTTCCGGAAAACTCTTAAATGATTATCCTTTGTGTCGAGGTACTCTGGTTTTAGGTTGTGATTTGATTATATTGATTTTCCAAGTTTCTAGTTTTTTGTTTTGGGGTAAACTTGGTTGTTCTGCTTGGTTCTTCCTTTACTCAGAAGACTCTTTTGCACGAGACTACTTATAATGGCTCAGGTTATCATGCTTGCAATTAGGTGATGACATATGCGATGCTTGTATTGTTGCTAGTTCCTTGAATTATATAATCTTCTCTGAATTGTAGGTGGGGTCTTAATATTTTTCTTTTACTAGCAAAAAAAAACATGGTAATTCTTATTGAGGTGTGCAAGCAATCTAATCCATTCCTACTGTTACTCATGTTTGACATGCAAAGCACACATGTTGGGGCCTTTGGATGATTGGCTTTTCATTTTCTGTATGTTTACTCAATTGGGGTAATGTTTGAATGCTTATGCATTTTTTGGTGTTTGGATACAGTTTTGACTAACAGCTTTTGTGGTTTTCATTTTAATAATTTCTTGAAAAATAAATCGTGAACTAGTACATTATACTAAGACGTTACTTTTTGCAGGGATCTTGCCGACTCAAATTTATCAGGTCATCTGGTACCAGAACTAGGGAGACTCGAGTATCTACAATACTTGTATGTTACTTAACTGGTTTCCTTACATATAGTTATCTAAGCACTCGTGCATAAACAGGGAAAGGAGATACCATGTTTGGTGTCCGAGTGTGACATGACATCTATTTTTTAATGTTTAATACAATGTTTGCATGTATGCTTTGAGGGTTTTTAAAATGGTTTTGGACATGACTTCTAGTTTCTTAACAAGGCTATCAAGAAAGCCCTTCTTAATTCTTTTTTTTTTTATTTTATTTTTTATTTTGATGAAATCAAGTTTTGTATCAAGTTGTAAATGTGTCCTTGGATCCACATAAAGCACCTTCTTTCTAATTCTTATTTTCGATATCCATTTATATTATATTTATTTATTGAAAGTAGAATATGTTCTTCTTTTGATGATTCTGTTGCAGAGAGCTTTCCAAAAATAATATTCAAGGAACAATTCCTTCAGATTTGGGTAACTTGAAGAACTTGCGCAGCCTAGACTTGTCCCATAATAGCATATCTGGGTCCATTCCTCCTACTCTGGGGAATCTGAAGTCTCTATTATTCTTGTAAGTTGTTTCCATTTGTTGTTCTCTGTTAGTTTAAGTTTGACTTTATAGGATTGTTTTTTTCTTTTTTTTTTTTTTTTTTATGTTTGACTTCTTAGTTAATCTCTTAAGAATGAGCAACCTTGCTTATATTTGTTCAATATTGATTAGTGCATTCAAATATTCATTGTTTTCCTTGTTTGCTAGGCGCCTCAATGACAATCAGTTAACTGGGCGAGTTCCAAGTGAGATTACATCCCTTCCTAATCTCGTAGTTTTGTAAGTCATGGCCTTCTTGATTCCCTTTTTTTCATATCTTTCTCTTGCTTTATGAGTTTCAGAATTTCTGAACAACAATGATAATTTTATCTCAGGAATGTCTCAAACAACCATTTGTCTTCAAACATCCGGACCTTTTGAGCACATTCTCTTGAATAAGTTAGTCCACTGTTGGTATTTTGTGCTCTTTCTCCATTTATCCTTTTATTCCTTTTATATTTGATGTTTGAGTGCCTTTTCACAAGAAACTTGACTCCTTTATAGGGTTGGGACTCAAACCCTCAGGAAAGTCATATTTAAGAAGAAATGGGCTTGGGAATTCTGTTGTGGGGGTTTTATCTGCCAAACATACATTACCATATATTCCACCTATGAATTTGGTTTAACAAAAAGGCAGCGACCATCATGTAACCTATCCGCGTTCATTGTTTTTTTTTTCTTTGGGAGAATGCTTGCTTCTGCTGATTGTATACCATGCAATTATGCCTTCTAAATTGACCTCTTGAATTTTAAAGAAATTCATTGCATTAGGTGAATTCACCAGCAAGGAATTTTTGATGTCTTTCCTAGTCCTTGTGTAGCAAGCACACCAAGGATGTTGGTAATTTTGTTCAGTTGTGTCATTAGATTCCATTAATTTTACTCAGAGGAATTTGCCACACTCTTTTACCTACAGGCCTGTAGAATAAGTCTCAGTGCTTATATCATGTATATGATTAGTACTTTCTTTAGTTAACATCGAAAATTGACATCATCTTTTGATTTACTTCATTCATTGACATGGCATTCAACTTTTTCTTTGCATTCAGCTTTTGAGGACCACCCTCGGCTGGAAGGTCCAGAACTGCAAGGACTTGTGTCCTATGATGTCAACTGCTCCTAAAATATAAGTTGATCTATTTTGTGAACTGAATGTTAAATTAGCTGTAATTCAGAGAAATCATCACCATATGATGAATACATTTGGCCGTAAATATAACGGCCTGTATGACTTGTTCGTGTATAATATAATAAATGGATTTAGCTCTCGATGGTCATAGCCTGTATTATTAGAATTCTTTATTGTCTCTATTTGGGATGAAAAATACTTTGTGACCCCAATTTCACAAACCATTTCCACATGCGCTTGATTTTGACTGTTATTTTCGCACAATGTGTGCGCTCGAAGATCGATGTGCATCTTAGGGTCCCCAATTAGTGCGTGCGAAAATGGCATGTGAAATTGAAGTTAGATTAGCAATTTAGTATGACTCATGTCGGATATGCAGATGAGGACAATGTCTCCAGTGGATCAGAACAGTGTTAAAAGACTAGTATTGTACTCTTAAGATTATTATTTGCTTAGATTCTCTTCTCTGTTGTATCCTTGAAATTGGAACTGCTTCATTGAACCTTCAAGGTTTTGGATCAAAGTCTGAGTTACATCAGAAAGCATTAGAGTTGAAAGAATGTCCATTCTAAGGAATCTTATATGCCAATATATTGTCTTAGTGATCCAGTTAAATGTGAATGTATTTGGTTTGATTGGTCTTTGTGCACATCGTACTGCATGTACAAATTGTATTATAATTAGTGACCAAATTTACTTGAATGTTTAATATTTGAAACACATTGATATTTTCCCAGTCGACCTAAAAAGTTTTACTTGCGGGGAAAAAGAAAAAGCAAACAAATCAGAACAGAAGTTAACTTTGGTTTCTTTCCCACCCTTCTTTCTCCGCCCCCTTTTCAACAGCTGTTATTGTTTTTGCAGTATGGTGTTCAGTTGCAGAGAAAAAATTAAGGGAGGTGAACTTTGAACTAAAAAAATCGTAGGAGAGTCGCCTTTTGTATGGCCTGAAAATGCTTTAGTGTGGATTAATCAGTATGATTGGCATCAAATACCACTTGGAAAACCAAAAAAAAAAAAAAAAAATTGTAGGAGAGGGCAACAACCACAACAAAGCCTCAATCCCAAATTAGTTTGGTCAGCTACATAGACCAAACTCTTTCATTGCGCTTGATTTAGTGCAATTGATGGTGTTCTTTTTAGTGAAGCACATCCATGTTCATTTTTCACTACACTCGAGTTTTGATGTAGTGCGTCACTAGGTGGGAACACCCCAATGTTTTATTTGTTTAATCCATTTCATAAGAGCAAAAATGGTTTTACATTGAGTGTCAACCTATCACAACCCTCCCCTATTTCCGGGTTATAAATAATGAGTTTGGGACCTCCTTCCTCCATTTTTCGATTATGCATAATGGCCTTGAGACCCCTCCTTATAAAATTATAGAGGGGCATCGACCGATTCAAAGTTTATGTTTTGTTATAGAACACTAGTTGATGGCTAAAGATAAACATTTGAAAGTTGAAAGCTCACCCCCCTGGGATTGAGGCTTTGTTGTTGTAGATGCCTTGTCATAGAACACTAGTTGATTGCCTAGTGTTCTTTATACATTAGAAGATCATAACGGAGTTCAATTTAAGCTTGTGACAAAACTTTTCAGTTGTAAAGAGTGTATTTACTGTCTACTTGAGAAAAATACTGATTTGAAATCTTGATGAATATCAAATATTTTTGTACAAGATAATAACATAACAAAAGTTTTTCTTCTTAATTTAAAACTTTTGTCTCAACATTTTGGCCAAATTGGTGAAAATATCATAATCTTTCAAGAACGTTGAGATTATATCCAAACCTTTGTATGGTAGGTGAGTTTATATCCTATGTTATTTTGAATTTCAAATTTACTTGTGCGGCACTTGAAAAATTAATTAAAAACCCACCATCTTGATTAAAAAATAACTTTTAAGTGCTACGACAGGAAATTTGAAAGTCAAAATAACGTTGGATACCAAGGTTAAGATATAATTTCAACTTTCTTGAAAGGTTAGGATATAATTTTAACTTTTAAAAGTGAGGATATAATCTCAAATTTCTTAGATGGTTAAGATATTTGTAGCTATTTGTCCCAACTTTAAATTCATAAAACATAAACTTGTCTTAATCTTAAGTGAAATTTCCACTTAACTGAAATGAAAAACATTTGACAGCAATTACATGCTAAGGATCTAAAGTGCACCATATCACTGAACACATATAGTTGCATGAAATCTTGGATCATACTCTTCTGTTGTATTTGGAGTATAGTGTCATTAGTTGCTTTTTATGGTTTTGTTTTGAGAATGAGTATTTACTTTCTAGCGCTTTTCTTGTTCATATGAATACTTTGTCCCTGTGTATTTGAAAGTATGTAACTTTTTCCTGCGTTTCAGGTGACTTGCTTGACCGCTAGCATGGATTTTTCATTTGATAGCGAATAACAAGGCCAATGCATTACCAAGTTCTTCATGATGAGATTGGCTTTTCTCGTGGGGGTGTTTGGTACATGGGATTTGGAAAACGGTAATTTCCTAGTTTTTGGTTCGTTGGAATTAACATTGGAATTCCAATTCATGTGTTTGGTACAAACAATGAATTTGATAACCGTTGAAATTATTCCTAACTACTTTGAATTCCTACATATGTGGTGATTCCAATCACCTTCCAAAATCCTAGGTATTTTAAATTCGAACATGGATCTTAAGTGTTTGTGTAAAATCTGTGTTAACTGTGTATATATCATCGAGCTTTTCTGATTTTTTATTTTATTTTTTCATTCAACAAAAAAATCAAAATATGCGTTAAGATTGATGTTCTTCGAGAAGCGTTAACCGGGTATTAATAATTAATAATCATTAATTTCATAGAGGACTAAGCAGAGAATTGGCGGCTCAAAATCTTTACATGTATTCATTGGCTTTGGTTATGTTAACATTTTGTTGTTACCATATGTGAGGACCACTGATTATCAAACATTTTTTTTTTCAGTTTGAATAAAATTCTTGTTTACTATAAAAAAAAATCAATTATGGGGTTTCGTAATATTATACACATATATGTATATATTTTTATGCTGATCAGCTATTCTTATTGGATCAAATACCAATTATGCCACCAATATTTATCTAATTATCACTTAGGTAATCTTTTAATGGTTAATTTTTAGCTGAATTTGCCTAATTACATACTGAGGCTTTATTTTTATTTTTACTTGTTATAAGTTCTAAAAAGCATTTTCACTTTGGGCTCTACACCTTTTTTGTAGCTCTACTAGAACCTAGGCTTATATGATTTCAAAAGAAGTCTTTTATTAGATCTTTTTCTCAAAAAAAAAAAGTCACATTCAACCAAACATTGGAATTCAATTTCATTGTAAATTTAATTCCTAGTTATTTTTTTATTGCAATATAAATTCTCCTCAATTTAATTTATGAATTCCCATGCACTAATTATCTTATCTGCAAGTAAATCTGGTGTTGGAATATGTCATCTATTAGGTACTCACTGAACTAAGCTTATTGTAGGACTCACTCCTGGAATTCTTATATTTTTTCAGGTACCAGTGCTGCACCACTGCCATTCTAGGTGGTAAAGTGTTAATTTTCATTTGGCAATTACTGTTAAGAGTTACATTTTGGTATTCATTTTTCTACATTACTGTCACGTTTTTTTTTCTTCCCGATATTTTTGATGCATTTGATGAAAGAAATTATGGCATTTGATTGGTTGGGGCTGCGCCAATTGTGGTTCACTTTTGTTGTTTTGTATTTGTTTACTCTGAGTTGTTGATGTTCAAAATCAAATCCATGAATATGCATTCTCTAAATTGATTGCTAGTTGGTTCTTGAAGTTTCTGGTGGAACTTCCCAAGTTCCCAGAACCTACGAAGCCCTCGGCCCTTGCGAGTTGCCAAATCCATATTTAGTACATCTGAAATTTTTTATATGCCATTAAAGACTTATTTATGTGTGGTTGTTTCCTTTCGTTCTTGTATACTTTCCTTGTTATCCACGGGTTCTATTGATTGTTGGCATTTATCCCATCAGTTGCTTACTTGCTTGTCTCTGATTAGTTTGTTAACAAGCTGATAACCTGGTAAGATTGAGTTCCATTGATACATGTTCTTTCTCGAAACAACATGCGTATTTAGCCCTTGGCTTTAGGTACTTGCTACTGTTCCAATTCACTTCTGTTTTGTTAGTTTTACGTGAAGACTTAAATATATATGTAATAAATACGTGACCAAGCTCATTTCTATTCTGACATTAGATGGACTGGTTTAGATTGCACGATAGTTTCATTCATAAGAATGGCTAGCATCTTATTTGTTTTTATATTCTTCAATTTGTTCCACAGTTGCTCCTAATTGCTTGGCTGCAAGTGCAAACCAGTTCAGTCAGTTTCTGAAGTTTGAAGATAATCATTTACCCTTAATTTAGTGTTTAAGGAAACACAATAAATAATAAATACCTTGTTTAACTTGATCAATTCCAACAAAAACATAATATATATATATATGGAGTCTTTCAGTCATCTACTCATCTTTATGACTTTATTTGAAGACTTTGATGAGTTTGAGATATTTTGACAATTAACTCTCTAAGGCTCGTTTGGCAATACTAGCTGATAATCTAGCTGATAGGTGAAAAGCTAGTGCTGATAACATGATAATCTAGTTGATTAATTAAAATCGTTTAAAACAACTAGTTGATTGAGTGGTTGATAAATGTAAAATGACATAAAAAGACATTTATAAAATAATTAAAATACATTACTCATGAGAGAAAAAAATACTTTTTTTTGGTGAAAATAAAGTGTTAAAAATATGCATTACTTGTACAATATTTTTTTTTGGTTGAAAACTAGTACAATATTATTTATTAATAATTTTATTCTACAATAATTATTAATATTAATTAAGAGTATTTGTAATGTGGACACTTTCATTTTGAGGTAAAATGGGTGCATGCTTTAAAAATAAAAATAAAAATTGACTAACCGAGCTCATACATGTCCCATGCATATGTATTCTTTAACTTTTTTTTTTTTTTTTTTTTTTACATGAATGTATTCTTTAACTTGAAAACAGGTGGACCGCGCATTTTTTTTGGTGAAGAATCGACACACATTTTCTAATATATATATTGGTGTTTTATCCCGCATGTAATGTCGGAAATTTTTTATATTTCTTGTGATAGGTTCAGCCTAATATTATGTAGATCAAACTACCCATAAAGGGTAAAATTGGAAAACACAACATAATTCGTCAGTTAAAAAACAAAACACTACTCCATGTAGCCGACCCCAGTTAATTTGGGACTGAGGCTATGTTGTCGTTGTTGTTGTTGTTGTTATACAATCTCTTGACATTTATTTATTTATTTGATATACAATCTCTCTACATTTATTTATTTTGGTATACAATCTTTTTATATTTTATATTTATTTGGTATACAATCCCTTGACATTTATTTCTTTATTTATTTTATTTTGTATACAATCTCTTGACATTTATTTATTTATGAATATGCTATATCTGGACATTTATTTATTTGGTTTACAATCTCTTGACATTTGTTTATTAGTATTCAATCTTTGGACATTTGTTTATTTATTTATTTATTTTGATATACAATTTTTTGACATTTATTTATTTATTTATCTTGATATACAATCTCTTGAAATTTATTTATTTTTCGGTATATAATTTTTTTTTTATATACAATCTCTTGAGATTTATTTATTTATTTATTATATTTTTTAGTGTACGACCTCTTACATTTATTGGGTCCAAACAATCTATATGCAGTCCACACAACACATGCTGACCCCAAAGAATAAAAAAGGCGGGTACTTGTGTTTGTTCGATTGTTTGAGCTGAACACTAAACACTAGAAATTGTTCTTCAACGAAGACGAGGATGGCCTCACATGCTTGGTATCTCGCCCTAACTCTAGCTTTGACAACTCTTGTTCTTCCTCTGTTGACCTCGGCAAACTCTGATGGGGACGCGCTCGACGCTCTTCATCACAGCTTGATTGATCCTGACAACGTGCTTCAAAGTTGGGATCCGACGCTTGTCAATCCCTGCACTTGGATCTGAATCACTTGCAATCAGGACAATTGCGTCACCCGAGTGTGAGATTTGATCGTCTTTGCTTCTCATTTTGGCTTTGATCGATTCCTAGTGGTCTCTTGGTTTCTTGGAATTCTTATTGCGGTTGTGTTTATGTTTGGTTCTAATTTTGGTTTTGGTGGAAAATTGATTCAACGAGTTTTTTTCCTATTGATTTTGATTTTCATTTGTTGGATACACCAATTTTTGGCCAAAGCTAATCCTAATTGTGTATTTGTGATGAGCATTGGTCTGTACAACAACAACAACATAGCCTCAGTCCCAAATTAACTGGGGTCGGCTACACGGATCAAACTTTTCCATTGTGCTCGATTAAGTGTTGCATTGGTCTATAAACTCAATAATTTTTCTTTAAATCTTATAAAGATCATGGGGAACTCTTAAATGATTATCCTATGTATCGAAACACTCTGGTTTGGGTTTTGATTTGATTAGATTGATTTTCCAAGTTTCCGCTTCATTGTTTTTTGGTAGGCTTGATTGTTCTTCTTCCTTTACTCAGAAGACTCTGTTGCACAAGACTGTAATGGCTCAGGTTGTTTTGTTGGCAATTGCTTGCAATTAGCTAATGACTTATATTGTTACTAATTCCTTGAATTATATAATCTTTTTTTATTGTAAGGAGCCGACAAGGTAGGGGTAGACCAAAGTTAACTTGTGACGTATTAATTAGGAGGGATTTCAATGGTTTGGAAAGTTCGCCATCAATTGCACTTAATCGAGCACAATAGAAGAGTTGATCTACGTAGCCGACCCCAATTAATTTGGGACTGAGGAGATGTTGTTTGTTGTTGTAAGGAGGGTTTCGAAATATTTTTCTTTTACGAGCAAAAAAACATGGTATATAGTTCATATTTGGATAAGCCGGCAATTTAATCCATTGCTACTGCTAGTCATGTTTGATATGTCAAATACAGAAGTTGGGGCCTTTGGATGATAGGTTTTTCATTTTCTATTTGTATACTCTTGGGGTGATGCTTGAATGCATATGCAGTTTTCTTTTTGGATACGCTTTTGGACTAATAGCTTTTGTTGTTCTCATTTAATAGTTAGATGAAAAATAAATCATGAAGTTCATTATGCTAAGACGTTGCTTTTTGCAGGGACCTTGCCAACGCAAATTTATCTGGTCAGTTGGTACCAGATTTAGGGAAACTCGAGTTTCTACAATACTTGTACGTTACTTAACTAGTTTCCATACAAATAGTTACATGAGCACTCATGCATAAACAGGGAAAGAATTGATACCCTGTTAGAAGTCGAGCCCAACATCTATTTTCTGTTGCTGAATACCAAGATTTGTATCAAGAAAGCCCCTCTGAATTTTTATTTTTTTTGGTGAAATTGAGTTTTGTATCAAGTTGTAAATGTGACCTTGGATCCACATAAATATAGCATCTTCTTTCTTATTCTTATTTATAGCATCCTTTTGTATTATATTTATTTTTTGAAAGTAGAATGTATTCTTTTCTTTTCTTTTTTGATGATTCTGTTGCAGAGAGCTTTTCAAAAATAATATTCAAGGAACAATTCCTTCAGAGCTTGGTAACTTGAATAACTTGATCAGCCTAAACTTGAGCTTTAATAACATATCTGGGTCCATTCCTCCTACTCTGGGGAATCTGAAGTCTCTAGTATTCTTGTAAGTCATTGCCATTTGTTTTTCTCTGCTTATTCAAGTTTGCTTCATAGGTTTATTTCTTCTTTATTTTCTTTTTTAAGTATGACTTCTAAGCTTGATTTGTGCATTGAGTTTTTAACTTGTTTATTAGGCGCCTCAATGACAATCAGTTAACCGGGCGAGTTCCAAGCGAGGTTTCATCCCTTCCAAATCTCAAAGTTTTGTAAGTCATCGCCTTCTTTTTATGATACATCTTTCACTTGCATTATGAATTCCAGAATTTCTGGACAACATTGACAAATTTTTTTCTCAGTAATGTCTCAAACAACCATTTGACAATTCCGACATCCAGACCGTTCGAGCATTTTCCCTTGAATAAGTAAGTCCTCTCTTGGTATTCTGAGCACTTTCTCAACTGATCGATTGTATGCCATGCAATTGTACCTTGTAAATCGACTTCGTCGTGAATTTAAAAGAAACACATCAAGGATGTCGCTTTTTTTTTTTTTGCTCATATTCCATTCATGGTGAAGGTAGAACAGACCGTAAATCGGCGCCAAAACAAAGTTTTATGATATACAAGTTTGGCTTTGAATGTTGAGTCTAATGATATAGTAATATTTTGACACAATGTTTACGACTTTTGAAATCCAGATTTTAGGACCTGAAGTGGACTAAAGGAAGGCTTATCAAGTGGATCTTTATAAAATAATAATGATGTTTATTTCAGACTATGTATCCTCAAAAATTTAGGTGGACATGTATGAAATTTACTTGCCTAAGATGTAAGGCAACATTTACACCACCTAATTATATGTTTTGGGTATGTCACTTGTTTAAAGATTAATAAAGTTTAAGTATTTGATTGTCACAATTTGGGATTCTCGCGTCCTTCCCACTCAGACCAACACTTGACTTGTAATGGCTGCTTTTTTTTTTTTTTTTTTAGAGACATTAGGCTGACAGAAAAAAAAAGGGAACGGACACCTCCCCTTACAATTTTTTAATTTTCAACATAAACATCATAGATAAAAAAAAATCTTCAATGAATGCAAGGTAAAGCATCACATCATTATTGTCTAAGTTTTAAAATTATATGCCCACATCACAAAAGTTTTAAGAAAGGAGAGATCATTCTCAATAGTTTAAATTAATGATGTCCCTTTTTTTGAAATTGTTGTTTGGAACCGTCTCGTATTTTTAAACGGACACAAAAAATTGTCTAGACCTGTGTGTTTTTTACAAAAATATTGCCCCGAACTCGTTTATAGTGGGTCTGGACAAAATCGAACAAACAGGTCTTGACAACTTTTGTCAGCCCTAACGTATAGTCACATAATATATATAAAACATAAATTATGAGTAAAGACGAACATTTCTTGACCCAAAAAAATACAAAGTTAAAAGCACATACTTATATGTTTCTAGATGTAACAACAAATTAGTTTCAATTTTAAATTAATTAAGATCGGATACATGGATCAAACTCTTTAATTGTGTTCGATTTAATGCTACGTCGCTAGGTGAGAAAGCATCAACGTCTATATAGGCTTGATTTATTTCATAAAGAGTTGCAAAAGTTTTAAATGATTGTTAACTTATATATCGCAATCCTCTCTCATCATGCGGTATAGAAAATAAGCTTCAGACTCCCCTGTTTAGTTCAAATGCATTAAATTGTATGAGGGCCGCTAAGGGCACCCCACCAGTTAATGAAGGCACCCAAAGTATTTGTAAAAATATCAGCAAAAGTGGAAAAGACTATTTTGCCCTTGTATATATAGTGATTCCAACCTCACAAATCATTTTGACAAAGAAAAAAAGGCACCCCACCACAAGGTTGAACCACAAATCCACACTGCGTTTGTCGGCGTTGATCGATTATTCGGATTGTCATAATTCCACAGCGAGGTAACAATGTTTGACAACCATATTTGTGTTTTTTAGAAAAGTTGAGTTGTGTATAACTATGAAAATGATGATTTGTTTGTGAACGTAGGTTTGGTAATTTATTCCAATCCGAACTTGACTCCACTATATAATGGAGGATTGTACCGTTTCATGGTGCTGAGGAGGTCGTACTTGAGGTATTTTTGAAAATGTTTTGTGTATTCGTTGCGGTTAACCGAAGGTTCGTCTCGGGTGGTGCGCGATTGTTTCGCCTCGCAGACCGAGATGTAATGTAATCTCTGGTCGTAGAGGACCGAATGTTTCGCGTATCCGACGGAACGTTAAATCCGATAGTATTCGTTGACTATCTGGCCGTACGTGAGCGATACCACTAAGCTAGTTGCGGCCATGTACGACCGAAAACATGTTTTTTTGGATGTTATTGTGATGTGCTTGTACATTTCGGTTGATTATAATGTTACACCGTTTGTATTTGTGTAATGCCGGTTAAGCCGCCTTATTTCCGTACTACACGGACACGTTTACACCTTGTAGGCCATTTCCAAGTAGAGAAGCAAAGCAGCTTCATGGCTTCAAATGATAGGCCGTGAGAACATGTTCGTGCTAGTGACAAAGCACTCGACGCCGGTGGCATTAAGCGCAGGGTAGGGTGAAAATTGCCCTGCGAGAGGTCGGGACTTACAGGGGAATGTCACAAAGAGTTGGTAAGGGTAAAGCGGAAAAAATAGCTTCGAAACCAAGAAATGAAGAAGAAGACGAAACGGGGAGGACTCAAACAGTACGAAGAAATGTGGATGCCCTTTCCTTATCAACGTAAAGGAAAATGCCGACTCGTTGTGGTATATCATCGTTATATGTGGGAGGCACAATCACGAGCCCGCAAAACACTTGGACGGCCATTCTTTTGCCGGAGATTGGATAAGGCTGAGCAGAAGTTGTGGTGCAAATGACAAAGGGAATGTGAAGCCAAGGGACATCCTAAATACGTTGAAGCAAAGAGACGTTGGTAACGCATCGACAATGAGGACTATATATAATGCAAGACAAAAAGCCCGAAAGGAGGATGCGGGTGGGAGGACTCAAATGCAACAACTCTTGCACATTTTGGAGAAGAATAAGTGGTTGTCATGGCATAGGAAGGATCCCGATACGAATGTTGTCACGGAGTTATTTTGGTCACATCCCGACTCAATAAAGTTGGTCGTGTGTTTTCCATCGGTTATTTTGATGGATTGCACGTACAAGACAAATAGGTACCGAATGCCTTTGTTGGAGATTGTTGGCATCACTTCTACGCACTTGACGTTCTCCGTTGGGTTCGCATTCTTATCATCGAGAGTCATGGGCATTATGTTTGGACACTTGAGAAGTTGAGATCCATATTGGACGGGTGGCCTAAGCTCGACGTGCTTGTTACCGATAGGGACTTAGCCCTTATTAGTGCAATAGAAGAAGTTTTTCCGCCTCGTCTCACCTCCTTTGCTCTTGGCACATCAACAAAGTTGTTTTGTCTAAGACTAAGAAGATGTTTGGGGAGAACGATGGTTTTGCGCGTTTTATGGGTAGTTGGACGAGCGTGATGTATGCCAAGTCGGAGGCGTTATTTGAAGTTAGGGTGAATGACCTCCGTTTTGAGTTTGGGCATGTAAAGTGGTCTTATGGAGTACTTGGACAACACATGGTTAAAGAGCTACAAGGAGAAATTTGTCTCGGCTTGACAAATAGACTTATGCACTTTGGGGAAACGACAACTCGAGGGTGGAGTCTCGCACATTCTACTCGAAGGTACACCTGGGAACAACAAAGCTAATTTTGAGACTCTATGGAATGTGGTTGATGGACTCCTTAGAATCCAACACAACAATATCAAGGCATCGTTTGAGCTAAGTTTGAATGTCGTCCAACATGAGTACGTTGATGAGTTGTATCGACGATTGCGCGGTTATGTGTCTCAACGGGCGCTTAGCCTAATTAGAGATGAATTGGCCCGGGGAGAGGATGTTGGTCACGATTCCACTCGTTGTGGTTGCGCGATACGCACCACACATGGCCTTCCTTGTGCACATGAGCTTAACCATCATATATTTGCTGGGACGCCCATCCCTCTCCAGGACATTCATGTTTACTGGCGAAAGTTGAGTATGATACCTGAGAGTCCGGTGGACTCGTCTGGGTACAACGTGCACGATGAGATTGAAAGGGTGTTGGCAAAGTTTAATGCATGCAGTAATGAGGACGATCGACTCAAGATTATTCAAAGCTCGGGAGATTAGTCGACCGTCGTCTACTCCTGTGTCAGTGCCGCCGCAAAAATTAAGACAAAAGGGAGGACACCGGGTCGTTGAAGAGAAAACACGAGTGTCCCGATTCTTCAACGAGACGGCTGCCGAGTGAGTTTGAGTACGTGCTATCGACTCGGAGGCCTCAAGTTCTAGGCGTAAGAGAAGTAAAGTTGTTCCTAAATCGCTCGCGTCGTGGTAGTCGACGCAAGCACAACGCAACTAACATGGCTTACGGTCATTGCGTAGATCCGGATTTGTTGCTACATGTCGAGGGCATCATCGATGTGCTAGCCGATGGGAATTGTGGATATAGGTGTGTTGCGCATGGGCTTGGACTACCAGATGACGACGGTGGCGGATCGTCCGTAGTAAGGATGTACGATGAGCTTATCGGGCATGAAAACCATTGGCGCGAAGTGCTAGGTTCAAAGTTACGAGAGTGTGAAGATTGCGGTGCATTGCGTAGAGAATCAAGTTGGTGCAACTTTCCAAGAATGGTTCACACTTCCAGACATGGGATTGTTAGTAGCCACTGCAGTCAATGTGGTTCTCGTCAACCTATCGCGGGAGTGCCTCCACATTTCTACCTCTACGTAGTGCTCCACCATCCACCGGTCACAGCAGATCTGTCATTGTCATGATTAATGACAGAATATACATTGGCTTAGGGTATGTGATGCGAATTTGGTTGAATTGTTATGTTGTTTCCCGACAATATGGTAATGGTGTACTGTTCACATTGATAGGTGTTGCTGAGCACGAATGCACCCTTGCCATCCGTATACCCGTCGTAGGTACGGTATGCTCAGGATAGTGCGAAAGGTTGGCGAGATAGATTCGTATTCCGAGACATCGCGCCCGTTGCAACTCTACTTGATGCCACCATATCCGTTGTAGATTTGGGTACACCGTAGTGTTACAACGGAACAATGCAAATAGTTTGGTTGTACAATTTGTAATTTTCAAAGTTAGGATATAAAATGATTGAAAGTTAGTTTCATTTGTTGTTCAAAATGGTTATCGGAACATTCGCGTTTTGGCCATGCATGACCGAAACGAATGTTCAGCCTCGCTGGTCATTCGCCACCGTAACTTAACGCTTAAGCTCGGCTATGAGAGACCGAAACCGTCCTTATAGTCTCTCTGACGATGGGTACCGAAAGTTCCACCCGACATTTGAGTGGCCGAGTGACCGACACAACATGAAAAAATTTCTTCGAATTCCAACCCACAAACATGGACAATGAAACATCATAAACAAATCATGATAATGTACTCAATGTGCAAAGGAGACATATAAACCATTAAAAAGTGTATGTAAAATGTAATACAAATGTCTATCCCTCCAACATCGAGGGTTGGTCATTGCTTGGGTTTTTTCACGTTCTTCCTTCGATACTCCTTCCCATGCATTCTCTTCTCGGGTGCCACCATCGGTCGAGGCAGCCGAGATGTGGCCGGGCCGAGGGTGTGGAAGTGCTACCATGGTGGGAGTGCCTCGGCCCGGTTCGGTAGGGCCGGTTGTCGCGTAGGGCCGGTTGTCGCGGTTGTCAGGTTTGCAAGGTCGCGGAAATGTACTCGTGGGGGTGGGACTTAAATTCCTTCCCGAAAGGAGGTTGACCATGCATTCAATGTGGTCCTAGCCGAGTCCAAAGTAGACATCTCTGGGGAGGTCCATCCATCGCAACGCCGCGTCCAAGGCTCGCCTATTGCGCCGGTGAAAATTTCGGTTATCACAAATACTCAACATTGCGGAAATAATTATAAGTGCCATATTACGTATAACCATTCCAATACCTCAAGTATCTCGTTCTCTCGCTATGGTCGAGGCGACCATTACACGGTCCTCAAAGACCGGATTCGTGATAACAGGATGAGACACTTTGACGAACCAAGGGAGTAGTAGTCCGTGTAGCCGTAAACTCAAATACCGCCTTCTCGCCCTAACTTCAAGCAGCCAACACATGGTTCCTCCATCGCTCCCAATTGTCTTGTTCGAACCCATACTGACGGAGTACTTGTTTGCAATCGGGCCTCGTGTGCTTCCAATGGACGGTAAGGAGGATCTCGGTATCGACCGCACGTGGCCAAACTGTCTTAGAATCCTCTCCGGTGGTAGGGCTCCACCACATCCATGTACTTGATCTTCCCACCGTAAAAGGCCATCGCTTGCACAACGCCATTTTCCCTTAAATTCACATACGGGTCCCAAGTGACCTACAAAATATTCAACATATAAGCGCGGGTGTAAAGTAAATTACCAAATTTGAGTACGTGCTTAAGAGGACATCGAGGTCATGGATAGGCACTCACCTCACTTGGTCGCAACCTATCCAAGGTTCTCCTAATGGCCCCGAGCTTGTCAACATTCGCAACCGTCTCGTGCTTTTGAATCCATCCGGAGACACGAGGGTGCACGTAGTCCACGTACTTCGCATGGGCGTGGCTGCACCAAGTTTGAAATGGTCATACACCCATCCCCGCATATAACGTTACAATGTTAGTTACTCCACAATTGCAATTTGGGCGAATCGAACAAAAGAATGCCTATTCCGTATATTTAAAAACAAACCTCAAGCAATGTGAGGTAGCCAAGCAACTGGGACACTAGACTCTCGTGGCGGACCCCAAGTGTCGATACAAGTAGGCCAACGCACTGCTCCCCATGCGTAGTTCCCTACGTCGTCCAAGTCCTCAAGTAGCTTCAGAGCGCGATCGACACCCGAGACCCACTCTTATCGGCAAAAAGAGTGCACGACAACAAGTACAAAGCAGTACGCTCGGCCGTGCATTCCACAGAGGATAATTTTCGGGTATCGAACCAGCCTTTGGGGCACCATCGACTCTTCAACCAATGTTTGCGCACCGTGAGCCCCTTGGTGATATTCACCTCCTCCTCCGCCTCCTCGGCGCTAACCCCAAGAAGGTTGGAAACCATCTTGATAGCGTCGGAGCGAGATTCCTCCGTGTACCTAGCAAATTTGTCCACTTCTACAACTTTGCCCGTCACAGGATCTTCAGAGGAAGCTCGACATCCTCTAATGAGATAGACATTTCACCAAAAGGTAGGTGAAATGTGTTCGTCTCCGCCGCCACCGCTCCACAAATGCAGAGATCAACTCCTTGTTGGCTCATGCAGTATGAGCAGCCTATCGCCGCATTCAACCCGAACGCCGAATAATCCTCTCGGAGTCCCGCCGTGTCCGGTGACACGATCAGTAAATCCCATTCCGCTATTTGAGCTCCGTGATTGATACACTTAAGAACGGCCGCTCCCGCAAATGTAAAAACATTTCGTCATTATGTGAAGACATGAGTGTTAAGTTAATAATTTCAATGATATTGAAATTACCTCATTCCTCCATATCGATAAAGCCACATGATCCTTGAAGCTCTTCAAAGAACGCCCGTCTATAGGACCACCGGGGAATGGAGCACGCGCCTCAAAAGCCACTTCTCGCTCTCCTTCATCATGGCCGCCTCCACCTCTTCCGCTCCCCCCACATTACGATCTCGTGTCTATCATGGTTGTCATGGCATCCGAAGAGTCACCGCTACTTGACTCCGATGCATGCCCCTCCTCTTCTCCTCCCAAGCAACAACAAGATCCTCGTGTCGCCCGCATTGAGGGTCGAACCCTCATCGTGCAAATGTAACCTTCCACGATTGCCATCTACCTTGCCTTGCCCTTACCATCCCGATTCTCCTTCTCTTCTCTTTCCAAGACGATGTCGTTCGGGGTCTCCGCCACCTCGCCTCTCGTTCGCCTCGGGACCTCGCCTCCAGCCCTCTTCCCTAGTCACCGGTTGTTTTGACGAGCCATACCCGCATAAATTACAACATATAAGCGCATGGAACATATCCCAACTTAAATTTACAAAAAAAAAAAGTCCAAATCATCCATTTCTTATGTCTCACAAGTGGTTTGTGAAACGACATATATTTTCTGGTCACCCACGACCGACAATTCCTCCAATGTATCGACATTGAACAACCGAGTCTAATGAAACGGTCTCTGTTTTGCGCCACCGAGATGAATTGACCATTCGAATTCTACAAGCTCTCTCGCCACTCACGACCGAGCCTACCTTTACACTCACGCATGGTACAACCAATAGTACGCCCAAATTCTCGGTTGTACACCACCGCCACCACATTACCTAGAAGTACTTCCATCTCTCGTCACATTTGGACCGAGAGACCTATAGTCATCTCGGTGGTCGCAGGCGAGATCTGTGTGATCTTTGCTCGCCTTTGTAGCCGACGCTCGATTTCCCCAAAATTTGGCTACTCTCTGGCCATCCTTGTCCGAGAGCATAACCACATTCTCTTCCCCGTGTGGCCGAGAACCGCGAATTCCCGAGTTCTTACACTAATGAACAACCCACCACCGTAAATCACAACTACTCTTCCAAATGTAACTTAATAACACTAAAAACGTACCTTCAATCGACCGATTTCCCGCAAATAATGTGTGTTCGAAGATGTTCAACGAACCCTAACTTCGAGACGAAATCGCCCACACCACGACTCGACGAATCGCAAAAAAACCGTCAAACGGAGGAGAAACACAAGGCGAGACACGTTTTCGGAGATTCCCCCACCGCACGGCTCACACAAAACGCCTTCTTCGAGTCCAAAGGGTGGAAGACGGTGGGGGGGGTGGTGGGGTCAGATGGATTTCCACGAGGGGTAGTTTAGGTATTTCGGGTGTAATTTTTGGGTGCCCAAGGTAAATCGGTTTGTGCCCACATTAACTGGGTGCCTTCATTAACTGGTGGGGTGCCCTTAGCGGCCCTCAATTGTATTGATATGCGTGTTTCAAAGTCGTTTAGAACCTTGGTATCCAATGTGGAAGCTTTGCTGGCAAATGGCTACGTTTAATGAACTTTACAAGTCTACATCACAAAATATGTAACCTTTTTATGGAAGAGATTCAAAAGAACTTTCAAAAGTATGAAGTTCGAAACATGACCCAATATATTAGAGTTTGCATTGATGAAATGACAGCCCAAAGAACGAAGGAGTGAGAAAGTAATTGAATGATGGCTCAAGGTTTGGAGTTGAGTATACACCAAAATGCTAAGGTTAGATGATGTCTCCAATTCAATCACCTTTTTTTGTATTAGAATAACTAGTCGATTCTCTGTGTTCTATGCATAAGTTATTAAAACTTCAAGAGAAAATTAATAAACTACTAATTTACATGAATATATTGTAATATTTTTTATAATTAAAATTATAATTCACAATAATGAACTCGAAATATATAATAAAGGATAACAAATATTTAGTTATAAATCACGCACTTATCAAACATCTTAAACAATCATTATAATAACGAACATAGAGATTTAAAGTTGTTGATCGCACTGCAAGATTCTTGATACGTCTTGGAGTGTCGTGTAGCTCAACAATCGCCATGACATTGCATTCGAGTGTGAAGAACTCTATGAGAGGTAATTTGATGTTGCTAAAACATGCAATAATTGTGAACTTATGATCTATATATATAAAGAGAAAATTAATGATTTGTATAAATGATGTTGCAGTAACCAAATGAATGGTGTACAATTTGAAATGTAAATTAAATACTTAGAAACAACTATTCGTTAATCAATAAAAGAATTTAAATGCACTTAATTGTTATTTCGATCAAATACAAACTATAAATAAATTCAATAAATGAGGGAATGAATATATTCCTTGAAATAGTCAATAACACATAAATAAATATCTTAAAATAAAAAAAATTAGAAAATTATATTGGTGAAAAGAGAATGCATGTTAACTTTTTCTCAGCTCCAACTTCTATAATATATATATATATATATATATATATAGATTTATTTGAGATTATTCTTAACACCCCGCAAGTCTAATGGGCAATAGTTAAGTTTTGATTTGAATTAATTATGACAACTAATAATCAATTTGGACAGCTCAAATTAACGAGGCATTGGCCAACTCTTGGCAATTAGTGAACTAATATGGTCCAACGAGGCACATATATACTCTATTGATTTTCCAAAACTTAAGATTTGCTAATTTTTATTTTTTATTATTTATTCATATTATTTTTAATAAATTATTTAACTAATAAAAAACTTCAAAAAATTTTCCAAACTTAAGGTAAATAAAACAAATTTAATGTATTTAAAAAATTTAAATAGTTAAAAATAACATTTTCATTGTTAGTGGATTTGACATTTTTACTATTCACAAACGTCAAAATAGATGAGAAAAATGGTGTTTTGTCGGATATGCTATGAACTATGAAGTGGTTTTTGCGGTATTTTTTTTGATGCTTCAATTTCTTTAAGTATTTTTTTTGACAAAATTTCTTTAAGTATTTAAGTACTATAAAAATATGTTTCTCTTTTTTAATTTATATAGCTTAATGTTTATACCAAGAAATACGAAAAATAACAAAAAGGCGATATTGACAGAGTAAAAAAATGGGCTCTATTAAGAGCTTCTGCTGCCCAACGTCATTTTGGTGGTAAGACCTTTTTGGTAGACCCCATAAAATTTTATATTTTTTATTATTTTTTGTAGGCCCCACAATATAAAATGGAATAAAAAATTAAAGGAAAAGAAGATTATTGTGATTTGGCTTAAAATATAGTATATTGAGTCGGAGATGAAAATAGTGTTTTATGAAAATAATGTTTTTGATACTTTTTTACATTAAAATTTAATGAAAGTTCCACCGCTTTGGTGCAATGCATTGGAGATGCCTTAAGGGGCAACAACAACAACATAGCCTCAGTCCCAAATTAATTCGTCCCATCGATATACGAATCAAATTTTTTATTGTGCTCGATTAAGTGTAATTGATGGTGAGCTTTTCAAACCATTCAAATCCCTCATAATTAATGCATCATATGTTGTCGAATTTCTACAGTTTCTATTTAGTCAAGTTTTCTAGTTGAGACATTTGTAGGCCGTCTTTGTAGGTGACCATATCATTGCAACTGCATTCCCTAACATTTGTATCAATTGGTGCTGCTCTTACTTGTTTTGAATTTCTATATTTCTTATTACAAGTTTTACCACACATCTACATAAGTATCATTATTTCTGCTATGTTCATTTTATGTAATTATTGTTGTTTTACCGCTTAACATTCACTTTTATATAACATAATTGGTGTGCTTATAAATTTTTTTTTATTTAATTTAATAAAAACATTTTGATCAAATAGATGCTCTAAGGGGCAAACTTGACAAATAAAAGTGTACGAATGAAGGTTACATTCAGGTATTTTTCAGACTACTGGATTTTATGACAGTAACAAACAATGTTAAATACCTATTCATATTGAGCTTTTTTATAAATACTATAATATTTTTTTTTCTTGCAAGGTTATAAATACTGTGTATGACTTTATGTAACAATGTCATGCTCATGCAACACAAGGTAACATCACGTGACTTAATTGATACATTTTTACAGGCAAAAACACCTTGTAGTCCCTGAACTTGATACTTTTATATATTTTCAAAAACATGCACGAAGAAACGCATCATAACGAGTAAATCAAATAATTCAAAAAACAATGCATCAAATACTAGTTTAGGAGTATTTTGCAACTCTAACTCTAAGACTTTCGCTATATAATAATTAAACTTTGTAGATGTACCTAAGCACTGTAGGTTAACTTCAAATAATTTACTCTGATCACAAAGTCTAAATTTAAAATAGAGATAATACGTGTTTATTTATACTCATATTAAATTAATTTATCACAATTCGCTAGTCATAAATCAAGAGAGACTAAATATATACCTTCAAAAGATGTTATTACTAGATGATAGCAAGAATATTAATGACATTAAATTAGATTAGAAGAACATGTCCCTAAAGTTTTAAAAAAGAAAGTAATAAAAAAATGTTCTTTCCCCAATTAAAACAAAAACCCTAACTCCAGAAATTCGAAATCCACGGCCAGAAAACACTCATGCATGTGTACGGCCGAGATTCAATGGGCACAACACCCTAACATTACGCTCGGCCCCACAGGATCGTGCCCCAAAATGGCGTCAATTCCTCTCTTTATCGTCACTCGATGAGACCCCACGCACGCTGATGCGCATTAATAACGGCCAACACAAATTCACTGCGCCGTAACCGAGGGGCAATTCCGTCTTTCCACCTATAATGACCGCACAAATACACTGCGCCAGGCGTTTTAACAGAGGGGCAATGCCGTCTTTCCACGTAGAACGATCGCACAAATACACTGCGATAGTGCGCTGACCAGAGGGGCACTTCCGTCTTTCCACCTACAACGCCCGCACAAATACACTGCTGCTATAGTGCGCTGTAGTTGAGGGGCAATCCCGTCTTTTCCTTACTCCAACGACCGCATAAAATAACATAGGGGCAATTGCGTCTTTCCACACTTAACGACCTACACGTGGCGCTCCGCTCAGTCGCTGAGGTGGGCGAACGCTTAAAACGTCCGTCCGTGCGTACGTACTCCCTCTCTCTTACTCTATTTTTGGTTAGTTGAGTAGAGCATTCGAAGCTCTCTCTGTTTCTCTCTCTCTCGTGTGCGAGAGAGGTTTTTCTAGGGTTTCTGTTGCGATCGTTCGTTCGTCTTCAACTTCAACCGTCTCTGCTCGGTAAATTCTCTTCTTCTTCTTCTTCTTGTTCTTCAATCTTGTGAGGTATCATTGCTCTTGCTAGATCTGTGAAGACTCTGATGCGATGTTGTTCGGTAGGGTTTTCGTTCCGTATAGTTCGTTAACGAAGCAGTTCTTGTATTGTGGTTTGTGAATCTGTGTTGGTTGTTCGATCGACTGGTCTGGTGGTTTTGGTTTTTGTTTCTGCTGGATTTCGTAAAGTTTTGTTTTTTTTTTTTTTTTTTTTGTTGGTTTTGGAGCGATTTTGTGTGTAGTGGTGAAGATTTGTGTGAAAATCTGTAATGCGAAGGTTTGCTATCGTCGGTTTTGGTTTCTGTTGGATTATCTGTACTTTTCGTGTGTTTTTGGTGGTTTTGGAGCGGTTTTGTGTGTTGTGGTGAAGATATGGTGTGGAAATCTGTAATGCGAAGGTTTGCTATCGTCGGTTTTGGTTTCTGTTGGATTATCTGTACTTTTCGTGTGTTTTTGTTGGTTTTGGAGCGATTTTGTGTGTTGTGGTGAAGATATGGTGTGGAAATCTGTATGGTGTTGGTTTTGGTTTCTGTTGGATTATCTGTACTTTTTGTGCGTTTTTGTTGGTTTTGGAGCGATTTTGTGTGTTGTAGTGAAGATTGGTGTGGAAATCTGTAGTGGTGAAGGTTGGACTTGCTGTTTCGTTGTGTTTTGAGAGATCTGTTGTGGTTTTGTTCCTGTTGAAGCGATATGTGTGCATGAATCGTGAACGTCTAGTGTTCGTCTTTGTGTTTAGTGTAGAGTCGGAGTACTGAAATGGCGTGTATTGTGGTTTCGTGAATGCATGTGCGACTCTGCATGTTGAGGTGCTTGTTTGGTGGTCTCGTCTTTGCTCTGGTTCATTAGGGTTTTCTTTCTGTTCATGCTATTGTGGGGTTTGTTTGGATTTATGTCATGGTTTTAGTTGAACTGTGAGTTTCTCTTGCTTTCTTTTTCGTTCTCGAGCTTTTCAGAGAGTTTGTGCTACTATTTTCAGCTTCCTTGTTTTTCAAGCAATTTTACTTTCATTAAGAGCGTTGTGGGTGTTCTGTGAGGTGGGAATCATATTGGAAAGACTTGATGAAAGTGTCTGCTAGTTCATAGTGTTTTGCTAGTTTTTCTAGTAATTCTGTCCTCTTTCAATGGATTTGCTAGTCATTTTTTTTATGATCTTACTATTTTTATTTATTCATACTCTTGGATAGTGCTACTGTGATCTTCATTTTAGTTGTAATAATGTGCATCTAGAATATCCTACTTGAAGGGCTTTCTGTGACTTAACTGTCTTAGCTTGCACGTTCTAATTCCTCTTATAATCTGAAATGGCTTGGCATTTGGTAATTTGTTTGGTATTTTTCCCTGGTTTCTTTTCTTTGACACCTTGAGTATTTATGGCTGTTGATTGTGTTTATGTGGTTGCAGCTTAAAATGGATTCTTCAAGCCCAAACGGTGGAGAGGCTTTGCCTCCACCACCCCCAATTCCTCCCAATGTAGTTCCGTTACGGGCTGATAAGGGGCAGGTTCAGAAGCCAAAACGAGTCCCTATGGCTAGAAAAGGCAATGCCAGGAAGGGCCAACCCATACAATTGTTGACTAACCATTTTAGGGTCAATGTTGCAAATGTGGAGGGATACTTTTTCCATTACAGTGTATGTGTTTGCCATCCCAAATTTTACTTGCATTTGTAGCAATTAAGGATTGGGTGACCATGCTGTTGATCACTCTTGACCTTTGTTCTCATCTTGAGCAGGTCGCACTATTTTATGAGGACGGACGTCCTATAGAGGGAAAGGGTATTGGACGTAGACTATTAGACAGAGTTCATGAGACTTATAGTAGCGAGCTTTCTGGGAAGTACTTTGCATATGATGGTGAGAAAAGCTTGTTTACCGTTGGCTCCCTTCCGCATAACAAGCACGAATTCACAGTGGTATTGGAAGATGTATCCTCGAGCAAGTAAATTCTCCTACCCAATGGTTCAGCTATTTATTTTACGTTAAGAAGCTGAAGATATATTTCTCTTTCTATATCTTAGTTTGCTGGATCTTTTGTGTCTAGGGCTGGCAACGCGAGTCCTGATGGTGGTAACAGCCCAAGTGAAGGTGAACGCAAGAGATTCCGTCGCCCTTCTCAGTCAAAAACCTTTAAAGTTGAGATAAGCTTTGCAGCTAAAATCCCTATGAATGCTATTACTTCTGCACTACGCGGTCAGGAATCAGAAAACTCTCAAGAAGCTCTGAGAGTTCTGGACATCATCTTGAGACAGCATGCAGCAAAACAGTGCGTGCCATCCAATATATTTTTAATTTTGTCATTAGATGTGCCATCCAGTGCATGCATGATTGAGTCTACTGTCTTTCTTCTTATCTAGGGGTTGCCTTCTGGTTCGTCAATCTTTTTTCCATAACAACCCACGGAACTTTACTGATTTGGGAGGCGGTGTTTTGGGCTGTAAAGGCTTTCATAGTAGCTTTCGAGCTACTCAAGGTGGCTTATCACTAAATATTGGTGAGTCTCATTAATTTTTATGCCAAAATGATGTGCACCTAGCCTGCTCTTCTGTTTCTGATTTCTATTGTTACTTGTAGACGTGTCCACCACTATGATTGTTCGTCCTGGGCCATTGTTAGAATTTCTGGTTGCTAATCAGAATGTTAAAAATCCTTTTGAGGTTGACTGGGCAAAGGTATGATTTGTCTAGTTTCAGATTTTTGGGTTTTATTTTAGGTTGTTAGGAACACTCTTATCTGACACATGTCCGTGCATGCATTTCTGAAGGCCAAGAGGACGCTTAAAAGCCTGCGCATCCAAGTACACCCTTCCAATGCCGAATATAAAATCACTGGTTTAAGTGAACTCCCTTGTAATCAACAGATGTAAGCTATTATCCCTGCTTTATCATTTGGTTTGCATTTTTGAATATTTGTTGGAGTGTTTGATGTCCCATTTTGCCTGCCTATCTTTTTTATTTTTATTTTTTATTTTTATATTTTTATATTTTTTTTTTCGGTTTCCACATGGTGTGCGGCATCAATTGCACCGACTAATCCATGCTCAGGCATTGTCTAGCCCATATGGGGGCGGCCCTTCCAACCCAGTTTTTTCCATTCATGAGACTCGAACTCGAGACCTTGCTTAAGGGGACCAAGTCCATTACCACTTGGGCCAACTAGATGTTAGTTTTACCTGCCCATCTTTGCGTGTGCTGGATGCTGTGTCTTTTTTTTTCTTTTCTGCTTGCCAAGTTGTTTGTATGATTCGTGCCACTTTGGAAAATTCATGCGCATTATTTTTTGACTTCCACTTTCTTTTTAGGTTTTCTCTGAAGCAGAAAGGTGACGCTGAACCGCAAGAAATGACTGTATATGATTATTTTGTGAATATTAAACGAACAGAGTTGCGGTACTCTGCTGAGCTACCCTGCATCAATGTTGGCAGACCTAAAAAACCAACCTACATACCTGTTGAGGTAAATGCTTTTGATTTTAGGATATTCTAGTTTTACAAGTTGTTGTGGTACTCAGTGTTGCATGGACTTCTACCCTTTGTTTCATTTTCTGGCTGTGCTAACTTGTATATTTGCAGTGCTAAATGACAGTTTTTTTTTTTTTTTTGTTTGTTTGTTTTTTTTTCCTAGCTTTGTTCTCTGGTTTCTCTGCAACGATACACAAAAGCTTTATCCACTTTTCAGAGGGCTGCTCTTGTTGAGAAATCAAGGCAGAAACCGCAGGAGAGAATGGGTGTTTTGTCTGAGGTTTGTGATTGATCATCACCTTTTAACTTTGAAAAGCGCTTGTTCATTAGCTTATTATTTTGGCAGGTTCTGAAAACGAGCAATTATGACGCTGACCCCATGTTAAAATCCTCTGGTGTCTCAATTAACACTAACTTTACTCAAATCGATGCTCGAGTTCTGCCCGCTCCAAGGGTGTGTTATTTTTTATTTTTATTTTTATTTTTTTTTTTCGACTATTTATGTTAATCATCGTTTTATTGCAATTGTTTCTGATTTGATGTGTTTTCGATACTCTTGCTATTGTTTATGTTGAAACATTATTATAACTTGCTATGACTCCATTGTTATATTTCTGTGATGAAGTTGAAAGTAGGCAACGGAGAGGATTTCCAACCTCGCAACGGGAGGTGGAACTTCAATAATAAGGTAATGTATATGTGGTGCATGTGTGTATCGTATTTTTTTCTCTTGATTAGTTTTTGTGTACTTATGTTTACAAATTCTTCTGTTGTAGAAACTTGTAAATCCAACAAAGATAGATCGCTGGGCCATTGTGAATTTTTCTGCCCGATGCGATATTAGGGGTCTTGTTCGGGACCTTCTTAAATGTGGAGAACAGAAAGGAATTGTGAGTTGCTTCTGTTTGAACGCATTTGTTGTTGGTATTGTATCTGTTACTCCCATTCTTTTCTTAAGGTGTTGTATTTCTTTTTCCTATTTTATATTCTAGGTCTAATGTTAAAGTTGTCTTTGCAGCATATTGATCAACCTTTTGATGTGCTTGAAGAGAACCCTCAGGCCAGGCGAGCACCTCCTGTGGTTAGGGTGGAACAAATGTTTGAACAGATAAAGTCCAAACTTCCTGGTGCACCGCAGTTCCTCCTCTGTTTGCTGCCCGAAAGGAAAACCTCTGCGATTTATGGTTGGCTCGTGTATTATAATTTCTTCTTGTTGTTCTCTCTGGTTTGTTTGTTGAAGAATGTGATTAGTGCTTATGTTCCATCAACATTCCAGGTCCTTGGAAGAAGAAGAACCTTGCTGAGTTTGGTATTGTGACTCAATGCATTGCGCCTATGAGAGTAAACGACCAATATCTTACAAATGTTCTGCTCAAAATTAATGCTAAAGTGAGGCAGTCCACAAAATCTTAGTTTTTTTATTTACTATTATCTATTTCCTTCCGATGTAATTTTTTTGGTCTCTGCACTTTTCTGATTCCAATGGCAGATGGGTGGCTTGAACTCTATGTTGTCCGTCGAACACTCTCCCTCCATTCCTCTTATTTCCAAGGTTCCCACAATGATTCTTGGGATGGATGTTTCCCATGGTTCTCCCGGCCACTCTGATGTGCCATCTATTTCCGCGGTAGTATTATTGTAGTTGTTTCTCTGGTTTATAACTATTTTTGCATTCTATATAGTATGGGCTGATGTTTTTATTAAATGAAAGACTGACATCTGACATGCTATTTTACTTTACTAATTAGGTTGTCGGCTCAAGGCAATGGCCATTGATCTCTCGTTACAGGGCTTGTGTGAGAACACAATCTCCAAAGGTTGAAATGATTGACTCGTTATTTAAGCAAGTTGAAAAGGATGATGAAGGCATTATCAGGTGCAGTTTTTTTTTTTTTGTTGGTTGCTATTTTGAGGACTTAATAAGCTGAAAGTTTTTACTATTCTGTACGTGTCGAGGTAGAATGCTCTTTATTATGTAGCTTAGGACAGAGAGGTCTTCAGCGTATTGATTTCTTCTCCTAAACTTTTTTTGCGTCCCCATACTGCCAACGTTGCTCTTACTTCATGCTCCTGATTTGGTGAATTGTGTTGGTTTCTTTTTCTTCAGGGAGCTGCTATTAGATTTTTATACAAGTTCCGGGAAGAGGAAGCCTGATCAAATAGTTATTTTCAGGCATGTTTCAGTATTCTATTGTTGGACTTTTTTTTTTTTTTTGAGGGAACATGCAAGTATGTTTCATTGCTTTAGCATTGTCGCACAAGTGTTGATTATCAATATTCATGTTTCATTCAGAGATGGTGTCAGTGAATCCCAATTCAGCCAAGTATTGAACATTGAGCTTGATCAGATCATAGAGGTTTATTCAGAAACTAAACATTTTCAATTTCTTCTTTTTCTGAAGGTCTTCAGTATTTGATATTTTTGTTTGGAACTAATGATATAGGCTTGCAAATTCCTTGATGAGAAATGGAATCCCAAGTTCACTGTCATCATTGCCCAGAAAAATCACCATACAAAGTTCTTCCAGACTAACTCTCCGGACAATGTCCCGCCTGGTTAGCTATGGACATTTTATTTCAAGGTTTGAATGCCTATCAAGGTTCTTGACGCTGAGTATTTCTTTAATGCTTGCAGGTACTGTCATTGATACCAAAGTTTGTCATCCAAGAAACAATGATTTCTACATTTGTTCTCATGCTGGAATGATAGTGAGTTTACACATGAAGTTTCTGCATAAACTTGAATTATCGACTTTCATTTACTGTATTTTGTGGTATTTGGAGAGTATGTTGCCCTAAGGGAAATGGTCTAAAAACATGAAATTATTATTAAATTTTGTATGAAAGAACCTAACTGATTTACTCCTTGTTTATCAATTAATCTAGTTTACACTTGTTATCTGTACTTTGTTCAATTTTTTTTAAGAAAGTAAAATGACGACAATTAAATGTAAGAATAATATCATCTGGCATTATCACAAACTACTTTGGTACGATAGAATAGTTTAATGAAGTTCAATTTAAATTTGTGTCACATCTTTTCAGTAGTAAAGATTGCATTTGCTTTTGATAGAAAAAGTGTATTTGCTGTGTACTTAAGAACATACTGATTTGAAATCTTGATGAATGTCAAATGTTTCTGTAAAAGATTATAGCATGATGAAGCATTTTCTCCTTTCTATTTAAAGCTTTTGTATCTCAACTTTTAATTTGTAAAACTTCAAATAAACTTGTTTAAATCTCAAGTGAAATGAACATCAGCTTAATATAATTTCAACTAAAATGAGAAATATTTAACAGTTACATGCTAAGGTGCATCACATCACTGGACACGGTTGCGTGAAAACACAGATCATACTTTTATGTTGTATTTGGAGTAAAGTGTTGTTATTAACCTCTTGATGGTTTTGTTTTGAGACCGAGTATTTACTTTCCAGTGTATGTAACTTCTGTGTTGCATTTTGAGAAACTTGCTTGATTGTTAGCATGGATTTTTACATTTGACAGGGAACGACCAGGCCAACACATTACCACGTTCTTTATGATGAGATTGGCTTTTCTCCTGATGATCTGCAGGAGCTTGTCCACTCGTTATCTTATGTGTAAGTATATCTGGTGTTGGAATATGCCCATCTGTTATGTACTCACTGAACTAAGCTTATTGTAAGACTCACTCCTGATACTCTTGTAATTTTTCAGGTACCAGCGCAGCACTACTGCCATTTCAGTAGGTAAAGTATTGTTTTTATTTTTTTTCATTGGGCCACTACTATTAGGTTAACTTTTTTGGTGATGTTTCTGCAGTAATGCCACATTTTCTTGCCATTTATTTCAGATATTTTTATGCATTTGATGAAAGAATTCGTGACTTTTGATTCGTTGGGACTTGTTCAAATTGTGTTTCACCTTTGTCGTTTTGTTTGGGCTAAGTTTTTGATGTTCAAAATGAAGTACATGAATATGAACTCTTCTAAATTGGTTTGCTAGTTCTCAAAATTTCTGGCGGAACTTCCCAGAACCTCTGAAGCCCCCTACCCCCTTGCATTTTTTTTTTTTTTTTTTCGGAGGCCTAAACGGGCGCCTTTGCGAGTTTTCAAGATGAGGTTACCGAATGCATATTTGTTACATCTTGTTTTGTTATGTGCTGTTAGAAACTTATTTGTGGGTGGCTGTTTCCTTTCGTTCTTGCATGCAAGTTGTCGGCAAGTTGTCATTTTAGCCATGGGCTTTCCTCGTTATCACATAGGATCTACCGATTGTTGCCATTTATCCCATCAGTCTTTAAGTTAACAAACTGATTAGATTGAGTTCATTGCAACATGCTCTTTCTCACATCAACAACATGCGTAATCATTGCAACTTGCATTATAGTTTCATTCCTGGACTGACTAGCGCGTTATTTGTTTTTCTATTTCATCAATTTGTTCCGCAGTTGCTCCTGTTTGCTATGCTCACTTGGCTGCGACCCAAATCAGTCAGTTTCTGAAGTTTGAAGAGATGTCCGAGACATCTTCTAGCCATGCCGGGGCTGTCCCTGTTCCTGAACTGCCAAAGCTGCACGAAAACGTGTGCAGTTCCATGTTCTTCTGCTAAGGAAGTCCAAAGTCGAAAACTGTTTTTGTCTGTCTTTCGGTTTTTGAACGTAGTCGAGAAAGATAGAAGTTGTATATATCTTAGGTGCTGGAGGCTCAGACACTCTTCGTCTTGCTGATTCAGGTACTGTTTAGTCTGTTTTTATTAGCTGCTTTTGCTCTACCATATCTGCAGTTACATACAACTATACTCTTAATGTTATTTTTTGTGTTAAACCTACTCGATATCTTTATCGAGTCTTGTCTCGAAATTCTGGCTACGCAGGGCTTCATTTTGATTTTCTTAAGTTATGTTCTTCAATGCAGTTATCTTTGAATATTTATAGAGGTGCAAAGTATGAGATTGAAAATCTTAATAAGTTGGAAACTCTGTAATTTATTTGTTAGGTAATCTGAGTCTGTATGCACATTACGCAGTAATACAACCCAGTGGTGGCATGTTCAAACCCTCCTCCCATCGTACTTTCTGTGGCTATGTCTAAGTTTTCGAGGTGTCTTTTAAACTAGTCGATTTTGTTAGTATCGTGTTAAGTAACAAAGGTGAGATTGAGTGAAAGAGGGGATGCTTCTGGGAAGCTTATTGACATACGATGAGGGAGGGAGGGAGGGACTCTCTACTCCATAAATAGGCCTTGAGAGTTCTCTCTCAAACCAGACCACAAAGGGTCACCAATGACTCAATGACTTCAAAAACATGACCTATTGATACTAACTCGTCTCTTTATATACACTTGTACTAGACTCGCTACTAACTCACTATGACTCACTCCTCACAAAAGAATCACTTGGACGTGCCTACAGGCTACAGGACTTCCCTTTCTACTGTAACCAACTATGCTCACTCATTCGACCCCACCTTAGGCCCTGAATCCTAATAATACTCACACAGGAGTACTCCACCCCTCTGTAAGCAAAAACTTCATCAAGCTCGGTCTGCAAAGTAAGAGAATTGGATCTGGTCCAATTAGGGTCAATCACAACAATTTAATTATTGTGGATTGAAAAATTACAGTTCAGTTTAGTCCAAATAATTTATCAATCAACTCAATTCAATTTGCAAAATGAGGATTGGATTAAGTTTCGCGGATTGACCTTTTTTCTATCCTAAAATTAATGAATTTAAACTTTATATATGAATCACAAAAATTATGCGTCTCGTGAATGACAAATGACAAATTTATAACATACATCTCACAAATTTTATATATATATATTTTCCATAAACTTCCTATTACAATAATCTTTAAAATGCAAGTTCCTACATAAATAAATATGTTATCTATAAATTCGCACCATACACTCTTATAAAAGCACATTAAAGGTGTACGTTGCAACATACAACCTACAAAAGGTATGAAATGTAATTAAATAGTTAAAAACAAACATAGTCTTTGAGATACTATAATTTTTACTTGATAGTTTGGATTAATGATATCTTAGATATTATAGTACATATGATCACATATGTATATGTGTTGATGTGATAAACAGATTAGATTAATTGGATCTATGGATTTTTAATGTGGGATTCGCAATCCGATCCAGTCCAGACAGATTAATGATTTTTCAATTTGATCTAGTCCAAATGATCAAAAAATTGATCCAATTAGTAATAATTGGTCCTGATTGGACTAGATCCGAGGATTAATGCAATTCGTGTATACCCTATACAATCAAAAGGAAACGACGGTAAGTAGGAACAACCACTTTGTCCCCAATGACCTTGCGCAACTGCGACACATGGAAAACTAGATGAATGGTGGCGGAACTCGGCAAGGCCAGCTTGTATACGACCGGTCCCACTTTTGATAAGATCTTGAAAGGCCCAAAAAACTTGGAGCTCAGCTTCATATTAGTTCGCTGAGCAAGTGAATGCTGACGATATGGTCGTAGCTTAACAAAAACCATGTCGCCAACCTCGAAATGAACTTCTCGGCGACCGCTATCTGCTTGTTGCTTCATTCGATTTTGGGCTAACAACAACTGATCACGCAATTTCGTCAAAACCACATCACAGGTAGCTAACAAAACCTCGACATCAAGTTGGTTGTTGACGAAACAACCCCCAAACGGATCAATGGTGGAGATCACGACCATATACCATTTTGAAGGGTGAACACTTAAGCGAAGAGTGGGACGAGGTGTTATACCAATATAAGCCCAACTTAGCCATTTAGACCACTCGCGAGAACGTTGACTAATAAAGCAACGAAGATAAGTCTCCAGGCATTGGTTAACTACCTCACTTTGCCCATCATATTGTAGGTGATAACCTTAATTGCAATTAAGTTGGGTACCTTGCAGCCGAATCAACTCACACTGGAATTTGCTTAGGAACGCTTTGTCGTGATCCGAAACAATGCTGAGAGGGATGCCATGGAGTCGCACCACCTCGTGAAGGAAAAATTCGTTACTGTATTTGCAGAGTACGGATGTTTCATCGCAAGAAAATGGCTATACTTGCTGAATCAATCTATAACCAGAATCGAATTCCATCCAGCTGAAGAATGTAACCTTGATAAAATCCATGGACACATATTCCCAAATGGTCGTGGGAATAGGGAGAGGGTAGAGCAAACCCCCAAGAACGAGTATTTTATACTTACTACGATGACATACTTCACAGACAACAACAAACTTATTGATGTCAGACTTCATCCCAACCCAATATAGTTAAGCCAACACTTGTTTATAAGTCTTCAAAAAGCCATCGTGGCCACTAATAGAGTTGGAGTGAAATTTTGATAGAATTTGCTCCTTCAACGACGAAGAGGCAGCTAATACGACACGATCATTATAACAAGCACGAATAACTGCTAACATAACTCCAGTGGATGTGCCCCCTTGAACCTACGAGACAACTTCGCCTTCAAATCCACCTAGGATTCAAACACTGTCTCATGCTCATCCGCCTATAGCCAAAATTGTGCTGCTCCGACTAAATAGATCCGAGCTGTGCGAAGTTTAGATGACTTCGTCATCTTGTGAAGCATGAAGTAATGCTTTACCTGATTGGGCCATACAATCAAATCCTCATTGTCACATGTGGGCATCTTGATCTTTCGAACCTCTGGGCCATCGCGGTACGCTGGCGGATTTGAGCTCCACTCTTCGGTTCTCCTCTGTCGGAATGCTGGATCTGGCGGATCTGACCCTTAGAAGCTTGGATCTCCCCGAATCTGTGAACCCCGAGATATGCTCGTTGGATCCACACCCTGCTGAGGCAGTAGCATCCTAGCCTGGGTGAAGAACGCTTCTAACTTCTTTGTAAGTCCTCAGATCTCAGATTTCACATATGATATTTGATGGGGCATGTGCCCTAGGTCAATCCATTAACTGTCTTTATAAATACCTTTAATTAATAAAATAGAAGATTTCATTTGCTGTTTATTATAATTAATTTGCATGTTTACATTATAATAAGATCCATGGGTATTTACATAAATATCCTAAATGTCCCTAGTCGATCATTATACTGGGAACTATAATGAGTTAAGACTAGTGCGAGTCTTGATTGATGATCATATGATGATTATACGTATAGGGATACGAATCAAGATCATGAGTACTTGTTAGGGAACAAAGTACTGGACCGACCTGTTATGAGAACATCACATGGATTAAGTCATTGTTATTTCTCATGATAGGTATATATTCCAGTCCTCTGACTTGAGATTACCAGAGACTTCAACATTTGGAACACAGTGATTTGACACAATCAAACGTTATCTTTAACCGGACGATTATAAAGGTTGTGATTGGTTATTGTGTGAGCAATGTGATGAAGTTGTGTAATCGAGATAGAATTTGTCCCTCTCATATAAAGAAAGATATCTAGTGGATCCCTCGATGTGTTAGGCTGTTAAAAGGCCTAGTCTAAGTGAATTGATATTGATCAATGTCACTTGGATGTTTTCGGTCTACCTAGAGATCGAGACTAGTACGATTGAACATGTTGGATGACAATTCCATTCCTTATGTTTGATCAAAGGGATATCGTGTGACAAAAAGATGTTATATACACTATTGATTAGGTTGTATCGATTTGATATTCGTATGACTTGGGTAGTCATAATGTCTTGCTAGAGGCCGCTTATGACTTGTATACCAAAATATGTTTTGGTACACCGCCAACGTTGTATGAGCCTATTGGGTCGCACACTAAAAATGGTTTTGCGAGATTTTAAGATGATTCAGAAAAAACGAATTTTATGTGATAAAATTCATGACTGAAACGTCCTTGTGGTGTATTACACTTATACTTCTTTAAGTAAGGGTATATGTGTAATATACTTAACCGTCTATATACAAGGGTTGTATAAATAGACGCTTTAAGTTAGAACACATGTACAAAAGATTAATAGGCCGAAACTCTATTTTCGTTTTAGAAACGACTTAGGGTTTTTGGTATGCTCTGGATCGTTTTGGAGAGAAACAAAAGGATTTGGTATTCTTTCGAAGCTAGCACTTCAAATCTCGGTCGCTGTTCGTGTGTGGACTGTTGATAGAGGGCGTTCGTCGTTGGCAGCGCCTTAGAGATCGATCAACCTTCAGAAATGTATATTGCGACTGAGGTATGATTAAGTTTTTCATGGTTTAAACGTTTTTAATGGAATTAGATTCGGATCCTGTTAGGGTTTTTGTCAAAATTGTTTTGTAATTTCCGCTGCGTATGAGCCCCAAAACCCAACAATATTTTAGATCTTACTTCAGATCTAAAGTTTTCCACAGTTGTGGACATGCTAGCGATAGATGTTTCCAACATCGGGATTTTGTTCAGCTGCTCCGGTAACTTCTGCAACTCGGATTCCAACATCTCCACCCGAGCGTCAATCTTCGGAGGCATGGCTACAAGTTGGTTGCTTTGATAACAATGTTAAGTAGCAAATGTGAGATTGAGTGAAAGAGGGGGACAACTCTAGGGAGTTTATTGATATAGGGGAAAAGTAGAAATAAAATACAACGAGGAGGGAGAGAGAGACTCTCTCTACTTCATAAATCGCCCCTGAGAGTTATCTCTCAAACCAAACCATAAAGGGTCGCCAATGACTAGATGACTTCAAAAACATGCCCTACTGATACTGACTCGTCTATTTATATACACTTGTCCCTGACTCGCTACTGACTCACTATGACTCACTCTTCACGCAAGAATCACTCAGACACGCCTATAAGACTCCCTTTTCTACTGTAACCAACTCTGCTCACTCATTCGAGCCCACCTCAGGCTTGGATCCACGGCTCCCGCGCAACTTCTTCCTTTGATATACCTTAGTCACAGGCAGTCCACCCCGAATCCTAACAAGTTGCCTCTCTAATCTCTATTGTGATGAAGGTTATTTCATCAAAAACAAAATTTGATAAAGGTTATTGTTAATTGTTGAAAAGTTGAAATTAATTGTTTGAAAAGTTGAAATTAAGGTTTTAAGTCAAGTCAAGTCGTGCGACACATACTTTGAACGAAACATATCAAGCCTAAATATTCATAGTTCAAAAGTTGATATCCATTGATAAAAAAATAAATAAAAATTATTTTGATCAAAATAAAAGGAATAAACTTTACCAATAATTGGTTGACACAACAATTGAAAACGGATTCTTGGTCCTCAACTAGCAATTGAGTTCGAGTTTTTGAAATGGAAACACGAACGTTAGTAGCTCCCTTTCACTTATACATTGCGCGATTCATGATGAATTCAAAGCAATTAGGTAGTCTGAATACAAACAAGAGTGGTTTAGACCAAAACTGCAAATTAGGTAGTCTGAATACAAACGAGAGTGGTCTCGTTTTAACCAACTTGGGTAACTCGTTTTGAGCACCAACCTAATCAACAACCGCATGCAATACACTTCGCGACTTATCCACATATCTCGAGGTGTATCAAGGGAATATATTCCGAATTTTTTACTTGATTGGCACATTTGATAGAAATATATATCCCATTAACACATTCAAAAAAATATTTCCAAATCTAACACATTTGATGCCACGTCCTTGCCACGTCACTGCCAAGTTTGCGGGAAAGCAACTCATTGATCTATGCACTAGGATGGAAATCGTGACCTCGGGTCACGATTTTCATGCCTTGGTTTCCTCCCCCACCGCCCTGCAGCCCCCATCGCCCCCAAGCACTCCAAGCGCCCCCTCCCCCGACCCTCCACGCACAAGCCCCAGCTGCCCCCAAGCACTCCAAGCGCCCCCCGCCCCTCCCCCGCCCTCCACGCACGCGCCCCCCCCCGACCTTGGTGTCTTGCGCCCCCCCCCGCACCACACTGCGCCCCCCCTCCCCGGCACTCCCACGCACACCGCCGCCCCCGCCCCCGCGACCTTGCGCCCCCGACACTCCACGCACACCGCCGCGACCTTGGTGTCTGCGCGCCCAAGACTCCAAGCACACTCGCCCCCCCACCGCCGCCCCCCCCCCGCCGCGACCTTGCTTGCCCCCGGCACTCCACGCAGCCCGCCCCCCCCGCAACGCACACCACCGCCCCCCCCCCCCCCCACACTCCAAGCACGCCGGTGGAAAATCCGCCGCTGGACACCAAGGTCGAACTTGACCTTGAATCGAACTCCGCTAGTCACAATTACTGGAGGAAGAAATCACGGGCAACGATTTCCATGGTGGAAAACGTGACCTCGGGTCACGATTTTCATCTATGGAAATCGTGACCTCGGGTCACGTTTTCCACATCCGCTTACTTGGCAGTAACGTGGCACCAAATGTGTTAGATTTGGAAATATTTTTTTAGGTGTGTTAATGAGATATATATTTCCATCAAATGTGCCAATCAAGCGAAAAACCCGGGGACCCATCATTGTTGTTTCTTCACCATGATTCGATACTTTGACGCACCGTAAATCACGTGGCACCCCCCTACCTAGCCCGACGCCACATATTATTCCACGCCCGGCACCACCATATACAAAAGGCCCTTATCTTTGTTTATAAATTACCAGAATCGAAGCCCTAGCTTTCGCTGTAAACCCTAGTTTCATTCATTCATTCATTCATTCATGGCGAAGAAGCGAAAACTCGAGACCAAATCAGTAGCCGAGCCCGCCAACACTCAACCAACTCAACCAGAAGCCTCGCAAACCCCAGCCGAACAAGAAACCAAGCGAGGCCACGAAGAAATCAAGCCAGAAAACCAAGAAATCAAGCAAGAACAGCCAGAAATCAAGTCCGAACAACACGAAGAAGGAGCAGTAGATGAAACCGAACCTACAGAGGCGCCGCAAAACGATGGAGTTGAAGAAATGAACGATGTTGGCGGCGAAGAAGAAGAAAAAGAAGAAGAAGAAGAAGAGCCTATCGAGAAGCTTCTGGAGCCGTTCACGAAGGAGCAGCTGTTCGAGCTCCTGTGCTCCGCGGCGGAGTCTCACTCCGACGTGCTCGACAAGATCCGGAGCATAGCCGACGTCGACCCCGTTCACCGGAAGATCTTCGTTCACGGGCTCGGTTGGGACACCAACGCCGAAACCCTAATCAACGCGTTCAAGGAGTACGGCGAGATCGAGGATTGCAAGGCGGTTGCGGATAAGATTTCTGGGAAATCGAAGGGGTATGGGTTTATACTGTTCAAGAGGAGGAGTGGGGCGCGGAAGGCGTTGAAGGAGCCGCAGAAGAAGATTGGGAATCGGATGACGGCGTGCCAGTTGGCGGCGGCGGGGCCGGTGGTGCCGCAGAGTCAGCCACCGCAGCAGGCGGTGGCGGCGGTGGGTGTGGCGGCGGCAGCGGCAGCGACGGTTTCGGAGTATACGCAGAGGAAGATCTATGTGAGCAATGTGTCGGCGGACATTGATCCGCAAAAGCTGTTAGCTTTCTTTGCTAAGTATGGGGAGATTGTGGAGGGGCCGCTAGGGTTGGATAAGCAGACTGGGAAGCCGAAAGGGTTTGCGCTTTTCGTGTATAAGACGGTGGAGAGTGCCCGGAAGGCGTTGGAGGAGCCGCATAAGAATTTCGAGGGGCATATCTTGAATTGCCAGAGAGCAATTGATGGACCAAAGCATAACAAGATGCAGTTTCAGATTCAGTCATCGGGGGGTGGTGGGATTGGTTCGCAGTATGGTAGAAGCGGTGGGGGGCCAGGTTTTCCGGCCGCCCATGGTTCCGCGGGCGATGTGGGAGGTGGGCATCATATGATGGCTCCAACTGGGGTTCATTTCAACCAGGGTGGCGCGCCGCTGAATCCGGTGTTGGGGCAGGCATTGACGGCTTTGTTAGCTGGTCAAGGTGGTGGGTTGGGATTGAACAACATCCTGGGCACCATTGGGTCGTCTGGTGTGGCGCCCATGAACCAGTCTGTGCCGGCGATGGTTGGGAATGTGGGGCATGGAATGCAGGGTGGATATGGGAACCAAGCTAGTAGTATTGGCCAAGGTTTGATTGGTGGCTACGGGAACCCGCATGGCGTTCAAGGAGGATATCCAAACCCTCAGATGGGGCAAGGTGGAGCTGGACGATCGCAAGGCGCCGGGCACATGGGCGGTGTTGCTCCTTACATGGGTCATTAGGTGAGATACTAACATTTATTACCAACTAATTTGAGTAGGCGGTTAGGGAGACTATGCATTGCAATGATTGTTATAATTGAAATCTTATTGGAATTCGAATCAAACACCAACGAATACATTTGTTTAGAAAGTGAATTCCAGTGATTCCGTCGTACTTGTCCTGTTTGCAAATGGCTTACATGGTTTTTATCCTGATACTACAGTTTTTTTTTTTTTTTTATCGTAATTATGGTTTAAATTTTTTTGCTTTTCATGATTTCAACAATTCCTCAATTGTAGCATATACCATTTTTTACTGGGTAAGTTAAAGTAAATTGGGTCTGCTTGTGGCTATTCAGTAAAATTCTGTTGCATGAGTTCTATTTTCGCTTCGTGCTCTTTGTTTTTCCATTTTCTGCAAAATGTTAAAAGTTTTTAAGAACAGAATTTAAAAGCATGGTCGGTTTTTTATTTTCTGCATTTAAACTTTATAGAAGTAAGGAAATTTAAGAATAGCAAAAAAAAATTATTTATTTTGGTTGCAATTTGTTTTGTCACTTTCTTCCTCGAAAAAAATGATGCAATAGTCTATTTGTTTTGGATATAGATTTGCAATTTTAGGAATTTAGGCAGTTCTTTGTTTTTTTAATGGTTGTTCTACTGAAAAAATAAGCCTTTTCTTGTGGTAGTTGAAAAGAGAGACCGTATGGTAACAAGCCAAAATTTAGAATTATCCATAACACTAATGGCACGAATATTGATCCATGATGCCAAACTCATGGGTAGCATTTGGGTGGGCTTAAAATTAGATGTCTAATTGGTTAAATGTGCAGAGCCTTAGGAGGAATGTGTGCTTGGAAGTAGAAATGATGTTCTTTACCTTTTCTTTCTTAGTATAATTTTCCTTTTGCTTTCGGCTACATGCTTGTGTGAACCAGCAACTTCGAAGTCACACTTCTCTTTGGCACTTTCTTGAAGATGAGGCTAATTGCATGAGCATTTTATTGCTGTGAGTTTTTTAGGGACTATTGATTTTTCCTGTGAAGTATAACAATCAGCTGTGAGTTTTGAGGACTGCTCGCCCTCGCCTCTTTGATAAACTTCATTTCGCAAGCCTCTGGCTGGGGTGATCTTCCAATATGTTTGTCGTGGCTCAAATTTGATCAGAAGTTTTCATGTTTTTATTATACTCTTTGCCCCCTTTTTAATTCTACTCACATTTGTAATGAAATTTGTCTTTTAAGCTGGAATGTAGATTTTTTTTTTTTTTTTTTTTTTTTTTTTTTGGTGAAACTCTGGGGGTTTAGATTGTTAAATGGTATTGTGACTTTTAAATGCTTTTATTTATTTAGTCATTTTCTCTAATTTTCAAGGTTTGAACTTGGGGAGTTTTGTTTTGAAAATGGTTTTCATGTTGAACTTATCCATTGTGCAGATTCATCATAGGTGCATCAATCTGTTTAATTCTGGACTGGTGATTCTTCTGAAGTTCCAAGAGCTCGTGCAAATGCTGTCTTGAAAAAAAATATTTTCAAAGTCTTTACTATGTGCCAATGAGGAGTATTTTTCGTTCTTTAAAACTATGTAGTTTTTAAAGTTTCTTAAAGCTTTGAAAAACATATTGAGTTATTTGATATAGAACTCATGCGCTATGATTATGTCAACTGCTACTAATGATGCTTTTATGCTTTTAATAATATATGAACTTGTTTTAGCTACTATTCTGTATTTTCAATGCTGATCTCTAAATGGGTCAAAGTCTTTGATTTTTTTTCACTGGCTAACAAGTTTTCTTACCAGCAAGTTTCTGAATATTTTTTACATCATTCTTTTTTTGAATCATTAAGTCGTGAAATCAAGATGCTGCTTTTGTTTGCATCAATTTTTTTTTTTTTTTCGGGTTCAAATGCTTGGCCAGGGTTTGCTTTTAACGGCAAAACTCATCAACGATCTTGTATATTTGTGCTGTTTGATTGCTTGAAGTTCTTTCTGCAGGTCTTATTTCAACCCAAGCTAACAGTTTATTAGTTTTTGGGGCGTGATGGAGGTTATTCTAAATATTTTATTTTCTAATTTCATCATCTTATAATATTTTGGGGAGTGATGGAGATTGTGCTGTTTGATCGCTGCTTGTGTAGTGGCTGTTATTGCGTATGGGAAAGCAGAGAAAAATGTTTCTTCAAAATGTGTTTTTTTTTTTTTTTTGTTGAACTAACATTCTTTGCTGTTACTTTGTGTTCGGAATCTTTTGATGTTGAGCCCTTCTTGAAGTCCATTTCTCAAATGCCTCGCCCCAGTAGCATTTGGTGAGTAAATTATATCGTGTTACGCTTTTTGTTTCATATATATTACGCACACTAATTCGATGGGGACAAGACGTTGGAATTTGACGAGTTAGTAATATGAGGAAGGATGGTCTCTGAGCTTTATGGCTGTGAATGGTGCAAATACATTAGTGAAACATTGTTAGAATTATAAGGTTTTGGGATGCTTATTGTTTTATTTCATTAGGTTTGTGTCTTGAACTTTATTATGATACCAAAAATATTATCACATTTTTCTATTGTCGTCTGAAAGACTTCGTTGTGAAGAATACCTCGCAAGAACTAGTAAAATGTTAATATGGTTCAAACTAAGAATAGAGTGGCAGTGGTGTCTTTCTGTTGGTATTTCGATCTTTTGTTTGCCTGCCTACCGTGGCTACGACTTCCATTATTTGCGATGGAAAGGTTGGCGTTCATTAGGCAGTTTTGGGTGTTCCAAGAACTGGAAAATTTCGACAGGCAACAGCAACTTGGCGAGATATGGCCGTGTTGTTCATCTTGATTGAGTTCAGCCCAGTGTAGGGGTTACTGTGATTGGCAATTGATGTTTGTGTGATTTTGTCTGGAACAAGTGAATGTCCATGCAGATTTGCAGCTTTGGTGGTCTTAGAATCTAATCGAATCGACCAGTAATAATTGTACTTAAATCAAGATCTAGTGTATTAGTTGCAGGAATGTGATGTGCATCTGTGATGGTTTATATTGGCCCATTTTGCTGGTGATTTCATCTCCTGTGCTGATCTATCTGTTACAAGGTTTTAAACTTTCAATCATCAGCTTTGTTTCTCTCAAAATTTAGCATTAATTAGGGGGATTTGAATTTGAATGGTTCTTAAAGCTCACCATCATTTGCAGGCACAATGGAAGAGTTTAATTTATGTAGTCGACTTTAATTAATTTGGATGATGTTGTGTTGTTTTTTTCAAATTTGGAGACTTTCATGAAATTTGGAACTTTCAATCATTAGCTTTGTTTCTTGCAAAATCTAAACATTAATTAGGAGGGATTTGAATGGTTCTTAAAGCTCACCATCATTTGCATTAAATAAGATACAATGAAGAGTTTAATTCATGTAGTCGACTTCAATTAATTTGAGATTGATGTCGTGTTGTTTTTTTTCAAATTTGGGGACTTTCATGAAATTTAATGCACATTTTCAATCATTAACTTTGTTTCTTTCAAAATTTAAGCATTAATTAGAAGGGATTTGAATGGTTTTAAAGCTCTTGAGTTCAGTTTTTAGATAAAATAAAAAATAAAAAAGTTTAATTTATGTAGTCGACTTTAATTAATTTGGGACTGTTGCGTTGTTTTTTCCAAATTTAGGGACTTTCATGAAATTTAATGCACATTTTAAAGTTAAACCATCAACAATCGATTCCAAGTTGTAAGAGATTGGTCCTTATTAAGCAAGGTCTTGAGTTGAGTTGAGTCTTGTAGATAAAAAAATAGATCAGTTCATCATATGAATCTCAACATTGCTTGAATGTTGATTAGTCGGGTGGTTATCAAAAGTTAGGTACGTACGACGGACGGCTCTTGTGGTGGATAGATGGACGAACTGACACGTGGCAAAGAAAGAACCACCACCACTGGACTCTCCCACAAAGCAAATACAGAGTGTACCGAACCATTTCATCAACACAAAGTTCCTCCTCTGCTTCTTCTGAACTCAAAAATGGAGCTCATCAATCTCTCAACAACAACAAGAACTTCGCCATCTCCAATTCTCTCAACTCGACGACCCACCACCACTCGTTGTTCCCTCTTCAACAACAACAACAACAACAAAAGCAAAACCCCATCACCAACTTATCTGAGATTCTCCAATTTCGCTGCCACTTCCACCATCTCTACTAATCAGAGATCCACTGCCCCTTCGCGCCGGATCGACGGCGGCGTAGGAGACGTGTCTAAGCTAGGGGAGTTGCTGGGCAAGCCCAGCCCTGCCATGGAGCAACTCGACATCGAGCGCGGCGTCTGCGTGCCCTTTCGCAAGTACTCGCCTGAGATGGTTGTAGAGGCCGCAATTCTGTTAAAGTTTTGGTTTTTTAGATACCCTTTTTGTTGGTTCATGTGGGTATTTGGTGATTCTTTGTGAAAATTTGTTTTAAGGGATATTTTGTTGGTTCATGTGGGTATTTGGTGATTCTTTGTGAAAATTTGTTTAAGTTTAGGTTTTTTAGATACCCTTTTTGTTGGTTCATGTGAGTATTTGGTGATTCTTTGTGAAAATTTGTTTAAGTTTAGGTTTTTTAGATACCCTTTTTGTTGGTTCATATGTGTATTTGATGATTGATTGTGAAAATTTGTGGGAGTTTTGGTTTTTTAGCTAACCTTTTTGTTGGTTCATATGGGTATTTGATGATTGATTGTGAAAATTTATTCAAGTTTTGGTTTTTCAGCTACCCTTTTTGTTGGTTCATATGGGTATTTGATGATTCTTCGTAAAAATTTGTGTAAGTTTTGATTTTTCAGACACTCTTTTGTTGCTTCATACGGGTATTTGATGATTGATTGTGAAAATTTGTTTAAGTTTTGGTTTTTCAGCTACCCTTTTTGTTGGTTCATATGGGTATTTGATGATTCTTCGTAAAAATTTGTGTAAGTTTTGGTTTTGCAGACACCCTTTTGTTGCTTCATACGGGTATTTGATGATTGATTGTGAAAATTTGTTTAAGTTTTGGTTTTTCAGCTACCCTTTTTGTTGGTTCATATGGGTATTTGATGATTCTTTGTAAAAATTTGTGTAAGTTTTGGTTTTGCAGATACCCTTTTGTTGCTTCATACGGGTATTTGATGATTCTTTGTGAAAATTGGTTTTCGTGGATTAGGTGAGGAGGAGGGTCTTGGAATCGAGAGGGGCGATAATGTCGTTGTTGGGTCGTGGTGTGGAGATTGTGTGGAATTTGGGGCTTTATTGGTCTGCTCTTATGTATGATTGCTTTGTGGGTCGCGATGAGGAGGTTGTGCCTTATCGTGCTAGGCAGCTTAGAAATCTCTTGTGTGATCTTGGGCCTTCATTTATCAAAGCCGGGCAGGTTCGATGTGATTACTTTTTAGTTCTGGTCTGTCTGAATTAATGTGTTTTACTTCGACTTTGAGAGTTTAAAGTATGATCCATTGCTTCACAATCAGAATTTACTGAAACCAAAATTTGAGTTCCTTGGCTTGGCATTAAATATAGATAAAATTCGGTTTTCGAATTTGTTCTTGATTTAAAGTTATTGAGGGTATGTAGCGCCACGAAGAACATTGAATTCCACAAATAATTCTTGTGGTACAGATAAATATTAAACTAAAACATAATCTCAAAGTTATGCTTAGCCTAACAAGATGATCAACAATGCATTAGTGTCAAATGGGTGGTTGATGGAGTGTGAAGTAGGATATCCAAATTACAACATTTGCATTGCCGCTTTCATTAATCGAGTCCTCTTACTCGACACCTTTTTTATGGCTTAGAATAAATGCATATCTTCACGAGTTATTGATGCAATTCCATGAGGAGCTACAGCGATGGTATTTGGATGTTGTTTACCATAGTGTCTATTATGATATTTTCTACAATTGAATCTCAGGTTCTTGCAAACAGGCCAGACATTATTCGAGAAGACTATATGAATGAGCTTTGCATTCTTCAAGACGATGTACCTTCTTTTCCCAGTGAGGTTAGTCACTATTGTAGTTGTTATCAAGAAAAGTAACAAAGCAGTTTGTCTTAAATTTGTTCAAAGGGTCTTTTCTCTTCAAGCTATGAATGAATTGAATTGACAGATGGTATATAGGTTGCCTTCTCCATTATAGAAGAGGAGCTGGGGAGGCCCCTTGAAGCTGTTTTCAGTAAAATCTCAGCACAGACGATTGCTGCTGCAAGTTTAGGACAAGTTTATCGTGCTACTTTACGTGATTCTGGAGAGGATGTTGCTATTAAGGTTCGGAAACATATACCTTTCCAGTGGCATACTTCTCAAAATCTACTGTTATCCTTGCTCAATGCCATGGTATTAGCAATCTACAATCTAGTGCCAATCATGTGTCTGCATAACTTGCTAGTTATTGATATTTTGATTCTTATCCTGGAATAATTTTGTTCTTAACTTACTTTTATATTTTTATTATGCCACTAATGTTGCTTAGTTACACTTTTAGTTCTGATGTGCAATGCCCAAATGCTTTTGTGCATGTGACCATTGTGAATTTAGTTAGATTGTACATTAGACTTCCTGATAACTTGTTTGAATCAAGTGTCTGTTCCTTTAGCCATATTTCCTGAAACTAAGTTTGAATGAACCTTTTTTTTGGCATCATTCTTTGATTATTATGGCACCTAATCAAAGATTTTATTTTGATTCCTTCAAGGTTCAAAGGCCTGGGATAGAACCTATAATCTATCGTGATCTTTTCCTATTCCGTACACTCGCTTCATTCTTGAATGGTATCAGTCTACAGAAGCTAGGATGCAACGCAGAGCTTATAGTTGATGAATTCGGCGAGAAGCTGTTGGAGGAGCTGGATTATACTCTTGTATGTTTGGACCCCCATTATTTTCATAGAATTATCATTCTATTCTACAATTGTTAAAGAAAAGATGAAACCTAGTATGCTAAGACCGAAGCTGGGCATGTCTTTTTGTATCTTGTTTTTATGTTAGTATGCAAAACTGCTTAACAAAATGAAATCCACAGTTTACTTCAAGAAAAAAGATTCATACCAATGGATATTAATTACTGGGTTTTGTATTTTCAATGTTCTTAATATTTGTTGACTGTGTTATTCAGGAAGCTCGTAATATTGAAGACTTTCTTGAAAATTTCAAAGACGATCCTACAGTCAAAATTCCCCGTGCTTACAAAAATCTTTCAGGTTCAAGGGTTATAGTAATGGAATGGATTGACGGCATTCGTGGTACTAATCCAAGGGTTAGTAGGATCTTAATTGTGCGACTGGATTTTTTTTTTTTTTTTTTTTTTTATCATATTTTTATAAAAGCTTTCCCTTTTTGTTACGTACTCTTGTTGGTGTCCTTAACAAGGGTGGGCATCTATTGTAAACCTCAGGCAATAAAGGAAGCTGGAATTGACATTGATGGATTCTTGACTGTTGGAGTCAGTGCTGCTTTAAGGCAATTGCTAGAGTTCGGATTGTTTCATGGGGATCCACATCCTGGCAATATTTTTGCTATGCGTGATGGACGGATTGCTTATGTTGACTTTGGCAATGTTGCTGTGCTTAGTGAGGTAATTGAAATGCTTCTGATAGAAATAGGTTTGTACCCTGCATCTGCTCTTTCTTGGAAATTAAGTGCATTCACGACAAAGTTCCTCTTGGACATTAATTTAAATATCTTGAAAAAAATCTTGCAGTCCCAATTTGTTACCCTTCATGATATGCATGAAATTATGTTTAATATTGCCTGAGATGCTGCAATTTAGAGAACTAGACTGTTTGATCCCTTCCAATATCTGTTAACTCAACAGTAGACATCTCGTTTATAAAGTAGAAGTCAGGAGTTTATGGGCCTTGCTATCCATTCATCCAGAAAATTTATTGCAAGATTGTATGAAAACATTTTACCACCTTTCTCTCGTCTCGGGGTCTCATGGAGATTATTCTTTGTTTCTTTGCCAGCAAAATAAACAGATATTGATTGATGCCGTGGTTCATGCTGTGAATGAGGACTATGTTGAGATGGCAAATGATTTCACCAGGCTTGGTTTCCTTGCTAGTGGGACAGATGTAGCGCCCATTATTCCAGCTTTAGAAGCAATCTGGCAAAACTCGGCTGGAAAAGGACTAGCTGATTTTAATTTCCGAAGTGTTACTGGTAACTGCATATCCACCTTTGTCTTCTTCCTTTAGACAATTTCTCCGTAGCTCGACTCTTTTTCTCTTGCTCGTGAAAAGAGTATTGCGACTCTTTTGGCTAATGGCTATTCACCTCATCATTCTCTACTTATTTATTCAGCCCGAATCATGTTTCTGCTCATTTGATATATGACCTGTAAATTGTGGTCTTTTCATCGACATTGCGCATGCTTTGCATACTGCAGGGAAGTTCAATCAATTGGTTTATCAGTATCCCATCAGAATACCTGAAAGATTTTCTTTGGTTATCCGTTCCTTACTGACTCAAGAAGGCATCTGTTTCACCTTGAAACCAGATTTTAAATTTCTTGAGGTGAGCAATAAAATTCTTTCTTTCTATCTGTTTATATTTCTTTCTAATAAGTTATTTATTACTTGAAAAAGGTTTTGCATATTTGCAGTAAAATTGTTTACGGTCATTAGGCGTAGCATTAAGAGCCAGAAGTTTCTAGATAATACGCTATTTGAGTTTAGGTCGCTCTGCTTGTTAATGTTCTCAAGTGGATAACCGATGTGGTACCATAAGATATATATCAATAGTTAGGAAGCCAAGCATTAGTATAAAGTATACACTCATCGTTTGTATTAGGTTTGTCAGATCGGTCCAGGCCTCTCACGGCAAACTAGAGAGTGAACGTTTAAATGTGGTAAAAAAAGTTTATGCATGCTTAGTTATATCTGATTGTAGTCGGGCAGCGAAAATATCTGTTATGTTTTTTCAAGTATTATGCCATTTATTTATGACAAGTTGTTTATCCAGGTCGCCTATCCTTATGTTGCAAAGCGCCTCCTGACAGACCCAAATCCTGCTCTACGGGAACGCCTTATACAGGTAGATTTCCATTCGTTTCTCTCCTTTTCCTCTCATGTTAATTAGTGAATTTTATCTACTTTCTTCCCAAATCATGAATTGATTTTTCTCTTTCCACCCTTAGCATCCTCTTTTACTGGGATTTTCGGCAGAAAAGAGCTTTTCAGGTTTCGCGATAGAATTGTTGCATTCTATTATCTTAGCATTGCACATTTCCTGATTATTGTTACCAAGTATGTAAACTATAGCTTATCTAGTAATTAATTGAATATTTTTTTATAAGAGTGATTAACTGAAATTGATGTCTATAAACTTGGCAGATTGATTAATTGAATTTAGACTATCATGTAGTTCACCACTTGCATGGTGAAAGAAGGAATTCTTCTGATGAAATAAGTTCATGTAATAGGTTCTTTTCAAGGATGGTCTCTTTCAGTGGAAACGACTTGAAAATCTCATAACTCTAGCGAAGGAAAATGTGGAAAAAATGAACAGCAACCCTGCGCTGAAAGTGAACTCGTACGTCGCATGATTTACTGATATCTGGTGTTTTACCCAATTAGACAACTCAATAATCTCATTCAACTTTCTTCCAATCAGGCAAAACTCAAGAATCGGGAAAATTCAGAGAAAATTAGACCTTACCGACACCATCAAGGATGGAGCTCGTCTTTTCTTAATCGATGCCGGTATACGCAGACAACTTCTTCTAGCTTTAACTGAGGATTCCAAGCTTCACATTCAGGAGGTTTGTTGTGTTTTAGGATGTGCATTTCTCTTTAAGCTATCACTGTTCAGTTCACTGAGTTTGTTTCGTGTTGTTTCAGCTAGTGGATGTATATCGACTTGTTCAAGGCGACATAGATATTCCCACAGTGGCTCTCGAGGTTGCGCGAGGTACAACCGAGAAGTACAAAATTTTTGTTTGATATTCTTATGTTTTGTGTAGTTTTTAGCTTTTGCTTCCAACTTATTATATGCCAATTTCAAGCTCCAAAAGGATTGACTCTGGGCTTCCACTGTTGTACATTTGAAATGCATGGATTTTCGATATGAATTTCGGCAGAAGCTTGATTGCCTTGAATCCTTTTTTTTTTTTTTTTTGATAATGTTGCGTGGTTGGTGTTGCAGATTTACCGGAGTTTACAAGAGATCTAATACTTGCATGGAGCGATTCTGTTCTGAGAGATTGGTGATTCGAGCGTCTTACGACGGCGTTTTTGCTATTCAATCAAGTCCCTCTTATTGATTGATTCTTCTAACATAACAATATACACACACACATATATATATATATACACATACACCTCTGCCAATACCTATAGTACCAAACAAATATTGTAAATGTAAAGAACTTGCTCTCATTTTTGTAACATATTAGCCTTATGAAGGCAGTGAATGAAAAGAAATTCAAGTTCACATCATCTGTAATCCAAACATATGACTTTTTTGTTTTTGTCACAAACATACGAGAACTTGTGCTAACATAAACATATATGTCACTTGGCATTTTCTATTGAGAAGGAACAACTGGAATCTGTTTTTTTTTTTTTTTTTTTTTTTAATACTTTTTTATTTTAATTTATTAAAAAAAAAAACTTATTAATTCTCAACCTCTTTTGAAGTGATCACATATCAAATTAATGAAATGAGTCTTTTTTGGCAACCTTAAGTTTAAACGTATTATTATTATTATTATTGCATTGCTCTTGAGTTCTAAATGTTTTTAATGATTCAAATTCAGATTGTGTTGTTGTCTCAAATTAAGTTTCCTTATTTATTTATCACTATACCAATTACTAAGGGTTGATGTAGCGCGCTACTATGTTAACTTATGAAAAAAATAATAAAAATTATACCCAAATAACGGCAAATGCTAGGATGATAACGCTCAAGTCACATTCGAAGTCACGTAGGAAGACTCATTGACCTGTTTGGTTCACATACTTAGGGTTCACATACTTAGGGTTCTTCTTTATATCATGAAATTAGCTTATACATAGGATTGCGACTTAGATTTAAGTAGTAGTTCATTTTGGAGGATTTGTTTGGTTGGTAGTGTTGAGGGTGGGATTAATGTACTTGCAATAAATGAACTTACAAAAGTTCCCTTCGTCCAACTTGTCATTTGGTAAGTGAGTCAATTTGTACTAACTAAGACCATCAAACTAGGGTGGGCAAATCGCGGTTTGATGGTGAAAACCACCAAATCGTGACCAAACCGAGGGTTTACGGTTTGGTTATTTTGCAAACCATCACCAAACCGTGAACCACCAAAACCGCAACCAAATCGAACCACGGTTTGGTCGGTTTGGTTTCGCGGTTTTTCTTGTTACATATTTTCTAAAAAAAAAAAGTGGTTTGCCCAAATGAAGAGAAAAAAATTAAGTGGTTTGCCCAAGTCAACTAAATTACCCTCGGTTTGATTTGGTGAACCGCGATTTTAAGAATTGAAAACCACTACCAAACTGCGATTTTGCGGTTTTCAAGTTTTTCAAACCGCCCTCAAACCACGAGTTTTAAAAACTAGACCAAACCATACGGTTTGGGCGGTTTTATAGAAACCGATGCCCACCCCTAATAAAACCATGGTTCAAAATAATCATAAGGTTAATAGATTGCATAATCCGCTCGACTAAATAGTACTCATAGTAGACGAACCGAACACTCAAATTAAGCAGTTCAACTGTTTAATCCGGCCATATAACACGACCTGAACACGCCATGCTACATTACTAATTTACTAGTGTATTATGCACCGAGATTTGCGCATACCCGCATCTCGAAGCGCCCACTGAAGACTCTCCCACTCTTGTAAGAGCTCACTCAGTGAGCTCTCTCTCTCTCTCTCTCTCTCGAGCGAGCGAGCGAGCGAGGCGAGAGGGCGATGAAGAAGATTGGAGTGTTGTTGATGGGATGCGGCGGCGTTGGGAGGGACCTCCTTCAACACATCCTCGCCTGCAGATCGCTTCACGCGCAACAGGTACTCGTACTCACTCATTTCTAGGGTTTAGTTGCCATTTCCATCTCCATCTCAAACGCGATCGATTACGGACCCTAGCTTCAACCTCGCAGGGACTGGCGTTGCGAGTGGTCGGTGTTTGCGACAGCAAGTCCTTGATCGCCGTCTCTGATGTTGATCTCCTCGTCAGTCAATTTAGCGATCCGTTCTTGAAGGAGATCTGCCGGTTCAAGGCCTCCTCTTCGCCTTCCGCTCCGCTGTCCGATCTCAAGACCTTCGGTGAATTGAATTGAACTCTCGTTCTTTGACATTGTTGTTGTTAGAGTTGTGATTTTAGATTTGCTTACTTCGTGTTGTTTTCTTTAGATGAATGCGTAGCATACACGAACGCGGAATCGGCGGAGAAGATTGTCGAAATTGCGAGTGTTCTTGGCAGATCAACTGGTTGGTGTTACGTTTGGGTTGGATTTGTGATGGCTGTTCTTATTAGGTTCAATGGTTGAGCATTGATGTGATGCGTTGTTCTTGGCAGGTTTAGTGGTGGTTGATTGCACTGCTAGTGCAGAAACGATTGGAATTCTGACTCGAGTTGTCGACTTAGGTTGTTGCATTGTGTTGGCAAACAAAAAGCCACTCACTGTTAGAATGGTAACTAATGATGTGTTTCTCTGCGTTTCACCAGATACAATTCCACAAATTCAAAGTTTAACTTCATTTGTGCTGGATTCGTACTTGGTTAATGCAAGAGATTGGTTATTTGAAAAATGTTGCTTTCTCGCTCGAAATAAACTTACAACTTTGCTTCTATGTGAAATAAATTCTGTATTAGTATTAAAGATTCTTGCCATTGACTGATGATAGTTTGTTATGTAGAGCTCTAATGTTCTATATGCTTTTTTTTTTCTCCCTTCTTTCTAACAAAATCCTATGATTATTCGTCTTTAGAGATTTTTGCTCCATCTGTAGAGTGCAGGGTGTGACAGTAATTTATCTTCAATAATTAATAACCTAAGCAATGTCCAATATGTTTCTTGTCAATTTTTTTTATTGCTTGCCTTGAACCCTAATATAAATATTTTTTATGCCCACAGGAAGAATATGAGAAATTGATCTCACATCCTCGTCGCGTTCGACATGAGTCAACTGTAAGTTTTTTTGTTTAGATGATGTAGTTGTTGTCGATTAGAATTTAGTTTTATAATTTTATTGTTATTGAATACGACACTTTTCTTTTTTTTTTTTTTTAAGTAACTTGATATCTGTTGCTGGCCCCCTAGTTAACACACACACACACACACACACACACACACACACACACACATATTAGGTTCAATGTCCAATGGATAGAGGATCTCCAATATTTTTCCTTATGTTTAAGGTTTCTCACACTTCTTATTTTAGCTAGCTCCTTTGATTGCCTAAGCAATGTCCAATATTTTTCCTTATTTTTCAATGAAAAAGCTCAAGATTATATTAAGATAAGATGAGGTAACAAGAGAGAAGCTGAGGCCTTCAAAACAAAATTACGGAGTCCAATACCTAAGATTTTCAGAAAAGGTAATGTCCTTGTAAATTTTTTTTTTCCGTGAAAGCACGCAATGAATCATTATGGTGAATTTGCTGCCTAATAGAAATAGACTGAACATTAGTTTCGTTCCGTCAAAATGTCCTATTAACCTGAATTAGTTACCTTGACCTTTCGCTGTAAACTAAATTAATTGTGTCAGAGACTTGAAATGCGGTTGACGCTTGAAAAATCTTTGGACTCTCCTACATGTAGGAGTCTTCAAATAGAAAAGAGAGAAAGGTGTTTCTATTTTTTTTATTTAAAAAAAGTAGGGAGGGAGAGTGAGAAAGTGTAAATGACTACTACAAATAAAAGAGAAGATAGAAGAGAAGAAGAGAATATAAGAGAATGGAGGAGACTAAGAAAGAATATAGTCATGTAGCATGTGTCTTAGTACCCGCACTCTAGCATCTTTGCGCCTTTTGTCCGAGTTTTCATATCCAATACGGGTAGTGTTCATACTTGAGTCTAGGTAACATATGTTAGTGCATCCTCTGAGGACTTCGTAAATTTATAGTAATTGATGTGTTTTCCTTGTCCACTTGTTTAGACTGTTGATAATGCAAATGGTCGTAGAATATACTGAGATTTCATGCAATGTCCTTAGATACAGTAATTTGTTAAAATGTCAGTATGGTATTTAATTCATTACTGGTCTTGGATATTTAAACTATGGGCTTCATTGACTGTTATTGGTAATTTCGCATTTATCATGGGCTCAGGTTTTTTTAATTAACTTCATTTAGAATATTCATTTGTAGGTTGGTGCTGGCCTTCCTGTGATAACTTCCTTAAATCGCATACTTGCATCTGGAGACTATGTCCGCTGTATGATTGGAAGCTTGAGTGGTATGTCAACGTGTTAACATTTTTTATTTTTATTTTTTATTTGGATAAGAACCCGACTTTTACCCCTCAAACTTGCACATAGGGAGACTTGAACTATCAACCTCATGCGTAGGTGACCACATACCAGACTATTGGAGCTGCCACTTGGTTGGTGCCAATGTGTTTAAAGAACTTATTCACTAATTTCCTTAGTATATGTTAGAATTAAACTTGTAGGCCTTAACAATTATGTAGCAAATATGCACGTCAGACATGTCACCTAATCTTTTTCCTTCTGTTTTTATTGTGGCTCACAATCTAGATGCTGATTATTGTCCCCCATTTATATTTTCGCAGGAACTCTTGGATATGTAATGAGTGAAGTAGCTGATGGAAAACCATTCAGTGTTGTAGTGAAAGAAGCTAAATCCCTTGGATACACTGAACCTGGTGACTTTTTGTTTACCTTATATGCATCACATCCCTACAAATGCCCCCACTAGAAAACTTGACTCAATAGAAACTAAAGAAATTCGACAAGCGTAGGGGTATACCAAAGTTAACTTGGGACGCATTAATTATGAGGGTTTTGAATGGTTTGGAAGGCTCACCATCAATTGCACTTAATCGAGCACAATGGAAGAGTTTGATCCATGTAGCCGACCCCAATTAATTTGGGACTGAGGCTATGTTGTTGTTGTTGTATATGCATCGCATCCTTTGCTAGGGAAATTAGAATCTAACTTGTGTTCCTTTAGTTATTGCCATGCGATATTTTCTTGTTTTTGCATGGGTGGATGCAGTTTATGATTGATCCCAGAAATCTAGTTAGGTTAAGTGAGTGATTCAGCTTAATTTTTCATTGGATAAGCAGGATCTTTTTTTCCGTTCTTTAGGAAGCTTGACTCTTTTCCACTCCATCGATGCATTATTTACTTGCATTATAAGCTCTATCTAGTGCAATGAATCATAAATCACATCTACACGATATTACAAGGAATTAGATTGTTTGGGCCTTGAGCACCTGCCTCCTGGTAGCTTTACATGTGAAGGGTTGATCAGCGTGTGAGCATGACTGCATGAAATCCATAGTATGATCCCTAAGTGATCTTGTGCAGTGCTATGTGCAACATTTTCTTGAAGGAGATTTGTAAGTAAATATTTATACAAGAAGATGTTGACATTTAAATAAGAAATATGTGATTGATCTATGCAAAACCTCAACGCATGTTCCCAGACCAAAACGGCACAATTCCCGACTCAAATAACCATACTTTTACTACAAATTTGCATGCATGTTTTTATTATCATTATTGTTATTGTTAGCCTTGAAATGAGGGCCAAAGTTAGGCTTTTGGCTCAATCATTTGGCGCCTTGCTGATTTTCTATAGGGACAAAAACAAAATCAAGGGCAAAATTGATTTTAAAGACGTACTAAGATCAAATGAACATATTAACTACTTCCGTATCTCAAAATTCTTCTACTTAGTAATTTTCAATTTTAGGACGTGATTGTTTACGTATTTCTTGGTCACAAACAACATGTTCTAAACTTATTGTGCACGTTTCATTGGAACATCCTTCACAATTATCTGCTTATCTCTCTTTCCTAATTGAAATTGTTGATTATGCCTTCGTATCTCACATATGCTTTATTTTATTGTTAACAGATCCAAGGGATGACCTTAGTGGGATGGACGTTGCAAGAAAGGTTTGTCAGTTTTGAATGTATTTTAGGCTGAAACCATTATAGAAGTTCTTTCTTCATTGTTACTTCTTAATAGAACTGGATTTAAATATACTTATAGCTAGTACACTCCCCTTTACTTAAAAGTATCTCATAAGTCTGGTGAATGATTTGGGTATTCAATTATGCTTGATACTTTATATTTTTTTAGAAGACTTTGAAAGAGAGAAGACTATACTGGAGGAGGCTATTTCTCCTTTTGCATACTTCTTTAGTGGAAAGATGTTTTGCAAACCAAAATTTTCCATTTTGTGCAAAAATCAATTTTTTGTTGTTTATCATTCATTTTGGTTTTTTTTTTTTTTTTTTTTTTTTTTGAGGTTTAAAAGAAAATCAAGTTTTTTGTGTACTTTGCTCCATGCTGACTTGGTGAATTTTTCAGTGAACATTCTGAAGTTTTTGCTTGGTTTTCATCATGTTTTTTTTTTATTTGTTTATGTGAGAAAATGCAGAGCATCCCCTTGCAAATTCAAGTATTTATTTGAATTCCAGGTTTCTAAATGAAATATGCAGCAAGCTCAAGTATTTTCAAGATCTAAAATTGTACTTTTTTTCTAAATCATTTCTCATTTTCAAGCTGTCATTAGTTCATGGCTTCAATCAATTCTCTGCTTATTTTTAATTTTACTCTGATTGTGCGATGCGATAGTCAAAGTATGGGTGTCAATCACTTGGTATTATCTATTGCTGCATATAGCATTTAACGCATTTCCAAACAGGCTTTGATCCTTTCTCGGCTTTTGGGATTGCTGATTAATTTGGAAGACATTAAGGTACAAGTGTTTGTGGAAAACATGGAATCTTTTCATCCTTTTTCTGTAGCTACTACTTGTTGCACTTTGTTCTTCATAATTGAAGTATTTACGCAGTTTTAGAACACAATGAATATGGTCTTCTCATAATTCATGTCTAAGTTTGTAGGTTGAGAGCTTATATCCAGATAAAATGGGGCCTGACAAAATGTCCCTGGAAGATTTTTTGGGCAGTGGTCTGCCACTGCTGGACAAGGATGTTGAAAAAGAATTAAAACAGCTTCTTTGCGAGGAAATGTGCTCCGATATGTTTGCATGGTCACAGATTCAAGGTAACCACATTCTTTTGTTGGAAAAATATGTCTCATTGTTTAGTCAATTACATTAGTTAGATTCTAATATTTTTGCCAACTTATTTTAACATTTGATCTAGATGCAGTACCGTCGTTAGTTTCTTTCTACATTTGTTGTCGGTACAAATCAACGTAGGAAGAACTTTTATTATTATCATTATTATTATTAGAAATAAAAAAGCATAATTCAATGTAAGGGATCATTATGATTGAAATATATAGAAAAATACTCTTCTATTCCTTTTCGACATGGAGATTAAAAGCTTCATATGGCTATTTATCATTCTTTGCAGCTGTAGTGTTGGCATTCTGGAGGTCCCAAAGGATTCTGCTCTGGGGAGGTCAAAAGGAAGCGACAACGTGGTACGCATCCGCACCCCCTCCCATGTTTTTCTCATTTGTTCTTCTGCCCAATTCATTTCAATTCATCAATGCTCTTACCAGATTGGTAATCCACTTCGCGATATATTCGCGGGCAGAGGAACGAAGATAAAAAGAGAAACAAAATGGAAGTCTGCTAATGTATAGAATAGTCCTGAATTTCAAGATCTATCGATGAAACTTATAATATGCGTGTGATTCATAAATTATCTTCAATCCCATTTTTTTTTTTTTTTAAAAGATACAAAAAAAAAACTCGACATTTTGACGACGATGATCTCTTAACTAATGCATTTAACTTGTGCAGCTGGAAATCTACAGCAGATGTTATAACAAGTTGCCCCTAGTTATTCAAGGTGCTGGAGCTGGGAATGACACTACAGCAGCTGGAGTGCTAGCTGATATCATTGATCTACAGGACCTCTTTTCATCCTAAACAAACAAACAAAGCACTCACACCTGAACATACCTTAACAAGTGTGTGCAAACTGAAAATAGTTTAATACATTAGCAACAAAGGTGACTTCAATTGGCTTTCTTCGACTTCCATACTGTGTCGTCGTCGTCATTGGATTAACAACGCTGCGCCTCCATCAGTTCATCTACTGATGCCATCAGTTCATCTACTGATGGTAGCAAGTAGAAATGGTTGTAAGTAGAATTTTGAAATCTGGAACTGAAATTCGCGACTTATCGGCTTAGATGTTTGTTACATTCAATGAGGAAAAGTTGAAAATATATGAGAAACTCACAATACATGTTTCTGAAGCTTCAAACCTCTACATCTCTGCTTGATTACTTTTTCATTGACAACAGAACTCGAGAAAAAAAAAAGAAAAAGAAAAAGAAAAAGAAAGACATGGTTAACATCCAAAAGCAATAATCTGCAGCTTCCATTGAACTGCAAAGAGGAGAAAAACTGGTATCAATATGAACCAGAATTCTAAAGCCAGTATAAGTTCAATAATGGACTGAAACTTGAACTTGGTTACTTCATCGTAAATCTAGCAAAAACCCTTTCGGCACTAGTCATAGAGAAAGGTAATAATATGCGGCGGCGTTGCCGCATTAGCTAGCGGCGGTCCTAGGATTCAGTATCACCGATCGACAATGCAGATGCCGCAATGTCTCCTAAAGCTAACATTGTCAAGTTTCTCGTCTGAAACGACAACCTTCAACTGATTTTCGAAGAAAAATTCTAATCATGATAAGTTAATAACTAATGTTTGCTCCATTTTGCGAGAATTGATTAATAATAGCAATAGAAATTGATGCAGTTGTTTAATCAACAAGAAGCAACCAGTAATGAAATATAGATCCACCTGGTCATGGCAACTATGGAACCCCCGGCTTGGGGGGAGGTTCCCTTCGGAGCTCCTTGATTAACGCGGCAAGTGCCTCTGGATTTATACCCTGTTCGCAAAGAGCAATCAGAATGGATAGCGTGTGTCGATCGAGTCCTGTATCAAGAATGTTCGACATGTGAAACGCTAAATCCAGTGATTCTCGAGCAATCCTAGCAGCTTCCGGGTCCATATTGTAAGGCTGTATCAGTAAAACCTAAATCTGCCACAAATTTAAATAGAACATCACACAATGGCATTCAAGCAGTGAAGCATAAATCAGTAATCTATCCTCTCTACACCATATCCATGTAGAAAGTTGCACCAGATTTAAGAGGGAAGCAATAGCCTCAACCCCAAAAGGGCGACAACAAATCTATCGCAAGTTCTTGATCCATCAAGAAGCATTTGACGAGACAACAAACAACACTGAACAAAGCCTCAATCCCTAATAAGTTGGGATCGGCTACATAGATCAAACTCTTATGCTTACCTCAATTTAATGTAGATTAAACATATGAAAAACAAGCAATTTATGCAATAACATGATTTTACAGCTACCTTAATTTATCCAATAAATTCTTACATCATCAATGTGGAGGGAATGTCTACTCTAGATGACAAAATTTTATTCGATAGATATTGAAGCCAAAAAATAATCTCCAATGCAACCAAGGATTATTGTCTTTCATTGATGAGGCGGCAGGCATTTATAATAATAGAATTATAATTTTGAATTCTTTTAATTTTTTTATAAACGGAAAAGCTGATGCGACGTGACACCGTAAAAACTCCCATCACAATGACTAGAAGTAGTTGGTGAGGTAAACATTTCTTCACCACTTCAGCTTCACATGGTTGCAAGACAATTACATTGAAGAAGCGTTTTTATTTTTCACCCTATCATGCGTGGCACACATTCTATGATTCTATCCAATCCTCACTTGCATTGGAGTTGCTCCAAAACAAAATATAAAGTAAAAAAAACACAAAGGGTAACGCTAAGGTGACCTTTTTGAGATACCCAGAATAGACACTCAGTTGTTAGTGTTCATTCAATACGCATCAATTTGCGCGTGCACAAACATTAATGTAAAAATGAATGGACACCGACTGCCAAGTGTCCATTTCGAGTGTCGCAAAATGGGTCATCTTAATATTTTCCGACAACAAATTACTAGTCTTCTCTATTAGGCATTTCATCAAACAAATTGCACGCACTCCAACGAGTTCTCAACGGTTAAACTAAATGCCCTTTCAACCAATACCCTAGATAAATTACTAGCCTTCTCTATTAGGATTTTGAAATGTATAAATTAGGGCATTTAGTTTAACTGTCGAAAAAATCAAAGCTTTGGAACAATCGAACAACAACAAAATCGAATCCAAACAAGAACAAACTGAACAAAGTTTTCGATCTGTGAAGTGGTAGTACAAATCTATGGAGATCGAACAACTGACCTACCTTGTTCGTAGAGAGAGAGAGAGAGAGAGAGAGAAAGATACTCTTCGCAGCAAAAACCCCAATCGCTCTCCCAAGCTTCAACTCTCCTGTGCTCTATAGATGGTCCGTAGAGGGCAAGGAATAGAGGAGTTTTGTGGTTTGCGAAAAACACTAGTATAGACTTTAGATTAGTCAAGGACTTGTATAGCCGAATCTAATTTGTGATGATGGCTATTGTTGGTTGTAAAACACATACTAGATTGACCCTACTGAGTCAGGGGTGGGCAAACCGCGGTTTGGTGGTGAAAACCACCAAACCGCGACCAAACCGAGGGGCTACGGTTTGGTGATTTTCCAAACCACCACCAAACTGCGAAAGTTGAAAACCGAACCAAACCGAACCGCGGTTTGGTCGGTTTGGTTTCGCGGTTTTCAACTTTTCATGCACTCTATTTTCAGAAAAAAAAAAAAACAGCAAAAAAAAAAAAAAAAGCAAAAAAAAAAACAGCAACCATTAAAAAAAACAGCAAGCAAAAAAAAAAAAAGAAGAGCAAAACAGCAAGCAAAAAAAAAAACAGCAAGCCTAAACACTGTTCAGTGTTCACAACTAACACTTCAAAAAACAGCAAGCACAAAAATAAACAGCAAGCCAGTGGCACTGTGGCAGCACACCACATTGATGAGTTAACAAACATTGTCAATAATCCAAATGTAAGCAAATAAGATATGGGTCTTATAGCAATGAAGAACCTCAAGGACAGACCAATAGTAGGAGCAACATATTATAGGGTAAACTATCTTCATAAAAACTGTTCTACTATTAACCATTGTTCCTATCAGAGTTTCTTTAACAAAATCAACTGCAATTATAAACTATTTAATGTTGATCTTCATGTTACCGCACCTCATAAGAAAATATCCTGTCAGGAAACAGAGAATCATATCTTGACATAAGTAGGGGGATTAGAGCGCAAATCAATCAACTTTCAACCTTTCAGAAGTCTACTAAATATTCCTTAAAAAACCCTAACAGGAATGGATTATGACCAAACTCAATGTAGTGCGAGCAACAAAAACCCTAACAATTCAAAATAAACAATCCCTCCCTTGACAAACTCAATAAAAACAAAACCTAGCATTAATCGAGACGGAATCCCAGTCGACTCGGCGCACAAATTGGAATTACAAACACGATCAAGAGTGAATAGTACCTGCCAACTGCCAAGCATCGATTGTTCTCTGGAAATCTCTGAGAGGGAGGTGAGCGAGGAGCTGCGGTGAGGGAGGTGAGTGAGAGAGCGATCGTGACTTCGGCGGTGAGGGAGGTGAGTGAGAGAGCGATCGATTCGTGACTTCGTGAGTGAGAGAGACCGAGACTCCAGAGTCCAGAGTGAACGAGAGACCAAATGTCGAATGAGGTGAGTGGTTTTTTTTTGTTTTTAGGGTTTTTGGTTCGTATTTACCAAAATGCCATAAACCGCGGTTTTCCCAAAATAAAAACGCGATTCTGCTGTTTGGTCATTTTTCAAACCGCGACCAAACCGCGAAATTTAAAAATCAGACCAAACCGTGCGGTTTGGGCGGTTTGGACAGTTTGGGCGGTTTTTCGAAAACCGCTGCTCACCCTACTACTGACTTTAAATTAGTCGAGGTGATTACTTTAATTGATGATTAAAAAGATGGATAAAGTATTACTTGCTAAAAATAAAGTTGGTAGAATCCTATCGAGATGCCACAACGATAAGGGCGAAGATAGGGTTATGTAAGTTATACGCATAACCTCGATTTTGATTTGCATAGGCCGATTATGTTATAGCCTCTTGAAAATATGCATGCTTGCCGAGCATGAATACCGAGGGATATAAAATAAAAATAAAAAAAGGGTTGAGCGTTCAATTCATTTGGGAGTTAAAGATGTTGTAATTACTTTGGTTTCTTCTCAAAAAAAAATAAAAATGTAAACTTTTAGCTATTGAACTTATGTAAAATGCATGGCAACGTGGGCGACATTGATACATCTACTAAAATAATAATAATTGTTAAGAGTTTCTTGATTTATGAATGGAGAGAAAAAAAAAAAAAAAAAAAAAAGTAGTGGAACATGAGAAAAATAAGGCTCATGTTGGAGATATAAAATAATGCTCAGCACTTGGGAGCAAAGAGAATCAAACTCATTTAATAGCTAATTTTTATTGTATTGAATATAGCCGTATTTCTTTTGAAAGTTGTCAATGACGTAAATTCAGGTTATTGAGTACTTCTCGTCCTCTACATTACTTCATCAATAAAATTGTTTGTTCACTATCAAAGGCAAAAAAAAGAAAAAAAGAAGAAGAATTCATCTGGTTGCCATGATGCTGCAGAAGCTGAGACGTCAGTGATGGGTGCTGCTGTTGTTGCAGCTGTTGTGCTAAGTGGATGCATTTGTGGGTGCCCCTTGTTGAAGGGTTCTCTTTGGCCAATTCATATTTACAAAACAGAGGATCTGCTTCTCATACTGGCCTAACTTCTCCCTGTAACTATCAGGCATGTTATTTTTTGACACCTCCAAGAATGCCATACTCCTTTCCAACATTATTTTCATCATTTTAAGCTTTTCAAGTTGATCCATTGTTTTAAACTTGTTCGTTTGATCTCTAGCAGCCTGTGAAGCTAATTCATACTGACAAACAATAAAGAAGATAATTAGCATACAAAATTATACGTTTTTTTGCTATCACTGTGAAATGCTAACTAAAATAAAGAATCAATGATTCGTACCTGCTGAAATTTCAGAGAGATTTTCTGGCGAATTTCATTTAGTTCTGGTAAATATAATTCCTTCATGGTCTTGACCTGAAATAATAAACGAAAAAAGTTAAAAAAAAAAAAAAACATGGACTCTTACTTTTAGACCTCAAAATCATGCTTTTAGAACTAAGAGATCCCAAAACCACAAATATTACAAAAGCTTCACACGAACGGAAGTCATTAGACACAAAGTTGTGACTCATGCATATCAAGTAAACAGGAAATATAGACACAAAGTCATTAGACACAAAGTTGTGACTCATGCATATCAAAGAGATTGGATGGAGAAAAATTTAAGTTTACCCGACAAGTTGGGACTGACTTGAATAATTTTCACAATTGAGCATAATGGCATTATAGCCAAGTAAACAGAAAATATAGATTTCAATTGGTAGAATCCCACCTAAACCAGCATCAATAAAGGCAAAACGATTTACAGGTTATTTCAGGATAGTCCTACGTCACAAGATTGTCACTAAATAAAATACTGCACTTATCTGAAAAAAAAAAAAAATAAAAAAATTGGACATTCTAACACGGCATGGAATACATAGTGATGCCGTAGCTTTAAATTTCTCATGTTTCGCTTTTTGCAACTCAGTAGACTAATACCATTTGGCCCATTATTTGATGGACTGGCATGGGGAAGTAGTTAGAGTCATAGGCTAATAGCTAATGCTTTACCACCTTTGTTATCACTGTTTCAGAACTCAATGTCCTTTCAGAAGTTATGCACGGCCTATCTTCATGTAGAGAGATGAGAATAAACAAATGAAAGAGTTTATCATGTTATGTTTGGGAGGCACTGACGAAACTGTAAGGATCAAATGAGTATTAGATATTGCATCCGTCATCACAATGGAATTATAAAAAGTAAAAGAAAAGAAAAACACCTTTTGATAAATCTCCTCTTGCCAATCCATGGAATTGGGGTTCCCGGTCTGACCCGTGGAGTCCATTGTTGCTATATTTTTTAGAAAAAGGAAACATGTGTAAATGAAAAATTAGAACTGCTAAATCCACAATAGAAATGAAGAAAAAGAAAGAAATAATTCTGGTAGTATTTGGTTGAGAATAACACAACAAAGGAGATATACACTGAAATCGATATCCAGAAGTCAATGTTTCACTGCTTCTGCGCTGTCATCCCGGTGGAAAGTCACCAAAAGTTCTCTATCAAAGTTCAGAAACCAAAAAGGATCTATGTTACCTGGACTCAAATATGGATGTTGGGATGGGTATGTATGTATCTAAAGGTCGGACCAACCTATTCTCTAATTTAAGGATGTGGAAATACGCCAAAAAGTGTCTACAAATTTAAACAGATGCTTAGATATATGTATTAATGTACATATACCATTCTATATACCTATGTTCTTTTTTATTTTCTATTTCAAATTTGATGTTTTTGTTATTTTTACATTTTAAATATTCTTCATACAAGGAACACTTAAAATGGAGTCTGCAGATTTCTTATGTGTCGGACACATTTCAAGTACCCCAAACGTGCACTTTGGGTTAGAGGGAAGGATTTTGGTAAGCCAATTAATTACTCTACTTCTTTTGTTTACAAATTTTGGATTCTGGAACAGAGACCCTCCATATTGACTGGTTTTCCTAGCTATGTAACAAATAATCTAAATGCAAGGAAAAAAAAAAGTATAACATTAAAAACCAATACAAAATAAGTACAGTCACGTACTCGATGAAGTATCAGGAACTGCCCTTTGTGGCTGAAATGGCTTCTGCTCAATTAAACCCTGAGGCTGGAGGGTGGAATCTCTTTGTAATTGATTTTGCTGCTGTTGCAATCCCATTTGTGGCTGAGATTGAAGCTGAGAAAGACCATTAACTGATGAAAGTGCTGATGGCAAGCCACCAGAACTCTGAATGCCAGCAGAAGTGATGGGATTTTGAGGCAGCACCTGCTGTCGTGGCAGAGATTGATTTGGCAGATGAATTTGCTGTCCCTGATTCAACACTTGAGCCTGCATACCAAGAGATCCTGGATACAAAATAAATCAGAAATCAACGTTGGGACAAATATGTAAAATAAATATAGCCGCATACTGAACTCTATTAAAAATGCATTGAATAGGAGAAAATGGGAATTAAAGAATCAAGAAGAGATACTTTAAAAAATTATTTCTATTATGAAAAATAGAATACTCAAACTAATGAATAAAATACAATAACAACCTAGCCTCAATCCCAAATTGGTTGGGGTCGGCTACATGGATCAAACTGATGAACAAAATACACAAACCAAAAACCAAGAAACTGAATTGCTATCAGGAATGCCAATCACAAATAAAAAGGGAAGCAGAAAACACATGCTGGAGGCATACCAAATAGGAAACAAGTAGTGCAGTACATCAGAAAAGATGCACTCAGGTCACTTGTACGGTTACCTGAATCTGAAGGATTTTGGTTGCCAATGGCGGAGCTGGGTTGCAGAGAATTAGGCCCATTAGTGCTTAGAGATTTGGTCTCCATCGTTAACATCTTCAAAGATATTTTCCTAAGGTAATCAGACTGAAAAAAAAAAAACAGAAAAAGAAGTTTCAAATACCGTAAATGTAGTAACTTGCCTGCCAAATTGGACCAAGGACGATATAGGAGCGAAAGTGAAAATAAGAAAAGAAATAGACTGCAAATGTGACGGTACCCCAATCCAATGATTGCGAAGTATCTCCTAGGTGGTTACCTAGGAAGACAATGTCCAAAATAATTTTTAAAATTTAAAGAGGCTAATTACAATTGAGTTTGAAAATATGAATACCTACCTAACAACAAAATTTTAGCACAATGAATGTTACGTAAAGACCTGAAGGCATATAAATATCCTTGAAGTTTATATTAAATTTGGACCATAGTGAAAAATAGGAAATTAGTGTTACTTAGGGACTTGCAAATAAATAATTAATTACTCAATGGGCCTCTAAATCAATATTTTTTTAGCCCCTAGGCACCACATTGCCTGGGCCAAGGAAATCACCTCCGGATTGCCTAGGCACTTTGCAAATTTTCTCCAATCAATAAGCGACTTAGAGACTAATGGAACCACACAAGGGGCAGCGAAAGCAAGAGAAGAGCATGGCAAAGGGAGTTCAGTCAGTTACTTATGTTTAGCGTGAATTAGTATACTAAGTATACTTGGTTTAGATGAGATTAGAGAGCATGAATAGAAATAAGGACAAGAGTGGAGGCATTGAGAATTATGTTCAAGTAATAGGATCGACTCTTTACCAAGTATGGGCAAAAAGTTACAATTGTCTCTCTAGGTTCTTTTGTGCATACATTGGATTTCTTCTTCTTTGACGTAAATCCATAGTTGTAGTATTGTTTTTTTAGTTAGGTAATTTTTTGTTTTTTGCTTGAATCAATTCAAAAACGTTTCAGGATCAAAATGAGAACCTATAAAGCAATTGAGGAAATAATATAAGAGGAAACAACATTAAAAAAAATACACAAACCTGGTCAGTAGCTGCATTGTAGATCTTTTCTTCAAATCTTGTAGCAATTTTTTGAAGTTCGACTAATCCCTCTGGACCTGTAATCGGAAGGTGCTTCTTCAAAGCCTCCATTCTACGAATATTCAACCAATAGCCATTATATCTCAATAAGAAATTAGTTCTTATATTAATAATGACAAATATGACTTTAAAAGAATACAGTGAGAAAACTCAAACAAGAGAAAAAAAAAAGTATACATATCACCACCTTAAATCAAAATCGGATAAGCCTCAATCTCAATTTAGTTGGGGTCAACTACATAGATCAAAATTTTCTATTCCGCTCAATTTAATGTACCTAATGGCGTGCTTTCCAAATCCATTAAACCATTCCTGCTCAATGAGTCCCAAGTTATCTAAGGTCTACTCCTATATCTTATGATTTCTTCAGTTTCGATTCAGTCCAGTTTTCTAGTTGGCGAAATTGCATACCATCTTTGAATATTTCCAAATCACTGCAACCACCCTCCCATAATTTTTGTATTGATTGGTGCTACTCCTAATATTATTTGAATCTCCAAATTTCTTATTTTATCTTTTCGAGTTTTACCACATATTATGTATGTGCAGTTTCTTTACCGCCCGACGTTCACTTCTGTAAAGCATAGCTAGCATAATCGTAGTCTTACAAAAAAAGTATTTAACATGGATATTTCGATCACATATCATAATTGTTGCACTACTCCATTTTTTTTATCCAACTTGGATTCTCTGTGTAATGTCATCCTCAATACAACCATTTTTTTGTATAATTGATCATAAATATCTAAATAGTTCACCTTAGAAAATTCTACTTCCCCTAATTTTACCACAACATTATTTTGATCCCTATCATTTCATTTGCAAACTCACAATACATAAACTTGGCATTAGTCATACTCAACTTAAAGCCTTTAGACTCTAATGTATTCCTCCGAAGTTGTAATTTCCTATTCACTCATTCTCTTGTTTCATCCACTAAAACAATATCGTCTGCAAATAACAAAAAACATACATCATAGATTCATAGCGCATACTCTTGAATATGTCAAGTTAGTTCATCTATAACTATACGATGTACTGAGCAAGGAATCTATGATTTTCTCGCTGAAAGAATAAATAAATAAATTATTTCAATTCGTTGAATCTACAAATACCCAAATTGAAGAACAAAGTCGTTTCTTTATTGGTTTTTACTCCCAAAAGCTACAGTACAAGAAACCCAAAACACGAACAAAGAACGTTCACGAAAATTCTCCACAATCCCAAATTAATTGGGGTCGGCTACATGGATCAAACTCTTCCATTGCGCTCGGTTAACTGCAGTTGATGGCGTGCTTTCCAAATCAAGAAACTGCACATCACTAATGTAAATAGGCATGGCCTTAAGGCCGATCCTTGATCTATCAAGCCCCAAATGTTTGCATTCTCATTATTCAATAAGAACAAACACAAAAACCCTAAAAACTCTGCTTCTCAAAGCCACTTCAATCCAATTTCCCAAAATTCAAGAACCATCACAAACAACACACCAAGAAAACCTTGAAACTCGGACGAAATCGATCGAGAGAGAACATGCTAAGCACTTACATCTTGTTAACGATCCTGGAACGAGATTCTGGTTGAACCTCGCTTCTCCAATCGCCGGCTTCCATGGCTGGCTCCGCCTCCGCCTCCGCGGTCGGTCTCCACTTCAATTCCTCAATTTCTAGGGTTTCAAAACTCGATCGATCGATCGAAGAAGAAACCCTAGAAAACCCTATGCGCGCGCGAAAGAGTCGGAGACGATCAGGTGGAGAGAATGTCGTTCGTGCTCACTCGCTCGTTCGTTCGTTCGTTCGTTCATTCAATTTGAGAGACTTTTTATTGTTGACTCGTCTCAGATTGTGGACACGTGGCGGAGATCCGACGGTGTATAACGATCTTGATTCCGACATTTTGATGAGATTTGAGGCCCTTGAACTTTGACCGCAACGACAACAACAATATGTCACACCGTAAGATACATTTGCTCGTAAAAGCCATCCGTATGTACATTGAGAGACTTTTTACTGTTGACTCATCTCAGATTGTGGACACGTGGCGGAGATCCGACTATGTATAAGATTATTTCCATTTTGATTAGATCGCATTCGAGAGTCATCTATATATACATCGGATTGCCACATATAAAGATCTCGATGCATAACGCGTGGGTCAAGGTCGCGTTGAGGGCTTTTATAAGCCAATGTTTTTTGTGATGTGGCATTGTTGTGATTAGTCTAATATTTTCCAAACTTTTTTTTTTTTTTTTTTACGTTATTTAACTTGTGGGTGCACAATTGTCTCCGCAAAAATGTGAAACTGCGCAAAGTAAATAAGCATAGAAACTTTAATCTTCTTATAGTGCAGATTTTTAGCATATGTAGTATTGATAATTAAAGTAATCGTGCAACGAATTGAATATATTCAGGTTTGTTTCAAATCTTTAGGAAGGATGTTATAGGTGTTTATTGGCAAAAATATAGTTGTTTGTTGTTTGCATTTCTAACAAATTGTGAAAAATAAAAAAATTGAGGCCTGAAAACTAGAATATGACAAAAAAAAAAAAAAAAAACAAACAAACAAAATTGGCAAAATATAGTATATGTTTGTTGTTTGCATGTTAACAATATAATTACGTACCTCTACTAATTAAATATATTGTTTGTAAAATATTTTGAAAAGTTTGATTTATGTAGTTGACACATTAATTAATTTGAGATCGGTTATATTGTTTGTTGTTTATCAAATATTCTAACCAATTAATTTCTTCGATCTATCACTAAAAGTATAAAAGCATATCTTAAACAGTGCAATGATGCATAGTTAATAAAAGGAAATTAATTAAACTAAAGATTCAAAGTGGATGCATTTGTTGGTGATGGCAGCTGCTAAGTGGATGCATTTGATCCATTATTTTGAACTCTTTCATTTCATTGGCAGCCTGTGAAGCTGATTCATGCTGACAAATAAATAATGAAGATAATTAGATACAAAATCAATGGGCTTTTATTTATTTACTTTTTTTTTTATAGGAACGAGACTTTTTTTTATAGCCTCACGTATGTACAAATAATTGCATGTATTAATTGGTTTACAAAAGGCGAGAAACGGTGTCTTTCCTATAAATAAAGTCGAAAAAAAAATCTTACAAGTGTAATAGAAGAAAAATGTGTCGTCCGAGCATGAATAAGCTACTTCCCTCACTACCAGGGCGAGTCATTTATGAAAAACATCGTCCTTTCGTGATACAAATATCACACCGAATCAATTAAGTTGAATCCGCGTTCTATTGGCCGAGATTACAAAAGTGATAAATAAAATATAGATATCTATCCCCCGACTTTATTTATTTACTTTAGGAGAAAAGTGCAATTACACTTTATACATATTTTTTTTTTTGGGTGCTGGCACTGTGAAATGCTAACTAAAATAAAGAATCAATAATTCATACCTGCTGAATTTTCAGAAATAAAATATAGATATCTATCATCCATAAGACGAAAATTTTATTTAGTTTTATGTGTTTTCTTTAGGAGAAAAGTGCACATCCTCATTTTTACACTTTATACACATTAACTCTCATAAAACATATATAGCCTAATAGCATTCCTTTAGAATTTTTTAAGCTTAATTTTGATATATCATTTACGAACTCATCATGGATGTGTTCAGTTTTAGTCCTACTCAACTTATAGCCTTTAGAATATAATGTATTCCTCCAAAATCTTAATTTCTTATTTATTTCACCTTTTGTTTCGTCAACTAAAATAATATAGTCTACACATAATAAACATTAGTATATTTGCAAAATTTATCATTTGGTCCCTGAACTTAGAGTTTTTTATATTTTTGGTCTAATTGAACTTTCACAAAAATCTACATTTAATCATTCCACCTTTTAAAGTGTTAAATTTCGGCAATGCGAGTAAAAGAAGTGATGTGCTATTAGTCAAGAAGAGTAAAGTGGTACAAAAGCGGAAAAAAAAAAATTTCCACGAAAACATAAAAAACTTAAAGTTCAGGGACCAAAAACATAAAACACTCAAAAGTTCAGAGATCAAATGTACAACACTGAAAGTTTAAGAACCAAATGTATATTGATAAAAGTTCAGGGATTAAAAAGATAAAAGTTCTAGCATTGCCCTGTGCAGTCCATGTCCATCACTGCCATAAAAAAATGCAACAAAAAATAGTCAAGTTTTATTTGTTTTTATATGGGGCTTTCCTTCCTCTTTTTTTTTTTTTTTTTTTTCCAATCCATCACTCCCAATCCATCATTATCTAAACTTTGATTATTAATCAATCCCCAATTAGCAATATCATGATGTACGATATTAAAATCCCTAACTTATATCCATAACTATTTAGAGTTAAAGAAATGTAAAGATTGGAGGAGATTTCAAAACAAAACACTACAAAAGTCTCTCCACCAAACAATTGAATTATCAAATACGCATCTCAAGATATATCAATCTAAGGTGACCATATTAGCTCAATTTATTTTATTTTTATTAAATCAATTTATGCTCTTGATATCAACTTATTTATTAAAACTTTAAGTCATTAAATAGTTCAAGTTGCACTAAACGCCCATTTGCTTCGATTAAGTCTAAAACTAAATTAAATATCAATTGCACTCGCGTTCAATAAGAGATATCTCACTAATAAAATTTACCCGCTTAATAAAAGATATGCCTTGAAGAATTACAGAGACCTTATAAAGGTCCAAGTGAACAAGCAACTAGATCTCAACCACTACATTACACTAAAGCGATGGGTGGTAAAACGAAAGATGAAAAATTCTTTTTAATAGGAGTTGTTCTCTCGTCAAAGATTCTTGTCCTCAAAACCAAGAGAATTGTTGTAGAGTGGAATGGTAAGGTCTTTTTCTCCTTTAACTAGAGGTTTCGAGTTCGAGTTTGGAAATAAAGCAACTTTAAACCTCGAGGTTTAGGATTAATCAGGTCAAAAGCTTGGGACACATAAATTCATAATTCTACATTACTTGTTAGTGATTACATGTTCGATGGGACTTTTAATAATAGTCACACCAAGCAACCCTTCTAAAACATTCTTCATTGGCTCATCATGTTTAAGGAACACTTGAGGCAACAACAAATTTTCACCTATATCTATGAAGGGCATCCATATTTAATATGGTAATGGCAAAACTCATAAAACAAGAAAAGATGAACTGATGCCTGCCCTAATTTCATACATTTAGTTTGTCATTTTTTAAAGTGAAACAATAATGTAAAAGTTCTCAATAAATAAATTCGCAATCCATCATAAACCTGAAAACTGCAAAAAAAATACAGTTCGGCGAGGGAGCTTTCGAAGGAAAATCCCTGCAAAACGACTTCACAAATGCAAGGCCAATGAACAATGTTTCTTCTTCAATGAGAAAGAAAGCAAGCACATCAGAGCTCCCAACACCTTTTTTTGGTTTATGATTGGTGAAATGTGAAGTACAGTAACTTAATGCAAACACTTGCCGTGGAGATCGCCGATGATGGAGTACTGTCACAGTGGAATATATGCAGTTTCCTCTACATCGTGGCAAGAAAATGAATGACGAATGATCCGACCGCCACCACCACCGCGGGAGGATATGAGGAACGGTACGGGCTGAAGAGGTACATTATAATGCGACGCTTCCACCCCTGAAACCCAGCTAATTCTAAAGACCGGATGAGGCTACAGATGTTGTAACTGTCGAGAATAAAAGGAGCCATGACTCATTTTTTCGAATAATGTAAAATGTAGTTACAAATCATAAGAACAAATCTCAAGGAGGATGAAAGGACTTCAAAACATATTAGGCAGATTGACCAGACAGCGCTTACCAATGCCGAAGACAAATTCATATGCCTCGACCAGCTGGCTTCTAGGCAAAGGGATTCCCACCGAGAGATGCAAGAGGGCCTTGCGAAGGAATATTTCTGCAGATTAAAAAAGCCTTCCGTGTTAAGTTATCACATCACGGCAACAACAACAAAGCCTCAATCCCAAATGTGTCAAGTTATCACATAAATGATGTTTGTAATGATAATTCTACAAAACGTATTCATGGCTGACAAATATCTTGAACATAGGGGTTTGTTTTTGCAGGAGCCAAGTTACAACACATTCAATGGCAGGCACCTCTATCTTATAACATCGGATGTCTCGATTAAGAAAAAACTGTAAAACTTTCTCGGCCGCACCGAACACGCGTGAGGAGCTCGTGGATCTCCGCCAACGCTGATATTGTCCCCAACTTAATCACTTTCAACTTTTAAGTGTGGAGTTTTATCTCAAAAAGCTTTGGTACTATTACGAGGGAAATAATCACTTATGTACTTCTTTATGAAGTTATTTTTAATCGAAGTTGGACTAAACCTTTCGGTCCACACATCTTCAATACTCCACCTTGGACCGAAATCCATCAATGGGCTTTTTTTCTTGACAGGTCTCAATCGAATCGTTGACTCTGATACTATATTAAAATTCACCCAATATTGACCTCAACTTAACCACCTTCAACTCTTAGGAGTGTGAGGTTTTATCTCAAAAGGTCTCAATACTATTATGAGGGAAATAATCGCTTATATACTTCTTTATGAAGTCATATTTAATCAATGTGAGACTAAACCTTTAGGTCTACACATCTTCAACACTCCACCTTGGACCAAAATCCATCTAAGGGTTTTTTTTTTTTTTTTTCTCAACAGGTCCCAACCGAACTGTTGGCTCTGATACTATGTTAAAATTAACCCGATATTATCCCCAACTTAACCACCTTTAACTCTTAAGTGTGGGGTTTTATCTCAAAAGGCCTTGGTACTATTAGGAGAAAGATAATCACTTACATATTTTTTTATGAATACAATAATGTTCAGGAAAAAGCAACTAGCGTGATTGATGTTGTTGCAGTCAAATGACATGCCACTACCATCGAAATCAAAAGAAAGCAACACATGAAATTTAGACTATGGAAAGTTTAATGAAGGATACAAAACCATTCCCAGTTTCTAACATGAAAGACCCTCGAGAATTCAAGACAAGCATAGGCACTTACTGCAATCGAGAGTTTGGTGCTTCTCCTGCCATGTAAGCTAAGCCTCCTATAGATTTACAATTTTCACACCAAAGTCAAATTGGGAACAAAGAGAGATGCGAAGAAGTAGCGGATAAAGTTTTATCAACCTTACCTTGAGCATCAGCCTGTATATAAGGTGAGGCAGCATTCTGAGGAAACCATGGCTCAGTTACGCCACCAAATCCAGGGGGTAGCTGGGAATTAGGCAGCGCTGCTTGCAAAGCACTCATGTCCAAGAACTGTAAATGAAAATGTATCAGCAAAAAAAAAAAAAACAGTATACGCATTGCAGAGAACTGAAAATAATAAATGTAAGCTGGAGCAAACTTCTGCCATTTGCACAAAAAAGACCGCATCATATTCAAGGAAAAGAGAAACAACTTCTGCATTTTTTTTTTCTCAACTTTAATGGAATTTTCATGAAATCTTGTTAAGATGTAATTCTTACTTAGGTGTGTCAATTTGGAGTTTGGAAAAGTTCAGAGAGTTTTCATACATCTACCAAGGACATGCTAAAGTTTCATTAAAAATAACAATAAATAAGGAATACTATAAAAAAAGAATCAGCTGAAGATGACATCGCACGATGAGGATGAGGCAGAGAATTTTCCATCAAATTCTTCAACCATCTTTAAGCATATTGAATTTATATGAGCCTAATTCCCAAATGATTCAACCCATACACCTCATACAAAAAGATTACCAATTCCATGATGAAGCTCCATCCATCCCTCCAACCAATAAACCAAAGGAAACCCACAGTAAATCTTAACCGCTCCAAACAAACCGAAATGAACCCCTAAATAATCACCTCCCAAAGTTGAAAATGACCCACAATCTTTTCTTGTCATAATTCAACAACCTATTCATCAATTACATCTTTTTTGCTGCTGGAATTCAAAAATTAACCATGAAAGAAATTAGAAAATGCAACAAGAAAGTAAGCATTAGAAATGATAAAGCAAGAACAATAACTACTACATACCGCATTGCTTGGTTCCGGATCTGTGTCATATGGAAGATCAAATGGATTTATGGATTTTCGATCACTAGCATTATAAGGCATTACTACCTGCAAGCAAGCAAGCCAGTTTATATATGTTAAAAAGGGAACAAAGGGAAGAGGACTAATGTTCTATACTTAAAACACAACAGACGAATGATGTACTGAGTGAGAAAAATCAGTGGAATTATTAAAGGAAAAATGGAACACTAATAAGTACAAACCTCTGGAGCATCACTGGTCAAGCACAAGGCAGTATCTGAAGGAGGCTTATGTGCTGTTGCTTGTGGTTCACTCTTAGGTGGGAGATCTGAAAATGATGTTTGACTGATGCCTCCAAGAGAGTCTCCAAAAGCATTCCATGGTTGCTGGCAAAATGATCATCAAATCAGAATGATTATAAGACAAACATGAAGTTCGAGGTTTTTAAGATAAAATCAAGCTCTCTGGGACCAATCAGTGCATGTAGGGAGGCAAATGGTATTCTAATCTCTAAGAATCCAGGAATGATATTTGCAATCCTTGCATTCTACAGTAAATCTTACCTCACTGTTTAGAACGCCAGGTGAAGTTTGAGTTTCATGCAAATTTTGATGCCATTGATTATTTGCTGTTGCTGGTGACAAAGGTCCATGAGCAATGAAACCTGCCGATGGCCACTGCATGCTTGAGTTTATGGACGAAGCTAAGTCAGTTGGAGATGCACTAGCAGGATTTGCAACTTTCACTTCATGAGCAGACACTCGCTGTGGCAAGTCAAATGTTGCCCATCCTTCATTCTCTGAGAAAGGAACTCCTAAAGATTTATGGTCCAATGGGGTTGCAGATGATGCCTGATGGGTTTTATGTTCCAACATTTCCTTAATGGTCTCCTGATGGGTCACTTCCGCAAACAGATCAACCGTAGGACCTGACGAAGTTTCTGGGGCTTTAAACAAATTCTTAGGTGGTAAAGCTTCCAGCGGCATGGACAAGTCCATGGATGCAGCAGTAGAGGTTGGTAATTGTTCAAGTGGAAAATTAAAAAGATCCAATGGTTGCTGCAAAGAAATGGAAGCTGTCTTGTCCAGCTGGAACCCAACTGACTGCTCAGATTCAGGCACAATATCAACTAAGCCACCTGAATTAACTGAGTTCAGAGATAGGGAATTGCTATCAAAAGACCCAATGCTGCCTAAAGATGCAGTTCTCTGAAAAATCAAGTGATAGAGCCTCAGTGAAAATCTTTATAAGGAAAAGAAAAAAAAAAAAATGAAAAGAGCAGTATTGCAACTTAAATCAACTAGGCAGAATGATCAGATTCAACTCAAATGGCCCCAACAAAGCAATGTTAGACACCAAATGAGAGATTGAAAAATCCCCCTAAGCTTACCACATCCAACAAGAAACAATAACATACATGGAACCATGATGAAGATGAAGAGCCAAAGCACCTCTAATGAGGTGGATGAGGCATCACTTGCCAAAATGCAAGGTTTAGGGAGGTTGTGGGTTCAACTCACGTTGGAGTAAAGTTGGATTGATTTATTATCCAAAAATAAATAAATAACTAATGAAGATGAAGAAACTGAGATAAAATTAAGCCATTTCAAGGTCAGAAACATGGCAACGTCCTATATGCAAGGAAACAATCAACTCATGTAACTACACCTAGGGCATACTCCATTCATATCTTCCAAGCGATTCGGCTATGATCTTTTTGGAGGTCAAGATAAAAAGCAATGGTAATATTACCTGTGCATATGCAGCTACACCAGCACTTCTCCTAGCATTTACCTCTGAGTATGAGTTTCTCCTTTGGTGCTGTGCATCTTCAACTATGACATTCCTTCCTGGATGTCTAGGAGGGTTGCTAAAATTCTCTTGAAAGTTGGGTGACTGTGTGCCAGATCTAAAAGGGTCACCTGAGCTAGACACGGAATAGTCAGAAAATCGGGGACCAGAGGTTTCATTGGCAAATCTATCTTCATACATTCGCTCCACTGAACGACCTGGACTGCAAATGAAGCTCGGGACCTTCCCTTCATAACGACCATGATCAGAACCAGGCTTTCTACTGAGAACACCTCCTTGTTTACCATACTTCCTCTCTTCGTATTGATGTTCATATGGAGGACTCTGCGAATAGGAGTGGTATGAACTGGCACGTCTGAGGTCATCTTCATTGTTTCTTAGGCTCTGAGAAAACATGAGATTCAATGTAAGCCTAACTAAATTTGCAATATCCGTTGGTAGTTCAGAGATAACTATTCAGCATCTGATATATTACGACACCATAAGGAAAATGCAATCAAATGATACTTCAAATAGTCAGTGATCCAAGCGTCTATGAGTTTATTGGATTACCTGCATGTCTCTTGGAGGCTTGTCAGAGCTCTTCCCCCCAGCATATTTCTTTTCCACATAGACATGCTTTATAAACTCACGAACCTTGTCAACATTACTACCAAAACAAAAGACAACAAATGAACCCCACAATGTTTGCAAGAAATTACAAAATCAAACAACTGAATTACAAAGTTTTCACCAAACCTGCTGTCAGGCAATCTTTGGCGCTGAAGGTCCCAATCTTTCAAGAATACTTCCCTTGCACGCTGATTATAAAGTTTTTGAGGCAATAAAATTAGCATTTTCCCAACAACAAAGTGAACATGTTTCGATCAATGCTCTCACCTGATTGCCACCCTTTTGAAGTGCTTCAACTTCTGGAGAAGTGAATTTTGCCATGGACACAGATTTCACCCGGTGTGTGAACTCCCGACTGCAAAACAATATTGCCAAGAATATATAAACAGAAAACTCAAATTTAAACATTTCAAAGATCTTACTTAATTTTTCTCAATAAACATAATTTGATATGGCTCCTACCTAAAAACCATAGATTTTACATCACTCACAATGTCTAACCATCATTAAATTGGCAAAAATATGACTCGAAACATATGAATTGAAAGAAATTTAGACCTCGACAAAAGAATAGCAACTAACAGAAATTAGCATGAAGAAGAAGACTAGAATCGGATAAAACTCGAAATAAAGCTCCATACATCACTCTTCTAATAAAAAGTCAATGTAAATGTGACTCTTCCTACATCAAATTCCCTTTTTACACAAAGAGAGATGAAACGGACTAGGACGACAAACATTATTATAACAACTAACAGAAAGTAGCACGAGACTTGCGCTGACAATGACCTGCCACAATTTGTTATAGTTAACTAAAACTAATAAGTTCCATCTACTTATCGCTCATACTCGATACACGCAGAAAAAATTACTGCCACATCAATAATACATATACGAGAGAAAGAACGCAAAAGCAGACTGCCCCTCTAATATTATAATCCTTTCAAACAAGGAATTTGTATATTTGGTCCCCTTCATATAAACATTACTTACTTTATCCTCTTTAAGCAAAGCTGCTGCAGTCCGTGAGACGCGCCACTAAGCCAACACAACTAAATATATTTTTTGATATCCATGAATATCCAAGCAAGTCTAACTATTCCCGCGAGGCCCTAGTGCAATCGGCCTGAGAGTACCTTAGTGGCCCGGACAATCTCGACACAGCAGGGGATTGAACCTGAGACCGTGCGCTAAACACACACAATCCCAAGCTCGCCCTTTCTGTTGGGCCGGCCTATTGGGGTTAACACAACTAAATATTGAGCTCTGAGCTATAAACATCAAAAACTAAACAAAATCAACCAAAGTTTGCATACACAATCAATCAATCAATCAATGAAACACACATTAAAGAAGCACTCACTGAATTCCGCTGCAGTTGATACACACGAATGTCCAGAAATTCGTACACACGTACTGAGGCCCCTGCGCGCAATCGATCAACAAAAAAACCGAATCTTTCACAAGTCAACTCGACCAATTCAACTCCACAAATCAAAACAACAAGAAAACAAACAAATTTCAATCCAAACAGTGCAAAAAAACACAAAAAACAAATGAAGAATTACCAAACTGTTGCAGTTGATGCATTTGCGATTCGGCGGGAGCTTCATGAGACCTCGAATGACCTTCTCGTTCCTCTCCTCCTCCTTTCTCGAACTCATCATCTCTTCACCGAAGATCGCCCAATCTTCCGAACCCTAGCTTCCGAATTTTACCTCGAAAGGCTCCAATTCTCGCGCCGAGACTGAATCCGAGCTTCTTTGAGAGGTTCGTGAATCGGAAACTCGGATTCGAAGTCGATGAAGATGAAGAAGAGATCGATTGAAGACGAAGACGAGAAACTGGGGTCGCGCACAGCGTGGAAGACTAAGGAGTCGTTGTTTTTGTATCGTGTTGTGTTGTGAAGGAAAATAATTTTGTAACGCATTAAAGACACCTACCTGCCTGGATGCCCTTGGTTTTAGAAAGAACGCATCTCGATGCACGTCGGAAGGTATCGGATAAGTGAGTGTGTTTTCTTGTGTTTGGGGAAAATAGGCGTTGAGTTAGGTTTCGTTGTTGGTGTTGTTGTTGTGTTATTATGTTTTTGTTTGAAAGTAACGGACAGTAAATGACAGGGCGAACAGATCAAACCTCTGCACCGACAGACCAGATGACTCTTTCTTTAGTTCATAACTATAATCATGTGTTGTACACTTGTACTATAGTCTATAGAGTTTGATTTTTTTTTTTTTTTTTCAATTTTTATAAAAGCGACTAGATGGACGAGACATCACTCATCAGAAAGTAAAGTTTGGAAAAAGTCGCATGTTCAACTCACATTGAAGTGAAAAAAAAAAGGAAAATCTTTGTATACTAGCGAAAAAGTGTGTATTTGTTGTTTGCAATTCATTTAGGTTGGGCATTTTATTTTCGATAACTAATTTTAAGTCATCCAAAATGAACACTTATTTGTTAATGTCAATTGATTTGCATATTGATTTGTGTGCTCACAAGTTGATGGACAATATCAACAATCAAGTATCTATTTCAAGATGTCTCAAAATCGATTACCCTAGCATTGTCCTTTCTATTTCTTTGTTACAATTTACTTATGCATTGTTTAGCATCCCTTTAGTCATAGACTTGAAAAGACTTTAATGGATCTAGAAAGTTCGGATGGATGGTTTCGATTTCGATGAACTTTTAATGAATATCATTCCAAAGTCCATAAATACCATGAATTCTATGGAAGTCCATCACTTGAAAAAATCCATACAAATCTCAAATTGAATACACCCCATTATTTCTCGAGAAATAATTAGAGATAGTCCTCATTCCTCAACACCATAGTGTCAAAATCACTAGAGTGGATCCTTATGTTTTCAACAAACATCAAGTTGGTGCACACAAACATCTTGATCTAAAACCTTAAAAGACTCTAAAAGCAACTATAAAATATGGCTACTGCTAGAGTAACTCACTTTGCGCACCGACTCAATCATATGTCGTGCAATACACGTCGAGATGTAAGCGAACTAATATGCATGATTTTAAGAAAAGTTGTACCCAAGCACAAAACAAAAAACAATAAACATCGAATTAAAGCCGAAAGGGATTTAAAATTTTTTGAAAGTACATGCTTTGATATCAAAGTACACACAGATATGAGATATATTTGCGGAGCAACGCAGCAAAGTTATATACCTAAATTCTATGAGAAGCGACCGAGAGCAATGCGAAAAAATAATAATAATAATAAAGACCGAAGCATAATCAATACCACCAAAACATAGTTGAAGGAATCTTTAGTCTTGCCAAACCCAACAACAGCAGTCCATCACTCGAAAACATGAAATTTCTACTTCTGCCCCCGCCGCCGCAGAACTAAGTCTCTCAAGCCTAGAAAAGATCAAACAAAGAAGTCTTGTCATTCAAATTATCGACTTAAATATATAAATGTATGTAATAATTTAAATTTCACTATTAGTGCAAAAATGTAGCTTTCGAACCAGCATTTGTCAATCGCAAGTACAATTTATATCAAAACATGCTGAGAAAATATTTGAAGATACAAGTACTTTAGAAAGTAAATGATAGATTCTCTTGCTATTTTATCTTTGGAAGGCTTTTTTTATTCAAATTATTATTATTATTATTATTATTATTATTATTATTATTATTATTTTTAATAATATGACGATTACTTTACCTTGTTTGCAATGTTGTTAGAGAGCCAATCTAGCCCTTCGTACAATCCCTCCCCAGATGTTGCACAAGTGCTCTGGATATACCTGGGATCGGAATAGCAGGATTTTGATTAACCGATATGATGTAAAAGAAGGCAAGTAGATTATCACATATCAAAACACTACACCTTTCGGATGAATGCTTGTAGCATAGTAAAAAGGTCAACTTTACTATATTTTTTCATGAACTCGTTCCTATAGTTTTTTCTTCACCATTTAAAGAAGATGACATGTTTGAACAGCCAGCAAAATTAACCAAAAAATACTAGAAAAAAAAAGGGGCTAACCCCCAGCACAAATTAACCAAAAATCTTACCAGCAACCTTTTTTTTTTTATCCTCACAAAAACTCTAACTACAAAATCTCTATCCAGGTCAAACAGTCATAAACCATGTCTATAATGTCCAATAGAAAATCATCTCATCTCGCAGATCTATAATGCCACAGTTATCCATTTGTAATCAAGTAAAGCTATCTCCAACTCAGATGCAACTACATGCTTACTCTAAATTCTCACTAAAAAAGATTTCATAAACAAGAATGAGAACCTACAAACAAGCACAACAGTTTTATGAATCCCTTCTCTAGGTCCCGGTCATTATTGCTACAGCAAAAAGAATCATAATTTTACCAATGACGCTGGCGCAAGGAATGCAAACCGAGCTTGTCAGTGATTTCAGCAGCATTCATAGCATTAGGCAGATCTTGCTTATTAGCAAAGACAAGCAGCACAGCATCTCTCAATTCATCCTGCAAAAATTCAAGTCAAATATTCACATGAAGGTACCAGAAGACTGCATCGGACCATCTCTAAGAATATATTTGTGTGTTATTTCGGGAATAGCAAAGGGAGGGAGAAATCGGAAAAACACTACGTCAAACTGAAACAGGTTGCTGCCAATGATAAGAATAGTCATTATTTGGAAGCCTCAACCCAGTAATGGTAAGTGCATAACAGTTTCGGCTAATGACTGAGCTTTTACAAGCATTTAAAGATCATAAATTAATTATTTCTTTGGTGAATTTTTTTACCTCATTCAGCATTCTGTGGAGCTCATCCCTTGCTTCAACAACACGGTCCCTATCATTGCTATCAACAACAAAGATAAGACCCTGAGTGTTCTGGAAATAGTGCCGCCATAGTGGTCTAATCTGTGATTGAACAGTAATAGCAGAACATAATATCAGTGGATTTTGGAAGAACACAGCTGTTCTCAACAAATTTTACGATTGAAGACTGGAGAAAAAAGTGCTTATTGGTAAGTATGATTATCAATAAATTTTACAGATGGAATAAAGAGTCACCATAAATTTTGTTTCAAATTCAGTATCTTTTTGTGCGAGTGTTAATGGTCAGAAAATGTTTTGAGTGGACACCCGTAGTTACAATTGAAAAAAAAGGATGTTTTGTGTGAATTTGCAGTACTTAAAAATTCCCATGTGTTATAATCAGTATCAAATACATTATTGGCAAATGCAAGCTATCAATATGATAAAGACACTTCCACTCCGCTTGAATCAATGCCCTAGATGGCATCTTTCGAGTAATGAGAAGATAGGAAGTCTTATTTGTATTTGCAGCATGAAGCTTAGGAGAAGATTGTTAGCACAAGAACAGAAGCCATCATGATAACAAAACCAATATGATGTGAGCATATACCTTGTCCTGGCCACCAACATCCCAAACTGTGAAGCTGATATTCTTGTACTCCACTGTCTCCACATTAAAACCTGATAAAGAAGTGAAGCGCATGCAATAAGCTCAATGCACAATTTCATCAGATCCATCATAGGTATCGGCAGATTATTCTACAACGGAAGCTATTTATGTCAGGATATCAAACACATCAGTCAAGTCCACAAAAAAGTGCCAAAAAATAATAGTAACAGAAATCATCTCATAGTGCTATAGACAATATACATCGTAGTTGAGTGCATCCATACAATTTTTTACCATTGCATCCATATGATCCAGTGAACAACCATTTCTTGTTAATATGTATCCTAAGATTCCTAACTATGGCTTCTAAAAGGGCGGCTATGTTGGTAATTTCATCATGATCTAGTGATTTTTAATGCAAATAAGCATCTGAAATGTATATATAAGGCATGTAGGAAATGAGGGACATGAGAAAATTCTTTAGAATTTGGGTTCTACTCTTGTGAGTAGTTGGGACAAAAAGGCAATGTTTGCAACACTGTCTCGATGAACTTCCCAAACATTACAATCAAACCACAAACCCTTCTACCAAGTACCTTGCCATTCCAACACAAAACATTTGTGAGACTATTATGAAGTTTCACTTAATCGATGTGAGACTATTATTTCAATCCACTCATCTTCGATAATTTGTCTTTAGTTCTTTATCTTTTAAATTTGACCTTAACTTTTGTTTAAATTTTTCATAAAATCGGGTGCCAAATTTTCAAACCAAATGTTTGGACAGTGATGTTGACGTTCAGATCTAAAACAGGCAGGACAAGACATGAAACCTTCAAAGTAAGGTAACACTGAATTTTGTTTGTTCACTAGTCCATAAATTGTTGCTTTCACAACAAACAAAAACACCAAACCACATGCTGCAAAATTAGTATGGTTTACAAAACAAGATCTTAATCTACAACTAGCCAAACATGTGTAGAAAAATCAAGGATTGTGCACATTCATATGTACACGCTAACAACAAAGCCTCAATCTAATGCCCCCAGGGACGTTGGTCGAGTGGTAACTTTGTTCTCTAACACACTGACTAAGGCAAACGTGTTGAGATGTGCGGACCGAAAGTTAAGTCCCACATCGATTAAATGAAACTTCATAATGAAGTAATAAGTAATGATTTCCCCTCAACTAGCATCGAGGCCTTTTCAAATAAAACCCCACACCTATGAGTTGAAAGGTGGTTAAGTCAGGGACAATATCGGTGTTGGAGGAGATCCACGAGCTTGCACACGTGTGTGCATCACGGCGGGAGAATCTAATCTAACAAAATATGATGAGTTCAAAACCTACCCCTCCTTTCTCCCTCCGATTTCTTCCTTGGGTTCCCCGAGGGGTTAGTCAAGTCCACCATCAGTCCGTTGTCAGAGGCGGTGGCTTGGATACCCTAAGCTATAAAAAAAATGACTACCATTATGCACTAAGGCAAATGTGATGAGTTCAAAACCTACCTACCCACTCCTTTCTCCCAAACCTACCCACTCCTTTCTCCCTCCGATTTCTTCTTTGGGTTCCCCAAGGGGTTAGTCAGGTTCACCATCAGTCCATTGTCAGAGGCGGCGGCTCTAATACCCTAAACTAGGTCCACCATCAGTCCGTTGTCAGAGGCGGTGGCTCGGATACCCTAAGCTATCAAAAAAATGACTACTACGATTACGCACTAAGGCAAATGTGATGAGTTCAAAACCTACCACTCATTTCTCCCTCTGATGAACCAATCAAGTCCACCATAAGTCCGGTGTCAGAGTCGGCGGCTCGGATACCCTAGGCGTGTATCCATATTGGTTATACCACAAACCAAGACTCGCTAAACACTAATACACAATTGAGGCAACAACTAAATCAATCTTTTCTCACGAAAAGCTAACAACAGATCAGATCATGAAAGCAATTGCAGATCTGAAACGAAATTGCAGACAGATGGATGATTCAATCATTCAACAATGCAATCAAACAGCAGCAGCAGCAGCAGATCCAGCGATTACAGATGCAGAGACACTCACCGATTGTAGGGATGGTGGTGACGATCTCGCCGAGCTTCAACTTGTAGAGGATTGTGGTCTTACCGGCCGCGTCCAGACCGACCATCAGAATCCTCATCTCCTTCTTCGCGAACAACCGACTGAACAGCTTCGTGAATGTCAGCCCCATTGCCGCACCAACGATCGATCGATCGATCGGACGGCAGAGATTTGAAGTTGTTCGTCGGGATCGCCAACCAACAAGAGCGATTTTGATATGTCGCGAACCACTTTCGGATGTGTTGGATTGGATCTGATCGGAGTACTATATATGTGTGTCATATATAGGAGATGGCACGTGCGTGTCGCGTGATATTTGCATCTATGATTCTCTGTTTCCGATTGCCTTTCCGTCGATCCTGTTTGACATATCAGAATCTGACACGTCGTATACTAAAAATAAATACTTTCCCATTAAATGATGCAGCAAATAATGGCTGAATATTCTAACAAGGGAATTGCTAGTGGGGCCCGGTATAGGCACCGACCCAGTTAATATCGTAAGAGCGAGATGTTTGTACGTATATAAGCGAAATGCACGATATTCGATTAAATCAGTGTCCAAACTGAGTTACTTTAATATTTTTTTATTCAATACGCATCCGTGATAAAAAACATCTGCTAAAAAAAAAAACAAAGTTTGGAATGATCGTGGGTTGCCAAAAAAGCAAAGTTTGGAAAGATCATGGATTCATCACCCATTGAAGTTAAAAAAAAAAATATATATATATATACATATATATATATATATATATACATATATATATAAAAATCAACAAATCCTTCTTTCATAAGCGAATCTAAAAAGAACTAAAGATTCTAGGAGCTTTTTTTTTTTTTTTTTTTTTTTTTGACAACCTAAAAAAAATCATTACAAATTTAGACAGAAAAGAAGATTTTGATCTTAAAAATATAACCTTTCATAAAAATATATCCCAAGATTTTACAATAAATATATCCTGCTAATACCTCTCCATACTTCAGACATTAAGAAAACAACCTCCTTCATATAGCAAAATTTAAGCCAGAGAGAGAAGACAGTACACATACAGCTTTCCACCAATTTCATACATTTTCCTTAGCTTCCTCGGATTGCAACTCTTAGTCCCAAGATTACAAACTTGTACAAAATTGCGAATTAGGGCTCGCGGAATCAAAAATCGAAAGCTCTTCCATTGGATGGTGGTGGTGGTTGTTGTTGATGTAGTTGAATACTACTTTTGGTGAAATATGAGGAGTGAAAGTAATTCATTAGTGTCTAATATGATGTGCCTCAAGCTTCTTCAGACTCGACTTCCTCCTTTTCGGTCGCAGAGATCAAAGACGCCGACTGGATCTTACCCATGTGATCAAGCCTCATCAGAATAACCCCCCTGGAAATAAGTAATCGTTAAGCAGCTAAAGATTTTAAAAAGATTGATTCAAACACAGAACATAAATCGGAATTGTACAATCAACATGGCAAATAAAATGGATGGAGTTATGCAGAAAGCATATGACTTGACCAACAGACAAAATGCAGTATGAAGGCAAGTAACGAACATTTGAATATTTTGAGTGAGATGAATTCTCTTGGAGATAATTTTAAGTCATATAGAGAATGTACAGAGAAATACCAAAGAGACAAGTAGATGCAAAGAGACGAGTAGGCGCAACAAATTTGCAAAAATTTATGAGCCTTCTGACTATCAAACTTACCTAGCAAACCGTGATTGTATAGAGACGTCCCGAACCTTTATGCGGTTGACTGTCCCACTCTGGCTCACCAGAACAACTTGTTCATCACTTTCACCGTCGTCTGTTATAGGAATTTAGTAAGTTGTGATGTTAAAAACATGGGGAATTCAAATAGAAACTTAGAATAGATCTCAAATGAGTCGAGACATGGTAGTACCTGCTAATGAATACCCCACCACAAAGACTGCTGCTAGGCGATCCTCGGATGGAAGCTATGAGAACAATAACCCACATTAACGCCCAAGGGATGAGAATACTTTCCCGCTATTCGTACAAAAAAACGACTACAGAAAGTTAGAAACACCATACCTTGTAACCTATCAAACCAACCCTGTTTCGAGGTGACAACCGGAAGCTGCTGACAGGGACCCGCTTTCCTAAACCACTTTCGGAGACAAAAAGCAGCCAAGGAGCACTGAGATCCTTGCTCCTGCTATTTATAGAAAAAAATAATAATAATTAAACAGAAATATATACAGCCATAGTAGGATGGTAAATTTGAAGGGGATAATGGTCAAGCACAAATGTCAAAATTTCATATTCCTTCAACAGTTATTCAAGGATCAAATGGCCATGTATACAAGGAAAAAAAAAAAAAATACAACATTTACTCGGAAAACTAATGCTATAATGACCGACTAATGTCAGTATTCTTTCTTTTATTTGGTACGTATATTCATTCTTTCCTGCGTATGCAAGTATGGTACATATATTCATTTATTACTGCGTATGCAAGCATGAGAAGATGTTACTTAGTTCAAATATTCACAAGATGGAGGTTGAAGCAGCGGTGGAGGTCGGGATGTATAATGATGAACATATAATGCACGACTACCCAAGATCAAATGGAGCCACGCTAAAAAAGGACTTATAGTTATAGATCAGAACAAACAGGTATTTCTAAAAGTGCTTGACATTAGCAAAATCCTTAAGAAAACAAAACAAGAAAAATAAACTCCCCATTGATAGATAAATAAATAAATAATGTAAACTGCTAAAATAAGGTAGCAGTAACTTTTGGAAAAAAAATTGCAGTAATAAACACCTACAAGTGACAATTATGCAAAAACAAATACCGATTATCTGATGACAACTGCAACTTTTTCCCCATTGCTGCAGGTATTATGTCCATGCAAGCCATCTTGTCCTCTCCTCTTAATCTCATTGCAACTGAACCCCTGGTATTTCTTCCAAGAGCACGCAGCTGAACACAATAGTTGAAAGAAAAATGGTGAATCACAATAAAATGAAAATCATTTATCCAAACTGTACTTTTTTTCCAGTTTCTTGAGCATTCAAATTCAACAATCAGGCTTAATCAGTGTGTTATCGATGTAAACGTAATTGGCAAAATCTAGGTAAGATGATGCTGGACAATGTTAAGACATAAAATAATATTTATCTTTAGGTTTTCAAATACAGTTAAATGTACACAAGCAAATACGTAGAATGTATAATTATGTTCTAATTCATAATATACAAAAAAAAAATAAAAATGAAAATCATGATGCAAAGCAAGGAAACCGCTTATTCTATCTAACTCTAAACAAGTGAAGAATGTTAAAAAAAAAAAAGGAAAGAAAGTAAGAAACTACAGATTTGAATCATTTGATATGATTAAACAGCTCCCAAATACATCTCTTGAAGAAAGTTTTTTTTTGGGGGAAAGGAAAGAAAAAGAAACAAAGGATCCGCAGATTTGATATATATTCAAACAGACACCCTTGAACTATTAAGAACTTTTCAATGAAAAGCCACAACCCTCGTGTCACAGACGCTGAATTTTGATCTCTCTACACTAGAATTCACACTTTCACTTAATCGAGCACAATGGAAAATCCTCTGACAACTAGAATTCACACTTTCGATCCTCAAAACTTTACGTTTAGATAGATTCTAAGTTGACAATGGATCTCAATTCAGAACTGCAGAACAATACTCAAAATAATATATGCAAATTCATCTCAGTTTCTAGTAGAGTAAAAATGCTTACAGTCTCACAAGAACTTAGAATAACCATTCCATTCTGAGATGCCATAGCAATTAGGTCCTCGTTTGTACAGCATCTGACCCATTTCAACTCATCTCCGGGAACCTGTCAGTTTGAGATTTAGAACAGTGACCAAACGAAAACTCAAATAATCAACCAGAAACAGAGAAGTCAGTGAAGACCAGCTGAATTGCTATTATCCCGGTAGATCTGATTGCTGAGAAATAGCTTAAAGACACCTTCTTTATATACCCATTCCCAGTAAGCATTACAAGATACTGGTCACCAACAAATTCACTGACAGGAATTATTGAAGTTATTCTCTCCCCATCTGCTAATGATAGTATCTAGTCAAACACAAGAATGGGAATGCTGTTAAACTCCAAAGAAGGACAACTTTACTATTAAAAAAAAAAAAAAAAAAGCTTTTGCAGGCGGAATACCTGAACAAGAGGAGTGCCAGCAGCAGTCCGGGAGCATTCTGGAATTTTATAGGCCCGAGCGGAATACACTACGCCCCGATCACTGAATCGGAGATTCATTTTCAGTAATTGTATAGGCAGATCAAATATCAAAATAGTTTCAACTGAAAACTGAGCACATCCTTATTAAATATTTATTAAATTAGCGCACCAAGTGAATTTGAGAATGATGGGCAAACTCATAATTTCAGTATAAAGAAATAAAAAATTTCATCCAAGTGATGTAATAAAATTTAGTATCTTGTTATCACATGCCTATGAAGTGTCTCAATAAAAACAAAACAAAACTTTAACGTATCAAATATCAGAATACTTTACTTATGGTTGTCTGATCCGAGTTTCGATTGAACTCCGAGCAAGTCATGTTAGGGTTTATTCATTTTCATTTATACAACGTCAGTGTATAGATCTGATAAAAAAAAATGCAGGTGCACAGAGACACTAAATTCATCCAAAGTGATGCAACAAATCAATTACACTTAATCGAGCACAATGGAAGAGTTTGATTCTTTTAGCCAACCCCAACTAATTTGGGACTGAGGCTATGCTGTTGTTGTTGTATAGTGAGCAAGTGAAGTGACTCAATAAAAAAAAATTAAAACTAGAGCGTATAATTAGACAAAGATAGGACATCAATAATGATGGAACATTTATAAACACTTTCAAAATGATAATTAAAACCAACAGTAACATTGAAAGGATAACTAAAAACTGAATTTCTTCGAAATAGAAGTGAAAAAATTATCACACTGAATTTCTCGAACGCATAAGCTGTCCTCATCAGGTTGTTTTCAAGAAAATTTTGCAATTTATCTTCAGAACAAAAAAGACTCTTGTAAGACAAGAAGCAGCACAAGTTCTTGCCAAATTGAGACCAAGGTTATTCCACTAATCAAATGAGCTTGACATACACACAGAGTTGGAAGGAAATCAGCATCACGTAAGAAGATAGATACTACCTGAAGTAAAGAACATGGTCATGGGCATGGCAAACAAGGAATTCTGACATTGTGTCACTCACTCTCATCTTCCCAACAGATTTTCCAATTGTTCCCCGATTTTGAAGGTTAAAAGTGCTAGGTTTCATCCGCTTGAGATATCCTTTTTCACTAAGGGCCTAGAAATAAGCCAAAAAATCCATTAAGAAACAAATGACATTTCATAAATGGCAAAAGAAAACTAACGTGAATGACAAGAAATTGAGAAGAAACTATTTTCTTCCACAAATTATGTCCATACTAGAAGCATTTCTTCATTTGGGATGACATCTATCTCCTCCAACAAACCACTATCGCTCTCCTCCAACATTGAACGCCTTGAAGTTGCAAACTTGTTCTTTACCTCAATTGCTTCTTGTTCTATCATCTAGAAAAATTAAAAAATAAAAATAAAAAGGTCCATTAATTGGTTATGTCACAATAAAAAGAATAAAGATTGATGCTTTCCAAGTAAAAGACGCAGGAACTAAATTTTCATCATCCACTTGCACATCTCAAGTAAAGGAATTAAAAAAGAAAAAAAGAAGACATTATAGAAAAGGAATTTGCAAAACCATATCATGATTGACAAAAGGGTCTAACCAGATGATTTCGCAAGGTCATACAAACCACTTCTCAAAAGAAGTGTATAACCTGATAAAAAAATGTCGACAAATGTTCTTTTTTATTTTGTAGAAAGGAATGTCAAAACTCATTTCTCCGGTGCATGGAACCATCTAACTTTGGGTGGATATCAAAAAAAGAAAATAAAAATTCACTTGCATTATCATTCTCAAGGTTTAAATAATCGATAAACTTAGGCGAAGTTCAAGCGAAGTTCGTTGATTTTGAGGTGAGCGAAGTGAAGTTCATAGGAAGTAGAAAAATTGCAAAACTTCGACTCAATTTCGGCTAACTTCGAAAACGTCAATGAAAGTTAATAAAGCATAAGTAAAATTGTTATGTTCTGTAAAAGTTGAGCAAACTTCGTCTGAAACTTAGACTATGCTAGAAATATACTTAAACTTCGGCTAAATTTGAATAAAATATAATTCTAGCATCTCTACGAAGAAACTTGAGTTTTCTAGCATTTAAAGTGAAATTTCATAAACTTTCGTACACTGGCGAATTTTTGTCAAACTTCCATCGTCGAAATCAACTTCCTCGAATTAATTCTGAATTTTAAGTGAGCAAAGTCATAGGCAAAACCGAAGTTTCAAACCTTGATCATGCTCCCTAACAATATATTATGAATTGAATTTTTTTTAAGAGCAATTACAAAGGTATGAATTTCATCATCTTTTTTATCATAGACCATTTTTGCATTTTGAAATTGCGCAGAAATAATCAACTAAAAATTAATATAATGAACTCCATGATTTATCCGTTGCAAATCTTGATTTACATATGTATAACTACATAACAACTCAAACCAATTCAGTTTTCAGTAAACACGTTGATGCACTATGTCTTGTCCTAAATATTTTACACATATGATTAGAGTTTGATTTTCATTAGGATTATATTTTCTTAGAGTCCTTGTGTAACTACTAACTAAGAGTTTATCTTTTTGAGGCCTCATGTAATCAGGAGTTTTTACGTTCAGTTAAGAGTTTTTTTTTTTACTAAAGTTAAAGAGTTTTTACATAATTGGATTAGTTTCTTCTTCTTCTTCTTCTTTCCTATTTTCATCACTTTTTTAGCTGATGTTAGGTAGGGGTGTCAATTTTTTGTCCAGCCCGATTTTGTTCGATCCGGGAAAAAAAGATTTGGACAATAATTTTTTAAATATAGGTTGAGTCTAGACAAGGGTTTGATGTCCAAATTTAAATCGGGTCAAGTCCGAACAAGACCCTCTAAGCCTGGACCTGGCTCGGATTTCAGAAGATACCTATTTTATTTTGAAAATATACATCCATACATTATATAATTCAAAAAACAACAATAGAAATAAAGAAACTACATAGCTTCTATACAAATGTATTATTTCAATTTCAAGACTTAGCTAAATTGCTTGAAATAACAGTATGCATTTTGTCTTTTAACCAAAAAATCATTATTACGTCTTGTAATTTAAAATAATAAATACAACTTGGACATTAATTTTTAAAATTATGTCAGAGAAAATTATATTATGAGGAATTTACAATGATTTTATTAATTAAAAAAACCTTTTAAACATAAAATAATTTTCAAAAAACTCGAAGAATCCGGACATTTGGACAACTCGAATTGAAAGTAAATCAGGTCTGGGCAAGATACACTTGTTCGAATTTTAAACCGTGCCGAGTCTAGACAACGAAAATGATCGTTTATATCAAGGGCGACCGGACCAGAAAATTGACACCCCTAATGTTAGGAGATGATTCGGAATTTAAATTTCAAATCCTTGTCCTCAAGGTGGAAAGCCAAAAAAGACTTCCGAATGTGTCGAACTAACTCCCAAGAAGCTGTCGATGGTGGCAATGTGGTCCACTTAACCAACATTTCAAGACCCGCACTACGAGAACGATAGGACAACACTGATTCAGGCTCGACATCGACCATGACTGAATCTGGTGCAAAAGGGGGTAACTCGGTTGAAGCTTGAATAGAAGTACCTACAACAGGGCGAAGCTGGGAGAAATGGAAGACAGGGTAAATGGAGGATGAAGTTGGAAGTGCTAGGTGATATGCAACTTTTCTGATGCGTTCCAAAATAGTATAAGGCCCAAGAAATTGCGGGTTGAGCTTCATATTGGTCCGGCGTGCTGAGGAAAGAATCCACATTGAGGACGGAAGATGGAGGTGAGGTGTCATAGCGCACCACAGGAGGCGAATCCCGTCCATAGACAACACGAAAAGGAGAACATCGAATAGAGGAATGGAAGGAAGTATTATACCAAAACTCAACCCAGTGTAACCATCGCGACCATTCTTTGGGGTGCTGGTGAATAAAGCAACGAAGGTATGATTCCACGCAACGATTCACAACCTCCGTCTGACCATCACTTTGAGGGTGATAGGCCGAGCTACGCCTCAATTGGGTGTGTTGTAAGCGAAATAGTTCGCACCAAAAGTGGCTAAGAAAAACTCGATCACGATCCAATACGATACTGTTGGGAAACCCATGGAGGCGAACAACCTCCTTGATGAAGATTTCAGCAACTGATTTGGCCGAGAAAAGGTGGCGCAGCGGTAAAAAGTGGGCATATTTGCTTAGACGATCAACAACAACTAAGATGGAGTTCACTCCATTAGACATAGGTAGGCCCTCAACGAAGTCCATCGACACATCTTCCCACACCTTTGCTGGAATCGACAAGGGTTGGAGTAGCCCACCCGGAGAAAGAGTCTCGTACTTTTTACGTTGACACACGTCACAAGAAGCTACAAAATTTTTGATATCCAATTTCATACCACGCCAATAAAATTCAATAGTCAAGCGCTTATAAATCTTGAGGAATCCCCCGTGCCCACCGATAAGGGAAGAATGAAACTCGGCTAATAGTTTGCCTTTCAAGGAGGAGGAAGCAGTGAGCACCGCACGCCCTTTATATAAGAGTTGTCCATTCCGCAGTGACCAACCTGCTTTCACAGCCGTGCCTTGCAACACGGATCGGCTCGCACTCCATCGCCCGATATTATATGGCCCAGATAATCCAAGTTAGAACAAGAAAAACAACATTTGAATACAAAGGTAAGGCAATGGTCACAATGGTAAGGACCTGACGGATAATTAACAAAAAAGAGAATACAAGAACGCGACGACGAATCAGACCCTTGAAAATGGAATTCATGAGGTTTTGAAATGTGGTTGGAGCGTTAGATAAGCCAAAAGGCATTACTAGAAACTCGAAACGGCCGTCATGAGTGCGAAAAGCGGTCTTGGGGACATCTGAAGCTCGCACCCAAATCTGGTGGTAACCCGACCGTAAGTCCAACTTCGAAAAAATCGAAGCTCCATGTAGTTCATCTAATAATTCATCAATGTTAGGAATCGGGAATTTGTCTAGGATTGTAGCCTTATTCAATGCACGATAATCCACGCAAAACCGCCAACTCCCACCTTAATTCTTCACCAATAGTACTGGATTGGAGAATGGGCTATTACTCGGTTGAATGATTCCCGTAGACAACATCTCAGTCACCAGCTTCTCGATTTCTGCCTTTTGGATCTGAGGATATCGGTATGGCCTCATGCGAATCGGTTATGTGCCTTCTTTCAACACAATCGCATGATCACAATCCCGAGACGGAGGTAAGCCCGAGCGTAGTTGAAACAAGGAACTGAAATCGGCCAACACTTGTTGAATACGAGGGTCTACATCCACTGGTAACGTCACCAGATTTGAAACTGCTAGAGTACAACACTCCACCAAAAATCCTCCAATAACCGAATCTAAAGAACGTTGAATGGACTTACATGAAAGCAGCGCCCGATTCAATGTAGGGTCTCCTTGAATGACAACGAGCTTCCCATCATATGAAAATGAAACAGTGAGCTGCTGCCAATTAATGGTTGTGACTCCAATGGTTTGCAACCATTTCACCCCCAAAATGAGATCATGGCCTCGCATTCCGATTGGATGAAAATCAGCCACCACCCTCGGTCCTTGGAAAGTAACCTTGACTCCTTTACAAACCTCGGAAACAGAAACCCGGGTGCCACCTCCAACATACACACCATAATCAGTCATAGGGGAAACCGGAATGTGCAAAACTTCGACCAACCCTGGGAAAATAAAATTGTGAGAGGCTCATCGATTAGGATCACCACCTCCTTATTGTGGACTGTGCCTCGGACCTTGATTGTGTGAGGGTCGGGACCACCAGTGAGGGCATGAGTCGAAACCTCCATTGTAGTCAACTCCGGTTGGTCATCAGAAACATTAGAAGCTGGATCGGCCGAACTCTCCCCTTGATCATCGTCCACTAACAGGACGTTCAAAACTTTCTTTGCACAACGATGCCCGACAAACAATTTGTCGTCGCATCAATAACATAACCCTTGCTTCCGGCGTGCTTGTGCCTCCGATTCGGTAAGGCGTTTGTGCTTCGACGGTGACACATTAGGGGTAGCCGTGTTGGAAGAGGAAGGACTCGTAGAAGATGATGAAGCAAATGAAGGACTAGACTTAAGCTGGTGGGCTGTGGAAGTTGGAGACTTATATGTGAGTCCTGAGTTGTGCTTGTGATTGTATGGCTCACCCACTGAGGCCCTTTGGGCTCCCCTTTAGCAATGGGCCCAGAAGAAAAGGCGTGGGTTTTGGCCCCAAAGAGCCCGAAGGACTCGCTCTCACCGAGTTTCTTCTCGAAACTCCCGGCTCGCACCACCACCGCCTTGTACGTCACTGGCGAATCCACCATCATCTCCACACGTAGATGATCTTTCAATCCATTAATAAACACCGCCATCTTCTGTAACTCCGTCAACCCTACTTGTTGGAGTAACAACAACTTGAAGTGTTCACGATACTTGCTCATCGTGGACTCTTGCTTAATTGAAAAAAATTGTTGGCATAGACTTAAGGGATCGGCTTTGGTGAAGCGAAGCACGAGCTGCGACTTGAGTTCCAGCCAACTCTCGAAAGGACGGACCATCTCTTCTGTTTGTAACCAAATCTAAGCTGGTCCAATCAAGTAAATTCGAGCTGCTCGGAGTTTGAAAATTCCTGACAACTCATCCAAAGCAAAGTACTGCTCTGCCTTATTCAACCATACTAAGAGATCGCTGCCATCACAAGTCGGCATCTGGATTTTTCGCACCACTCGTTCGGGTTCGTACGGCGAGAAACCCCGATTGAGCTCTCCATTGTCAGATCTACTGCTCCTAATCGTAGATCAGTGACGCTTATCCGCAGATCTTGTGGATCTGGAGTCATAACTCCGCTGGAAGTTCCAATCTGAGGAGTCTTCCCTAGATCTAGCCGGGACACTAGCAGCTCTTCCATTCGACGCGCCAACGCCTGGATATGCCCTTGAATCTGGGACTGAACTTGGATCTGAGACTGGAACTCCAATCTCAAGCCATGAATCGAGCCTTCTAGCTCCTTGACTTTGCTGAACTCCGCTTCGACCGCCTCAATCCGAAGATCCATCTTTGGCCCCATGAGTCTTGCTCTGATACCACTGATAAGGTTCTCGACCTATTGAAGAGAACACAAGCACTTTTATTGATGAATCAACATAGAAAACGGGTTACAACACTGAGAGATGGACACTAAACCCAGAGAAAGAAACTATCCTCTTCTCACCAAGACAAGTATTACTGACTTTACACAATGACTGAATGAAAAGAGAGGCTGTACAGCTGTTTTTTTGTCGCCCCTACCTTCTCTCATGCATACCTAACTCAACACTCACACACACTAATTGCTCACCTACTGACTCGAGTACGTCCAGCTAACGTGATTACCTATTGACTCAAGTAACCTTCTCTAATGCCTTAGGCCCTTTGTGGACTGCACCCTTGAGCCCCACACCCCTGCGTTGGTACACCTTGTGGATAGGAGGCCTATCACAGTCTTAATACATTAGTAATATATGTATATCTATTTAGGGTACATTTTAAATAAAAGTATGTATCATTGAATTTTGAAAAATGCTTTTGGATTTTTTGAGCTAAATCGAGCGCAATGAAAGAGTTTGATCCATGTAGCCGACCCCAAGTAATTTGAGAAAAAGGTCATGTAGAATGCGTGGCACATCTTATGATAGGAAAACTAAATGTGCGAATAACTTGCCCAGTTTCTGCTTAGAAGGGAACGTTCCCTGGATCCAAATGATATTTGAGTCGTCTGGGGGGAATTATAAGAGGTGTTGGAAAACTAAAGATCTTCATACCACTATATTTACATCATCAACAAAATCTCAAAGGAAGCAATAATCGATCTGGGAATGAAGGAACCAGGCTTTTAGCAAAACTGTGTACAGTGTACGCACACAAATAAGATTATACCATATTCATAACTTAAAAAGAAAATCATTGAAACAGTGATAGATCAAAATTCAAGATATTCAGGAATCAGGATATAATTTTACCTGTAATATCTGTTTTTTACTTGACAAGAGTTCATTTAACTTGGAAATTTGTTCTGTCAAGACTTTGCCTTCATCGACAAACTTTTTACTCTGCATGGTAATGGAAAAATTAATTGTAGCACACATACGAAGACTTGAAAAACAGATGAGGTTAAGAAAACTAATTCATGAAAAACAATGCACCTCAAGAGAAGTAAGCTTCCTCAAGGTTATGTCCAATAAAGCTTCAGCTTGTTTATCAGACAAACCATACTCTATGACAACAGGAAAAGCAAAATTGCAATTAGTCCATCATACCACGGAAGTTAGGTGCGAAATTCAAAAATGTTAGGATTGTGCTCCCAAACCATAGGCCACGGATGGTACACCTCTAGGAGAAGTACATATATCGAGGTCACACTTACATCATTACAAATTATTGACCTCAATTGAAAGAGCAACAAGGATGCTCACCTTTTCTCAATGCAGCAGAAGCCGAGGTGTTATTTGGGCTTTCCCTAATAATTCGTATAACACTATCAACATTCTGGAGTCCCACTATGATTCCCTGAGTGCATGATATCAATGTATTGTCAGACATCGAGAGCCAGTTCTTTTCTTAAACTTCTTCAATATTGTAGAGAAAAAGATGAATTTGCCAAAATCAGAGTATAGATATCATAAAGATTTGGGCAATCTCAGCATACCTCAACTATATGTTTTCTTTCTTGAGCATGAGAAAGCTTGAACCTTGCACGCCTTTCAATAACAGAGCACCTAAAATCTAGGAAAGCCTGTAAAGAAAAAATTCAAAATTTCTACATCAGAAATCTAAAGTGCTAAGTATTAGAAAATAGAAATAGGATAAGAAAATAAAGTACAATATCACTTCGAAAAATTTGTACATATGCTTAAATTGTTGATAGAACAAATGATTATACTACTTCAATTAGAAAAAGGTCTCTATAAGGAACTAACATGATATATTGTAGGACTACTATTACAGAATTATAGGTATAGATCACATTAATAAGCAAAAACTCTACATTAGCAACCTTAAATATTTCAAATTTTACTTCTGTTGCTGGAACAATCATGATTGTTGCATAAATGTATCACCATGTACAGAGCTTTCACCATACAATTCAGGCATTTCCATAATAGCTAACGTCGCGTTAACATCTTTCCAGGAATACCATTACAGAACTATTGATTGAATTGCATTAATAAGCAAAAAACCTGGAGTTCCTTACTTATATAGCTTAATATTTTACTTCAAATACTCCAACATTCAACATCGTTGCATAAATGTAAACCTAGTGTACAAATTTTATCTTACATTTAGGCATTCGTAATACCATAAACCTTGCTTTTATCCAAGTCCAAAAAGAGTTACTCTTCACCCAGCCTGGGCGAAAAGATCAGCAAAATCTTCTGTAAACACTGACAAACAATGCTCCACTCTTGGGAAGCATGAATCGTTTGGATTCCAAGATATGATTGTAGCAAAAACTCAAATGAAGACCAAATTCAGAACCTTCAATGTGCAATCATCGAAACTAAGCATTTGCATCTTTTCCCAATACATCAGAGGAAAAATCAAGGTACAAAAAGAAAACCCACCTGAAGCAACTCTTTCAGCCCCATAAGTTTTGGCTGTCCATTAAGAATACTGAAGCATTTCAAAAAAAAACATGGAAATATCAGGCACATCAAAGGCATGAACAGTTAAGACAAAGAACAAAGGTTTTTACAAACAGGAAAAAAAAAATGAGCATTTTATCTACGAATGGTAAGTTAGTCATCGAGAAAGTACTTATACCAATTTAGTACTCTATTTATTGGTCTTTGCAATTCCTGAAATTATTACTGTGTGGTAGATTTCAGTTCATAAACGGATGCTGCTACATCTGGTACCCTGATCACACACCTGATACCCTAGCTTCAGTTCTAACCATTCCACACATGCTCCTAGTTGTCCCGAGATTCATAATTCAAGAGTGTTAGATTACAAGGAAAATATGCCTGCTCCTCTAATAATTATTTGCTCTACCAAGGAAAGTGGAAAAAATAAATAAATAATTGATATGTTCTATTTTACTATGAATATCTAGTTGATGGGTTCTATTTTTATATTAGTATTCACTAACAGAAACAGAAATCTTAATGCCTCAGCCTCTTAAGTTACAATAAACCACCAGTAGATTTAATGAGCAAGAAGTTCAAAAAAAGAGTTTATGAAGATTTTAGTCAGGCTTTTTTTTTTTTTTTTTACTTCTCCCTTTTAGGCTAGAACAACGTAGCAAATCCTTCTAATTCCGACTGCTATTCTTTCCATTTGTTGGCATTGATCATATAGCTAACTCAAAAGCTCAAAGATGCAAGATTTAAATTATTTCTGTCCAAATTTATGCATGGTATTAGAAACAAGTATCCAACATATAAGAAATGTAGGAACACGGACGGGTTGGCCTAGCGGTAAGGGCGCACTTGGGATTGTGTGGCAGGCACTCGGTCCCGAGTTCGATTCCCTGCTTGGCCAAGCTGCGTTCGGGCCACTGGAATTTCTAACGGGTTGGTTTCCGGGGCCCCTTGGGATTAGTCGGTAAAAAAGGCCCGGATACCCAGGGTTATCAAAATAAAATAAAATAAAAAATAAGAAAAGAGTATTAAATATACATATATTATCAGTGGAGTGTCCGCAAGCAACATTACAACTACGGAAATGTTATTACTCACCCCACCATGTTGCAGCTAAAGCTAGACTGAAGAGCAGTGAGGCGATAAAGGTTATTAAGAACAATGGATGGATCTGATCCCCTTTTAACCTGAATGGAAAAAACGAAAATCACTTAAAGGGAAAATACCAATCATTCATGAAATTGTGTGGATGCAATGGTCATTATAGCCACCTTAAGCTAGACAAACACTAACACACCTCTATCACGATGCGCATCCCATTACGATCACTCTCATCCCGAATATCACTTATGCCATCTATGCTCTGCATGAAGACACCGAGTGGGGAGGTGAGTATAAATTTATACAGAAAATAGACTTGATATCATCAATTGAGTTCATTGCACTTACTATCAGACTTTTAGTTAAATAACTAAAAAATAAACATTTATTTATCAAGCTTCGCTAAAAAAAAAAAAAAAAAAAAAAAAGAGCCATGGCACTTAATAATGCACATAAATCATAGAAACAATAAATTCTCATTTTTCCGACTGAAACCAATAGCCAAATTTAGAACAATTACAGCAAAACTTTGACGGCCCTGCTGGTATTCTCATTAGGAGGAATGCAGGATTGGTGGTCAAAAGTAGTTCATTGCATAGTTGAGAGAGAGTTGCAAAAGTTGCAAAGGTGGTGAGAGATAAACCTCATCCCCTAGGCACATGACTCATACAATGGTGTTAGGAGTAGAGTATCAGCCAACAATATGGATCCTCTTCCTGCAAAGTATAGCTTAATGGTTCAATCATAACCAAGTATAGAATCAAGGCTAAGGGTTGAAAATGCAATGGCTTCAAGACTCATAAAAAAAAAATTGCTCACTTGTTATGGATTTGATTGCCTGACATTCTTTTTATCGATTAAAAAAGTAGGGAGTACATGAACACTCCACCAGTCACTGATATACATTTTCTTTTCTTTTCTTTTGCAAAAGTAGCTTATTTAATATGTGGTAACCCCTCATTGCAATCTATTTAGTTCTCGGTGTTAACGATCATGAGGAAAGATGTGGCATACAGGTAATGTGATGTCAATATGGTAGAAATCATGGGAAAAGTGACAAGAATGAAGTAGAATTAGTAGAATAGAAGACAGCAGCAGTCTAACAAAGTGTTAAAGTTGGATAGAGGGAATATCGGAAAGATGAACACACCAACAATAAGTTTAGTTGTCCAAAATTTCATAACTATAGCATCATAAAGAGTAACCAACAACAAAACCTCAATCTCAAATTAATTGGGGACCTTGGGGTCAGCTTTATGGATCAAACTCCTCCACACACACAAAGTAAACCAATGGAAATGAAATTAATTTTCTGGCAATAACTATTAATCGTAAAATCAAGCAAATTAGAACAACTTATTTTTCAGACTACATTAAACACTAGAAACAAGGCGTGCATTCTAAAATCAGTCGTAAGAATTCTGGTGCAGGAAAGTTTCCTTTTGCAGCAAAAGAAAAGAAGAAAAATGGTGAAAGAGGAAGGAAGAAATTTAAAACTAATATCCATACTAGTACCTTATTTTCCACAAGTTCAGCAATTTTCTCCACTAACGCAGATTTATTGGTCTGATAAGGAATCTGTAGCATGCATCGTCCATCATTAAATTGAAAGCTAATTCTTAAAAAAAAAAGTGCAAATACAAATTCATCTCCTCCCCTGCTCTAAAAAAGTAATCATAATAATAAATAAAATAAGCAAAATAACCTCTTTAATAATAACAGCACTCCGTTTTGTTTTAGAGTCAAGCAATTCAACATCAGTCTTTCCCCTGACTATTACACGCCCTTTCCCAGATCGGTATGCTTCTAAGATACTTCACATATAGGATTAAAAAAAACAAGATTATAGTTCAAGTAAAAGGAATCATCAGCATTTGCCAAATGTAGATATTTAAGCAAGCATCCATCTTTCTTCCCAAACTTGCTTCAAAAAAACAAAGAACAAAAATAAAAAATATATATATATGTATAGAAGAGTGATAGCAACATGTATTTACATACCCAGTGTTACCCATTATCAGTCCTCCAGTTGGAAAATCAGGTCCAGGCATGCATTCCAACAACTCTTGGAGCTTTACAGAAAAAAATTGAAGATTAATCGTCACAAAAAGAACTAAGTCTGAAGATTCAAGAAAAAAATTTATAGAGTACACATTTAGTAGATATCATACTAGTAGTGATTAACGTACAAAGAGAATTTAAGCCACATGACACACACGGAAAAGATATTGATTCCATAACATGCAAGTCATCAATGATTCAAGTTGAATAAAAGGAAGGCCAAGAGTTAAATTCGGGAATACTAGTCATTGAACTCGAACAAAAAATAAGGGGATTCTATATGAAATGATTGTCTGCAACAGGCAAGCTCCCGCAGAAATTAAGGCTTGCATATCACATTCCTCAAGGTTACAAGTTAAACCTATAAATTCAAAAACTGAATCTCAGACTGATCTTGCGCTTTTTGGATAGCTCAGAAAAGATGAAGCAACAGAAAGCAATGTGAAGTAAACTTCCACGCAGTAATTTCCGTATTCCCCGAATGCAAAGTGACCGGATTTCAGCCAATAAATTATCAGCTAATCATTTTTATTTTTATTTTAAATTGGTGGCATGGAGGGTACATTTTATATCAGCCATACTATCAATTTCAAAAAACTGTTGAAACAAAATGCCACAGTTATCCTGATTTCCAAGAAGAAAGCTTCATATCAACAGCAAAATAAACCAGCAAGTACATAATAAATACATAAATGAGTAATAGCGTACTGTAGCATCTGGATTGTGTATCAACACAGAAAGAGCATCCACTAACTCTCCAAGGTTGTGAGGAGGGATATTTGTTGCCATTCCAACCTAACCATGTCATAAACTTTGGATGTCAAGTCAATAACCCAAAAAAAATGAATCGATAACCATATAAAGTTGACAAGGTAAAAGCGATGAGAAACTCAACTATGGAAAACCAAAAAAAAATTAGCTTATGGGATTACCGCAATACCAGAAGAACCATTCAACAAAAGAGTTGGAATCCGAGCTGGTAAAAGTGCTGGTTCCTTTTGAGAATTATCAAAGTTTGGAACAAAATCAACCTGAAGAATGCATTATAAATATTAAGTCTTCAAAATTCAATCAAATGAAATATACAACTATGGATAAGAAAATGTACCGTGTTTTGATGAAGATCCTCCAAGAGCATTGCTTCTGCAAGAGGCTGCAAATTTAAATGCAGACAGTATGAATTAGATGATCAAAACTCGCACTGGCCAACATTCTAAACCTATTTCACAAATTTTCTCAATGTTGAAGCACTTAGCCAATTGCTACCTTGTTGCATATTTTTTAGTTCACCCCAGATTACATGATCTGCCTCCAAAAGAAGTTTCTCCTTACTATTTTTCATTAATTTCAACCATCACACTATTTCTCAGTTTGCTTGCATTATTATAGGACACGTGTACATCCACAAGGAAAGTTAAAAAACGTTTCCTCTGATGAACTCAATATCACCACATATTTTCTTTACATAATGCAAATTTTATCAACTTTAAAAAATAAACACAGGATTTATATTTCTGCTATCTGGAGTCTAATGGTTTACATAGCAACAACAGCAACACATGGCTCTTACCATTTGGTTGAAAAGAATTAAGAACCAAGACTCGCAAAAAGTCAAATATATCTTATGTTATGTTATTTCTTCAACACTACAAGTAAGGTTGATTTTGCAAACTACCTTATGATTTTCCTTCATTTTGAAGAATTAGCACTACATGAATGGTTTATTCACGATTTCACCTTTATTATCATTTTGTTAATAAATTCTCATCAATAAACTTTAAGCAATGGAATCAAAGAAGCAGGTCTAGTGAATTGATCAATAAATAAACCTTAGTTACATTCCACGCCATAATTTTGCTGCCTTCCCAAAAGCATAACTTACAAATCATAGTATTAAGTTTGGAAAAATAAGCAAGAATATTAGAACACTGCCAAACCTACTTCCAGTCTGCACTCAGTATATCGCATTGCAGCAGGAGGATCTGCATCAATTGACCCAAAATTTCCATGCCCTTGAATTAGCGGGCAGCGCATAGAGAAATCCTGCAAGATACGTGGCATATTATCAAAACAAATAACAGTATAAATCATATAATCAAAATAACAGCATGCACCTTCCAAAGGATTAAAAGAAGACCTTTTCAAGAAAGCCTAACCTAAAAATTCAAATCATGTGCATTGAAGGAATGAAGTTGGAATTAAGAAAGGAAGAGTGTTGAGGTGGAAAAGCATTTTATGAGCAAATGAGCAAGAAAAATCAGATCCGTATGTTCTTCTATAGGCAATAGGCATACACCAGTCAAAAATGGTATCAAAAACAAAGGGGACTACATGCAATAATTTCCAAAATGAGATAGAGTATGACTGCTAAATCAACATGAATAAGTCAGTAACAACAAAATTCATATATTTACCTGTGCCATTCTGACCAAAGTATCGTAAACAGCAGTATCGCCGTGCGGATGAAATTTACCTAGAACCTGAACAAAAGAATTATACAAGTTCAAAATGTACAATAATCTCGAAATGTTAATAACAAATAGTAACTAATTAACTATCTACAAAATGAAAATGACCATTGCATCAACTATGCACATACACAAGTTTTTATAGCAGGAATTATTCACCTCACCAACAACCCGAGCACATTTCTTGAATGGTTTTCGAGATGAAAGGCCCAATTCATGCATCGCGAATCTGTATCAAAATATTGAAGAAGGCCCGTCATAAGTTGATAAATTCATATTGATAGTTCACCATGTTCTTACCAGGTCAAAATTGCATTAACTTGTCCATAACGATACGTAATTGCATTAACTTGCTCCAAAAGAGAGACAAATTTAAAAGGAAAAACGGAATATTAAACGGTAAAAGTAAAACTGCACTAATGACTAAGCCTGCCATTTTTTACAAACGCAGAACCCTCTAAAGTTTGTTGATATTAACATACATTGAAATGGACACTGAGTTTTGTATCAAAACAATGGTATGTAGCATGAGATTTTACACATAGAATGCCGAATTGTTCACAAATTGCACATACTATTATATCAACTACTTGAAAACCCGCCATTTTTTACACATGCAGAACCCTCTAAAATATGTTGATATTAGCAATTTAGCATACATTGAAATGCAAGGTTTAAAAAATCGACAAACTTCGGCGAAGTTCAGGCGCAGTTTGTCGATTTTGAGGTGAGCAAAGCGAAGTTCATAGGCAGTAGAAAAATTGCAAAACTTCGACTCAACTTCGGCTAAATTCGACCAAACTTCGAAAACATCGATAGAAGTTAATAAAACATGAAGTAAAATTGTCATGTTTCGTGGAAGTTGAGCAAACTTCGACCGAAACTTCATCTATGCTAGAAATATACTTAAACTTCGGTTAAATTCAAATAAAACATAGTTCTAGCATCTCTACGAAGAAACTTAAGTTTTCTAGCATTTAAAGTGAAATTCCATAAACTTCCGTACACCGGCGAATTTTTGTCAAACTTCCATCGTCGAAGTTGACTTCCTCGAATTAATTACAAATTTTAAGTGAGCGAAGTCATAGGCGAAGTCGAAGTTTCAAACCTTGTTGAAATGGACACCATATTTTTTATCAAAATTATGGTGTGTATGTACCATGAGATTATACACATAGAATGCCGAATTGTTCACAAATTGCACATACTATTATATCAACTACTTGAAAACCCGCCATTTTTACACACGTGAAACGCTAAAGTTTGTTGATATTAGCAATTTAGCATACATTGAAATGGACACCAAATTTTGTATGAAAATTATGGTGTATGTAACATGAGATTATACACATTACACATAGAATGCCGAATAGTTCACAAATTGCACATACTATTATATCAACTACTTGAAAACCCGCCATTTTTACACACGCGAAACGCTAAAGTTTGTTGATATTAGCAATTTAGCATACATTGAAATGGACACCAAATTTTGTATCAAAGTTATGGTGTGTATGTAACATGAGATTATACACATTACACATAGAATGCCGAATTGTTCACAAATTGCACATACTATTATATCAACTACTTGAAAACCCGCCATTTTTTAAGCATGCGAAGCACTAAAGTTTGTTGATACGAGCATTCATTGAAATGGACACCAAATTTTTGTATCGAAATAATGGTATGTATGTAGCATGAGATTTTACACATAGAATGCTGAATTTTTCACAAATTGCAAAAACAATACTACTATATAAAGTATTTGAAAACCCTATAAGCATGAATTCACCATCTTCATCGATAAAACCGAAAAACCCTTACAAGATCCGTCGGTGGACGGGCTTCAGCCCATCGCGAACATCCGGCAACGCTCTCCCGAGCAACACCGACATCGCGTACGCCATGTACGCCTCCGTCGCCTCCTTGTGCAGCTCAACAGGCACAATCTTCCCATCCCTCCCGTCCCTCTCCTTCAAAGCCAAGCTCCCATTCCCCTCACCTCCCCCGTCCCTCGCCTCCCCCTCCTCTCTCCGCTTCGCCTTCACCGCTGTCGCCCTCCGCGGCGCCGCCGCCGCCGTGGAGAGGAAGCGAGCCTCCGAGAAGGCGCTGACGCCGAGGAAGGTCGATGAGAGGCGGGAGGAGAGTCTGTGGCGGATGATGAGCATCGACGATGCTGCGAAGGCGAGACGAGCTGACGACGCCATTGTTGGCGAGCGAGGTCCGATGAAGACGAAGAAGCTTAAACCCTAAACCCTAGATTTTGGGGTTGCGCGGGTTTCGACATTTGGGCAGTGTTTTCAAATGCAGTGGCCGTTTTCGGACACTTGGAAGATAAAAGTGCCAAACGCGTCTCGCATCTCGAGGTCCATCGATCGATCGGTGCGTATAACTCAGTGCGAAAAGTGGGTCAACACAGCAACTTCCAACGCTCAATTACCATTTTACTACGATCAAATTTGTTTATTTTCTTAGAAATCTTTGAAATCGTAGGTTTGAATCTTATGATTTTTTTAAAGATACTACTTTTTAACGCGAAATATAGTTCTTGTGAAATAAGGAAGAGTAATTTTAACATCACGATATAAAATATAAATAAATAACATAATAAAGTTTTAAATCCGTTTTAGTACATTTTTAGGAAAAAAATCGATTGATCCACTTTGGGCACTAACTTAATTGCACCTATTTGTGGGTGTCGTTCGATGCAATTGTGACTCATATCTCGAGATGTATCGTGTCGTCCCTACCTCGATAGGTGCGCCTAAGTGGATGCTCAAAGTGGGTCAAGGTAGCAACCGCTTATTTTGTATATTTTTTATTGTTGGAACTTGTTTCAACATCTCGTATTTCGATTTAATTTATTGAGTTAATCAGACACACCAACTTCATAAAACCAAAGAAAAACAAAAAAAAAATATTGCTACCACAATTAGACACGTGCAGCCTTTGTCTTAGTAAGAGCAAATAGAGTACAAGTTCTTACATGTTACAAACATGCATCGTGATTTATATTTATACATTTGAAGCTCACCATACAACCAAGGTTAAAAGGGAAAAGAGAACCATTTAGAATACAAGTTTGAAATGAGATCTTGAAGGTATTTTCGGCCATGAAGGCATTGCAACTCTGCTTTTTTTTTTTTTTTTGCTTGTTTGCAAAACATATGTTTTGAACCTTGGAAACTTTGAGTCTTTTATGCTTCATGTATCTGAACTTTCATTGGCGTACGTTTGGTCCCTGAACTTTAACTTCTTTTATGCTTCATGTCTCCGAAGTTTCATTAGCGTACATTTGGTCCACGAACTTTTATTGTTCTACTTTTGATCTTTGAACTTTGAGTTTTTTTATGTTTTTAGGAAAAATTAATTTCTTTGGTTTTAGTAAATATAAGTCGTTTAGTTAAATAATATAAACCACTCTACACTTCTTGACTAGTCACGTGGCATTTCTATTACCCACGTCGATGGAATTTAACATTTTAAATGGTGAAAAGGACTAAATGTAAATCTTTATAAAGTTCAAGGCCAAATGTATAGTAATAAAAATTCTGTGACCAAAAGCATAAAAAACACAAAGTTCAAAGACCAAATGATGAGTTTTGCCTTTTTTTTTTTTTTGTAATAAGTGACTCCCACATGAGTCGAACTTGAAACCTTTCTCAACCTTGTCTGTCCATCTCACTAGAGATGGTTTGGCAGGGTTTAATATTATGCCGTCTCAAATCCAACAATGTCAATATTAAAAAAAAAAAAAAAAAAAAAAGAAAAAAGAAAAACCTGCCCCAAGCTTTGGAAAATTAATGTGTCTTAAAAAAGAACTGCTCACATTCAGTTGTTTGTTGCAAAAGTTCTCCCTGTATTCAAAACTAAACTCAGAAAACTAAGAAAATGATCAGTGAGTATTCTGTGCCCGCCGATTTCTAAACCCTTCCATTTCGTCGCAGAATCTGAAAACCACTTTTGCTATACATCAATTACAATTACAGGTAAGCAACATATCACATTACGATCAACGCTCGTGAAACTTACTCCGACTTAATTCGAGTATCTGGTGTCATGAAGGAGCCAGTAAAACAAGAATGGAACAAATGAATCAACTTCTTTTCATTACATATATTATTTATGGTACTGTCATCAAGGGAACAATAAAGGGCACCTACAATTTTGAACTAGCAAGGCAAATGGATAATCACATCATGAAAACCATAGGTGAGTGATTTATAATACATGGGGAAATAGTTGCTAGTTCTAAATTTATATGGCTTGAGCTACCTGTTCAATAGGTTGAACGCGGGCAAATCTTTCACGCTTGAAACATCCTCGAGAGCAAGCTCCCGCTCCAGCTGGGCTCTCGTCGATTTCAAAACTTCCTGGTTACAAGCATGAAAAAGAGGAAATGATCAGAAATAGAAATATTTTCACTTTGGCAGTCAGAATCATGGAGAAGAAAGAAAAAATCGACTAGGGTGTTCGGTATTTTCACATTGAATTCCATATAGGAAGCCCGCTTGGCAAGCCACTGAGCATCCATCATTTGAAACGCCACGCAGTACAGGTCATCAAATGCCATCTCATCTTCCCCAAGAAAGTCCAGGAAACGGATACCTGCGTCACAAGTAGGCGTACCTGCAACCAATAGTAAAGCCGATTGAGTAGTACCTCTCAGTGAAGCTGCCTTTCTCATACTTATCTTCTACAACTTCCCAGTTTTTGTACGTGTTCACTACTTACTGAAAGTATCCAACTATACTGACTCAACAAAAAGAAAAAGAAAGATATCCTACAATGCTCGTAATTGTATTTTTAGATGATATGTTAGCATTTCCACCAGTTTTTGTTCGAAAAAATAAACTGACCGCCCCAAGGGTTACAGCCTTCAACAATTGATTGGGGCATGCCTTAAATAAATGGAGTAAACATTTTCCCGTAATAGGAAACGCGGTGGGTTTGGACACCCACAAATACGGCCTACAAATGTCTCCACTAGAAAACTTTACTAAATAGAAACTAAAAAAATTAGACGAGATAGGGGTAAACCAAAGTTAACTGGGGACACAATAATTAGGATGGATTTAAATTGCTTGGAAAACTCACCATCAATTGCACTAAATTGAGCGCAATGAAAGAGTTTGATCCATGTAGCCGATCCCAATTAATTTGGGACTAAGCTATGTTGTTGTTATTGTTGTTGTTGTTGGGAAATGCTATCGTAAACCAGAAACTTAACCTACCTGTCTGGTTGCCATCCATTTTGGCGTGCACGCTTCTCGAGGCGCATCACACAACGCGCATACAGGTGGGTTAAGTTTGAAGGTTACAAAAGCATTTTCCTTATGGAAAATGCTACAACACCATTTCTAAGAATAAGAATGGCATAACAAGGCAAAAGTATTTGGGATTGCACTAGTTTTTGGAAACTCAAGAAAGAACTACCAAACAAAGTTTTAATGCAATGCATTTAGGCCCTTACCTGACTGCAGTCCTAACATTTGAGCTAACATAAAAGATATATTGATCCCAGCTACAGCAAAGGGATACTCCCACTCGGCTCTCCTCCCATCTTCCTTGTTCAACAATCTCTGGAATGATTCCTACACGAGGAACACACAATATTCAACAAAATGATAATGATTCGGCAGTAGATAGTAACCATTGACATTTAGTAGTTTAAATCAAATGCCATATCAAGAAACATGCAGTTTCCAGCCATCACTTAAAAGAGAGGGGAAAAAAAAGGCACGATCCAGGGTTCTGACGTTTAAATCCTTCTTGATAATCCAAGAAATTACATAATTTTCCTTTTTCCTTGGTCCTGAAATCACATAATTCACCATGCTTTAAAAAACTTTCTGAATTCAGATATCTTCTACTGCATGATCACCAATCTTTTCTGCACGAGCGTTTTATGTAGTGGTAGCAGGATTTAACTCTTTGATTAGAAAAAAAAAGATTATGGAAAGAAAACCATTGTCAACCCCAGACTCTCATTTTTCTCTACAATTAATTCATTGCTTTCAGGCATTCCATATATAAATTACCGAGTCACAGCTTTCCAGTTCAAACTACTAACCATTGGCATCAAGTGATAAAGCCAAGTAGGGATTTTTTTTTTTTGGTTAAAGCACATAATCTCAGGGCTTGAACCATGAAAACTTTATCTGCGACTTTCCGAAACAATATCGGAATTGATTATAAAAAAAATCATCCTAATTTCACATTCAAGTTGTAGTTGCTGCAAACCCAGGGAATGACCAAATGCAATACACATCCATCCACCACAAGCCACCTTTTGCATAAAAGTTTGGAGTTCCAAAGAAGAAGAAGAAGAAAAACATAATAAAGCCTCAGTCGCAGACTCCCAAATTAGTTGGGGTCGGCCACATGGATCAAGCTCTTCCCACTCCTCTTGATTTAATGTAATTGATGGCATGCTTTCAAAATCCTTTTAAATCCTTCCTAACCAATGTGTCTCAACTTATAATAGGTTTACCCCTATATAGCTGAATTTTTTCAGTTTCTATTGAGTTAATTTTCTACATTACGAGTTCAATTACACACTCAAGAGAAAGGGGAAAAACATGAAAAGGTCAAACCATGCAATTCACCAACAATTGGAACCAACCGGATATTTACTGGCAAAAAATATAAGGTTTTCCAACGATATAAATCCACCACCCCTGCGCAGAGAAATGACTGTCAGATTCAAGTTCAGCAAAGCTACATTCTAACATTTTAACAATCCAGGTAATATCTCTATACCTGAAATCAGTTGAAGGGTCAGAACCTTGCCAACCCATTTCTTTCCAAGCCTCTGACTTCAGAGCGGGGAGCTCCCTACCAGGATAAGCCAGCCGCCACAGTTGCCTGAGTGCATCCTTGGGAGAAAAAAAAAAAAAACATGAAAACCATTTAGAACCAGTACAAATGCCCCAATAGACGAAGAGTAGATCAAATACAAGCGTCAAATTAAGAAAAAACAACATTGGTCGCCGGTCCTCCCTCATCCCCCCTTCTTTACGTGGACCACTTTAATTAGTTCATTGTTTATAAATGATTGCTAAAGGTAAAGAGTAATACAAACCTTTTAGATAAGCATCCAATCAACAATATGAGCATGCATCATTATAACTTGTAATAAATTCAAGAGACTATGGGGGAAAAGCTTACTTGATGTTCCGGTTGAGATCCATCAAAGGGAAGTTTTAACCTCTGCTGTAGCTTATTCAGTCGCTCTTCCTGAAAGATTGCCACACTTTGAGGATCACATAACTTGTTTTATATGATAATTGCGCTCAAGTTCTCAATTTAGAAGCATCAGTAAACTCTGAGAAGGGACCTAGTGAAATCTTATAGGATTAGAAAACCTAGAAAACTAAGAAAACTACACACAAGGGATACAAAGACAATGACATGCTGCCCTTGCACTTCTTAAAGGGAACATAAGATTTCATTCCCACGGCACATGGAACCCTTTGTGGGACTCACTGATCTTTCTTCCTTTTTTTTTTTTTTTTTTTTTTTTTTTTTTTTTAAGATACTCATTACTACTAATACTCTAACCTACCTTAATTCCTTTTCCATATCTATATGTGAAGTAACAGGAAAAGAAGGAAAAGAAAAAAATCCAAGAAACCAAACCCTTAAATGTTTAGAAAAAAAACTAAGGAAAAAGGACCTGCTGTCTAAGAATACAAAACAAGAACCATAAGGCAACAATTTTGCATTCAGGCAATCCACTGCTACAAAAGACAAGGAAAAATAAATAGCTCAAAAAAAAAAAAAACTACAACTCATGTAGATCTTACTTGCAAAGGACTAAGTACAGTGCCTTTTCCATCCAATCTACTATCATTGGCGAATGGTAACAACCTTCCAAGCGTGGATCCAGACCCAAAGATGACATTTGCTACAATTACACAAAAAAAAAGAAAGAAAAAAGAGATTAACAATTTAAGGCAGTATTAAAACCCACATGGCATACGATTCATACAGCTGGGTTTTTCATTCTTTTTATTTTTTCTCTCTCTCTCTCTTCCATGTTTTACTCGCCTAGACAGTTTTAAAATGCTGAGAAAGACAACTTACCAAACCACTGTGCCCATTGAGCAATCAATTGAGAGAAGATAGATGTCCAGTGCAAATGCTCCTTCTTACTTTCATCATCCCAACTATCACCGTGAGCATATCCCTATGAACACAAATATATTAAAAATCTTGGTAGAAAATATCTTTAAGAATTTCATTCGGTTTGATCAAATATAATGTATGAAAGATACATAACTTGGAAAAAGTCATACCTCTAATTGCCTACGATCAGATTCATAATCCCCTAGCAATGGCTCATTCAAGCTATCCAATCTTGATGTTTCCAATTGCTCGTTCCTTTTTCCATCGACATCCCCATGATGGAGCCTTCTTCTCAAGGTCTTTGACGTCATAATTGAAGTATCTTGACTTCCAATGTTGATCCTATAATAAATATTAGAGGATATCTCACTTATAAAAAAAGGAAAAATTAAAGATAAGCTTAAATCGCCCAAGGAGATTTAGTTTGTGGTAGTTAACACTGAAACTAACATGAAGGAAGCATTAAAGAGCGAAGAGGGACTCGAACTAATAGACATTAAAGTAAAAATACAAGATGTTTATGTCTAGGCCTTCTTAAAACATTTAAACTCCCACCTACTAGTGGGACTTGGCACAATACGATTCTCGACAAAAATAATAGAACTATAGAAGGCAAAGACAAAAGAAATTACGTTTGTTGTACTTCATCTTGAAAATATATTGCTTTTAAAGAGTTCAAGAACACTGACATGATTTGAATCCTCAAATGAAAATTCTAAACTAGGCCCTTTCCCTTAAATACTTAATATTTTACAACAACAACAACAACAACAACAACAACAACAACAATAATAATAAAAATAATAACAGCATTTCTATGTCCTTTTTTTCTCATTGAGATATAAAATTATCAATTAATATTTGATACTCGATTTCTACCCTTTATCCAACTGCAACAAAGCTAATCCATTTAATCTTCATTTTGATGCAATGACAATAGTAAGTTTTTCCATCAATTGCACTTAATCGAGCACAATGGAAAAGTTTGATGCATGTAGCCGACCCCAGTTAATTTGGGACTGAGGCTATGTTGTTGTTGTTGTTGTTGTTGACAATAGTAAATTTTAAAAAATAAAAATAAATAAACAGTGAATATCATTACGTTACTACCTGAATAAGCATAATAAGATAAATAATGGATAATTCAAAAAAAAAGAAATTAGTATTCTACCTCAAGTACGTCTAGAGAAGGAGGCTGTGAGTGGTTGCAGTTTGCGTTGATCTTCACTTCTGTTAGCATTTGCAGCACATCTTGTAATAATGATAACTGATGACAAGACAGTAAGTAATAAAAATGAATATCATGTAGGAAAATAATGTGAGCCTTAATATAGATGCAAATAATGCATAGTTTAGCTAATCACTCCCAACAAAATATATATTTATATAGGGTTTTGGGTTTTGGGTTTTGGGTAAAATAAATAAAAGATAAAGCATAAAGCAAATATATATATAAGCAAATTATCGTAACAGAACTACAATAATCAGAAAATCGTAACAATGTGGTAAAATAAATAAAAGATAAAGCATAGAGAAAGTGGCAATGTAGAAGTCCAAACTCCAAATAGTTATGTTATCAAACACATTTCGCAACTGTAGTCCTTGGAGTGCAATATATATTAGACACAGGAGTGTTTAAAGATAGGTTTAATGAATTGGGTTTCACTTGTGGAATTGAAGGGTGGAAATACGCAACAGATTGAAAGATGGTATTTTTGCTTTTTCAAATACAGAAATGTTATTTCTACTGTTATATGTGAAATTTGATAAAGAGATTTGTGCTGTACAAGTTCCAATATAAAATTCTCATGATTGGTTCTAATAAGCCAAACAGTGTGTAGGTGCGAGCTTTTTGTACTGTGAAGGTGATAGCATAAAGGGGCGTCCCCCAATTAAGAAGGTGTATCAGAGGCGGAACACTAGTTCCATTCCCTCTTCAAGGACTATTGTGTTGAGGTCCAGTGAGCCTGGACAGGTGGATGGTGGGCCCGGGTTGTTGCACAGTGGAGTGATTAGCACGTGAACAGGGCAGAACACGCGTGAGGAGCAGCAACACACGCACGGCAAAGTCGGTTGGGGATAGGGAGTATAAATAGAGTCTGTTTGTTTTTATCTGTTTCATCTGGAGAGTTCATTGTGAATATCGGTAGTGAGAGGAGAGAGTCTCTCCATCTCTGGTTTGGGAGAAATTCCCAGGAGTTGTTGTTCTTGATTTTGAGATATCAATAAAGCTAGCGAGGCGTGCCCCCTCCTTTTCTATCATTGGTATCAGAGCTCTGATCTATGCCGTCGAGAATGGAAGCCCGTGTCGAGTCGCTGGAGGAGCAGCTGAAGCAGATCCCGGCGGAGTTGCAGCGGATCCCGGCCTTGGAAACGGCAGTGGGGGAGATGCGGACCGAGCTCAAGGAACTGATGGATCAGATCCGAGATCTGCACCGCCAGAGCGTTCTCCGCAGTCACGGACCAGTCAGATCGGAGAGGGCAGTACTCAAATCCCAGCAGATCCGCGATCCGGCTTCCGAGGCGTTTCGAAGTGGCCGGCCCAGATCGGTCATCCCACCACGGTCCCGCCCGACGTGAGGAAGATCCAGATGCCGACCTGCAACGGAGAGGATCTACTCGTTTGGTTCAACCAAGCCGAACACTATTTCGCCTTGCACGAAATGGCCGAGGAGTCGAAGCTCCGGGCCGCTCGAATCTGCCTTGTCGGGCCGGCGCAGATCTGGTTGCAAATGGAGGAAAAGGCGAAGCCGTTCACATCTTGGATCGAGCTGAAGGGGCAACTGGCGAGGCGGTTCATGGATGCCGATCCGTTGAGTCTGAGCCAACAATTTTTCTCTATCAAGCAAGACACGTCGGTGGCGGAGTACAGACAGCGCTTTGAGCTACTATACCTCCAACTAGACGGCCTATCGGAGACCCACACCATCGCCGTCTTTATCAACGGGTTGTCCGACCGGATCCGCCTGGAGGTCATGGTGGAGCCGCCTCACACCCTCTCGGCCGTCGTCGATCGGGCCACACAGATTGAGCGCAAGATCCGTCAGGGAGACGCCATGGGAATGGGCCCGAGGGGAGGCCCAAAAGCCCATTCTCTGCCAGGCCCATCTACCCAATACCTGTCTAGCCCAGCAGGCCCAACGGTTAGATCTGAGCCCAAGGCTTCAGGGTGGGTCACCCACACCATCACCAGTCCAACCAAGGAGATTGGGCCGGGCCTACCACGAAGCCCAAGCCAAGGAGGACTCTTCCCCAGGCCCAGCCCATCCTCGAGTTCTTCTTCAAGCCCTTCGTCTTCCAAGCATGCAACACCCCAGGTATCCCCTCCGAAGTTCAAGAGGTTGACGGAGGCCGAGGCTGAGGCTCGCCGGAAGCAAGGCCTCTGTTACCGGTGCGACGCTAGATGGTTCGTGGGCCATCGCTGTCAGCAAAAGGAGCTTCATGTGATGTTAGTCGACGACGAAGACGGTGAACCCCCGACCCCTCTTACGGAAGTGGGGAGTGAACCCACGGACCCTCCGACGGTGGAACTGACGGCTCATTCCATCGAGGGCCCTCCCGGGCCGCGAACGTTGAAGGTAAAGGGGCAGGTCCGCGGCGTTGACGTGGTTATCCTCATCGACAGTGGTGCGTCTCATAACTTCATCTCGCCGGATTTGGTTCATACTCTTCAGCTGCCGGTGTCTTCAACAGCAGGCTACAATGTTCTAGTCGGAGGAGGGTCGAAGGTTCCTGGGTCAGGGGTGTGCAGGAACGTTTCCCTGCAGTTTCAGGGGTTGACAGTGACCGCGGATTTCCATCCGATCCCAATGTTGAGTGCTGATTTGATTTTGGGAATGCAATGGCTCATCTCTCTGGGGTTCACTGCCGAGGATTGGCCACGCCTCACGATGTACTTCCACCACGAGGGTCGGTGGGTAGCTATTAAAGGGGATCCCACCTTGCATCGCGCCCTGGTGTCCTGCAAAACAATCAAGCGCTCTCTCGATTCTGTATTGGGCTGTTTTTTGATAGAATGCCTCAGTGGTGAGTCTTCTCCGACTATTTCCTGGGATTCCATTGAGGTACCCTGCATCCGTGACTTACTCCAATCATTTTCTGCTTTATTCGATCTTCCGGTGTCATTGCCGCCTGTCCGCGAGTGTGATCACGCCATTCAATTAAAAGACGGAACTGATCCTATCCGGGTCAGACCTTACCGCTACCCTCAGATACAGAAGTCCGAGATTGAGAAGATGGTTAATGAGATGCTCTCGGCGGGCATTATACAACCTAGTAACTCCCCCTTCTCTAGCCCGGTTCTCCTTGTCAAGAAGAAAGATGGAAGTTGGCGATTCTGCGTGGATTACCGCGCGTTGAACAAAGCCACCATCCCTGACCGATTCCCCATTCCGAACATTGACGAGCTCTTAGACGAACTTCATGGCGCCTGCGTGTTCTCGAAGCTCGACCTCCGCTCAGGCTATCATCAAATTCGGGTTAAGCCGGCTGATGTCCCGAAAACGGCTTTCCGCACCCACGACGGGCATTTCGAATTCCTGGTGATGCCGTTCGGTTTGTCCAACGCCCCCGCTACCTTCCAGTCTCTCATGAATTCCATTTTCAAGGGGAGTATTCGTCGCTTTGTGTTGGTTTTCTTTGATGATATCTTGGTTTACAGTAAATCGTTGCACGACCATTGCGACCATCTGTCTCATGTTCTTTCGACCCTCCAAATTCAACTCTTTGTTTGTTAACTTTCGCAAGTGTTGCTTTGCCAGGACAAGTCTGGATTATTTGGGCCACATCATATCGCAAGATGGGGTTTCGGCTGACCCGGAGAAAGTAAAGGCTATGGACTTATGGCCGTTTCCGTCTTCCCCTAAAGATCTCCGAGGCTTCCTGGGGCTTACCGGCTACTATAGGCGCTTCGTACAGAATTATGGCAAAATTGCGGCCCTCTAACACAACTTCTTCGCAAAGACTCTTTTGCTCGGACAGAGGAAGCTACTTTCGCCTTCAATCACCTTAAGCAAGCAATGAAGGAGGTACCGTTCTCGCCTTACCGATTTCTCACCCTCTTTGTGATCGATACGGATGCTTCGGGCCTAGGGGTCGGTGCTGTTTTATCGCAGCAGGAGCGTCCGATAGCTTTTTTCAGCCAGGCATTCTCTCTCAGGGCACGGGCCAAATCTGCGTATGAACGCGAACTTATGGCTATTGTCCTTGCTGTCCTAAAATGGCGCCACTACCTGCTGGGTCGGCGTTTCCTGGTCCGCACCGATCAGCGCAGCCTGAAGTTCCTGCTGGAGCAGCGTATGGTAGCCCCGGAATACCAACGGTGGCTGATGAAGTTGATGGGCTTTCACTTTGATATCCAATATAAACCAGGCTCCTCTAACGTCGTGGCTGATGCCCTTTCCCGGTACCCCATCTTGGCGGAGCTTCATTCTTTATCGATTTTATCTGTGGCTGAAGTGCCTGTGCTACTCGAAGAAGCGAAGGCCGATCCTTCTTTATCCTCCATCAGAGCTGCCCTCCAGTCCGATCCGTCGTCGAAACCAGGTTGGACTCTTTCCCATGACCGTTTGCTTTTCCACAACCGCCTGGCTCTTCCAGCTTCTTCCAGTTTCAAGCATCGGTTGCTGACCGAATTTCACTCTAGCCCGCTCGGGGGCCATGGGGTATGCTTAAAACGTACAAACGTTTGGAAATTTGAATTTTCTTGGTGGGATGCACAAGGATGTCAAGAATTTTGTGCAATCTTGTGAGGTTTGCCAGCGCAACAAGTACGAAACCCTGGCTCCCGGGGGCCTCTTACAACCTCTTCCCATCCCCACGGCTATCTGGGAGGACATTTCCCTCGACTTCATTGATGGATTGCCCTGTTCCCGCGGTTTCAACTCCATTTTAGTGGTCGTGGACCGCCTCAGCAAGTACGGACATTTTTTTCCACTCAAACATCCTTATACCGCGAAAACGGTGGCTGACATCTTCTTGCACGGGGTGGTACGCCTCCATGGGTTTCCCCGTTCAATGGTTTCTGACCGTGACAGGAATTTTTTGAGTCATTTCTGGAGCGAGCTTTTTCGTCTTCACCATACACAACTCAATCGTAGCTCGGCTTATCACCCTCAGAGTGACGGCCAAACGGAGGTGGTCAATCGTTGCCTGGAATCCTACTTGCGCTGCTTTATCAGCCAACGCCCAAAACTGTGGTCCGAGTGGCTCTTGTGGGCTGAATATTGGTATAATACCTCCTTTCACTCCTCCCTGAACTGCACTCCATTTAAGGTGGTCTACGGGCGCGACCCCCCGCCGCTGGTCCAGCTGGGTATTCCCTCGGGTCGGGTCCCTTCCGACATTGACGCTATGTTATTGGCTCGGGATCAGGCCCTGCGCGAGCTACGCCTTCAACTTCTCGCCGCGCAGAACCGCATGAAGCAACAGGCTGATAAAGGTCGTAGGGAGGTGGTCTTTGCTGTTGGCTCTATGGCATATCTCAAACTGCAACCTTACAGGCAGGTCTCGGTTGCACGTCGCACCAACTTGAAGCTCAGTCCGAAGTACTACGGACCCTTCAAGATTTTGGCTCGCGTTGGCGAAGTGGCCTACAGGTTAGACCTTCCTGCCTCCTCCTCCATTCATCCCGTCTTTCATGTTTCTCAACTTAAGGCCGCGGTGGGCTCCGTTCCGGTTTCTCCTTCTCTGCCTTTTTTTTTGCCGGACTCGGTCACTGTGGATTGTGAACCTGAGTTGGTGGTGGCGTATCGCAACCTCACGGCTGGTCCAGAAGTTCTCATAAAATGGACCACCCTTCCCTTATCTGATGCCACGTGGGAACTGGTTCGTCATATCCGTCGGTCTCTTTTCCTTCCTTCCACCTTGAGGACAAGGTGATTGTTCGGGGGGAGTATTGATAGCATAAAGGGGCGTCCCCAATTAAGAAGGTGTATCGAGGCGGAACACTAGTTCCATTCCCTCTTCAAGGACTATTGTGTTGAGGTCCAGTGAGCTCCGGACGGGTGGATGGTGGGCCGGGTTGTTGCACGGTGGAGTGATTAGCACGTGAACAGGCGTAAGAACACGCGTGAGGAGCAAGCAACACACGCACGGCAAAGTCGGTTGGGGATAGGGAGTATAAATAGAGTCTGTTTGTTTTTATCTGTTTCATCTGGAGAGTTCATTGTGAATATCGGTAGTGAGAGGAGAGAGTCTCTCCATCTCTGGTTTGGGAGAAATTCCCAGGAGTTGTTGTTCTTGATTTTGAGATATCAATAAAGCTAGCGAGGCGTGCCCCCTCCTTTTCTATCAGAAGGAGAGAATTTAGAAAGAACAACAGTAAGAGAGTGAATGAACAAGAAAACGGAGATACCAACAGAGATAATGAGTTAGAGAAAAAGTGATATAAAAGATGGAGAAGTTGTAGTAGAAGTCTAGAGACTGAAGATATGAGAAGAAGTAGCAGAAGTTGAAGATATATAGCAGTGAAAAGGAAAAAAGTCAACTATTCAAGATTCCATTGATCCATCATCGGAGGTTGACCATTACAATTTATAAACAAAACTACAGAGACTTAATGTCTAAGGACTGCCCAAACTTCGTTGCTAAGAAAACCAGTCATTTAGACCCTTAACAGACCTTGAAACATGTCTACTCATAAAATGATTATAACGTGCGATATTGGTCAATTTCCATTCAAGTGGGGGATTGTTGGGATTATAGTATATCTAACGTATTAGCAACCATACATATACAATAGATGAATGGGATATTGGTAATAAAGTGGTGTTACTTAATAGATGTTGCTAAACTTGCTACGTATGAATTGATATGCATATATGCATGAATAATAACGCTTGAAACGATGGCTAGTTTTATACTTGAAAATACACGTTGGTTTGAAAAGAAATACATGCATGTAATCATGCTTTGTATAGACACAAATTATGAAACATCACTTTGAACTCTCCATGAAACTTGGAGATAAACATGCACGTATAACAAATATGCATGAAAGTGAGGATACACGCATGCATACGCATGGTAATCTTGAAATGTTATTTACGTTTCTAGAATATGATATATTGAATTGTATATTACACAGCTTACATCTCTTCATATAATGTAGTAAGACGTGATGGTTGGAGTGTCTTTCTTTACATAGACATGATTAAATTGTTTCTAGAAAATATATATATCACCTACGTAATAGGATTAAACAATACTTTTGACTTCCGTTTTCTTTAAAGAAAAATAATTTTTTATCTCTGTTTTTCATAGCACTATTTTAGTGTGAGTGACTACAAACAAATTGGTCCAACTATTCTTACGTTTTGTAGTGCTACAGACGTAAGTCCGTGATTGTTGTATCCTATATCCTGAGTGACCAGTGCTACCAACCGTGAGCACGAATAGCTAGGCATCATTGTCTTAAGGAGAAAAAGAGCAACTCTAGCCTCAATCTACCATCTTTATTTCGTTGAATTTAGAGATTCTTCAGCATCAAATCAAGTACGACTATAACAAGTGACGTGGTGGAGCTTCAAGACCCTAAGAAGCTTAAGACAATGGTGATAGGCTCTACCCCCCTCCCCCTCCTTTTGAACCCAAAGAAGCCTGAAAAATTCACTGGCATTGATTTTAAGCACTGGTAACAAAATATGTTGTTTTATCTAACTACGTTGAATTTGGTGAAGGTGCTGATTAAAAAAGAACCAGAATTGATAGAGGAGGAAACTGGCAAGCACATCATCATAGCAATTCAGGCATGGAAATATAACGACTTTCTCTATAAGAATTATATTCTTAATGGTCAATGACAATACTTCATACAATATCTATAGTGTCATGCGTACGGCTAAAGAATTGTGGAATTATTTAGGAGTTGTGGAATTTGGTGAAGATTTTCAACCTTTCCATAATTCATGAGTTGCATCCATATTCTTTCAAGAAATTTTATTAAGAATATGGTTGGTAGAAAGAATTGCTTCGCCACATAAATTATGAGGTAACCCAAAATTTATTAGCATAGCATTCATTATTTCCTTTAATGTACAATTTTTGCGTTCCGTAATGTCGTTTGATTGAGGAGAATAATGTGTTGTTTGATGAATTATGCCATGTTCTTGATAAAATACATTAAACGGTGCATCGCATTCACCTCCTTGATCACTCCTTACAACATTTATTGATTTACCAAGTTGATTTTCAACTTCACTTTTATAGTGTTTAAAAGACTTATAGAGTCTCATCTTTGCTTTTAAAATGAAACACCTAGCAATATCTAGTGCTATTGTTAATAAAGGTTATGAAATAATTCTTGCAACCTCTAATTTGTACAAACTTTAAATTAAATATATCGTTGTGAATTAAATCTAGAGGTTGTGCATTCCTACCATCAATAGGGTGAAAACTAGTTTTTTTTTTAATTTGGCCTCAACACAAATTTCATACTAATGATTTGGATCAACTTTAAGATTAGGAATTAAATCTAAATTCATTAATGAATTAACATTAACATGTCTTAGTCTTTCATGCCAGAAATCATAAGAATCCAACAAGTAAACATAAACTTCAACATTATTAATATCAAATTTGTGAAGTATAGACATTACATTCATCTTAAACAAATCATTTGCCACATGCCCCTTACCCCTTGCCCACATATACATTGTTCTTAGATATTTCGAACTTTCAAAAACCATTTTGAATCAATTTTTGCTAAGAAAATACCTAGAAACTAAATTATTGCGGATATCCGGCACATGCAGCACTTCATTCAAGGTAAGTTCCTTGCCAAATGCATTTTCAACAATATTTTCCCAACTTCAATTATCTTTGAAGTTGCAGTGTTACTCATATATAAGTCCCTTCCACTGATAGGCTTATAGGAAAACATATTTTTCTTTGCACACACACACACCTTGGTAGCTCCGATATCAATGTACCATTCTCTTAAATTATCCACCATGTTAGCTTCAAAAACATCTATAGATAAATCCAAGTCAGAAACATCTCTGGATAACTCATCTTCAATAAAATTGGCATGTCCATCTATACGAGTCTTAGATTGAGTTTTGTTTTTCTTCCATTTGTTCATGCAGTCTTTGGCTTTGAGACCATGTTCCTTGCTAAAAGCAAGAACTAGCAAATTTATTTGCTTTCCCTTTGAATTGTTTGGGATCATCGCCAGGACGCTTTCTCTTTTTGGAACTTTTTTTGCTTTGGCCCTTTAAAAGATTAGTTTTAGGTTCATTGGGCAAATCACCGTTCTTGTTGTCATTCTTCTTATTGTCCTCTTCAATGTGAAGTCAAACAATCAAGTCTTCAAGTACCATTTCTTGGCGTTTATGCTTGAGATCATTCTTGAAATCTCTCCAAAGTGGAGCAGTTTTTCAATGATTGTCGCCACTTGGAATAATTCACTCAAAGAATCTTCTCCGCATGAATTTCATGAGGAGAATTTGAATTTCTTGGACTAGATCCAACATGTTCTTTGAATCCACCATTTTATAATCCAAAAACCTACTAACTACAAACTTTATAAGGCCAGCATCTTCGCTTTTATACTTCTTATCTAAAGAATTCTACAATTCTTAGTCGTACGCATTGTACTATAGACATTATATAAAGTATTTTGAAGACCATTAAGAATATAATTCTTGTAAAGAAAGATGCTACATTTCCATGCCTGAATCGCAACGATGTGTGCTTGTCAATTTCCTCCTCTCACAATTATGGTTATTTTTTTAGTCCTTCACCAAATTCAGCGTAGTCGGATAAAACAACATCTTCTGGTACCACTGCTTAAAATTAGTGCCGGTGAATTTTTCACACTTTTTTGGCTTCACGAGAACGGGGGCTTGTTGGGATATTGAAGCTCCACCACATCGCTTGTTGTAGTCATATTTGATTTGATGACGAAGATGCTCTAAATTCAATGAAATGAATATGGTAGATTGAGGCTAAAGTTGCACTCTCTCTCCTTCAAACAATGGTGCCCCACTATTCGTGCTCGTAATTGGTGACGCTTGTCTCCCACGATACAACAATCACAGACTTACGTATGCAACACTTTAGAAAGTAAGAACGGTAAGACCAAATTTTTTTACTCACACTAAAACAGTGCTTTGAAAAATAGAGAGAAAATAGGACTTTTCTTTTAAAAACGGAAAATCAAAGTATTGTTTAATCTTATTACGTAGGTGGTGTATATAATGGGTTTGTGTCCGCATTACACAAAGTGTGCGATTGTTCGCATTCACGCCCGATCATTTCAGGCAACGATCCAATCATGCCTATATAAAGATAGAGACTTCAACTAACACGTCTGACCACACTACATGAAGGCACGTAAGCTATGTAAAATACACATAGATTACCATGCACATGCATGCATGTATCTTCACTTTCGTACATATTTGTTAAACGAGCATGTTTATCTCCAAGTTTCATAGAGAGTTGCAAAGTAATGTTTCATAGTATGTGTCTATAGAAAGCATGATTATATGCATGTATTTCTTTTCAAACCAACGTGTATTTCCAAGTATAAAACTAGCCATTGTTTCAAGCATGCACGTTTCATGCATATTATCATTATATATAGCTACATATATACACAACAACAACATAGCCTCAATCCCAAATTAACTGGGGTCGGCTACATGGATCAAACTTTTCCATTGTGCTCGATTAAGTGCATATCTAGCTACATATACAACAACAACAACAACATAGCCTCAGTCCCAAATTAATTGGGGTCGGCTACATGGATCAAACTTTTTCATTGTACTCGATTAAGTGCAATTGATGGTGAGCTTGGCAAACCATTCAAATCCCTCCTAATTAGTGCATCCCATGTTAACTTTGGTCTGCCCCTACCTCGTCGAATTATGGTATATCTAAAGTATTTGATGGGGTCGGCTACATATCTAGCTACATATATCATATAATAATTTAGAGAATATACATTTCAATTCATATGTAGCAACACTCATTAAGTACGCCACATTATAACTGATTTCCCATTCATCTATTGTATATAGGGTTACTAATACTTTAGATATACCATAATTCCAATATAAAAAAACTCAGCATAGGAACATAAATGCTTGGGATCATAAAACAAAACATAAACATCGCATAACTTAGACCCATTATGTTGTTAGCTCTGCACCACAAAATCTACAGTAACTTTGATTGCATTGGTAGTATGTCGCTTTTTCATTAGTTTTAAATCAAAGTTTACTAGTAATAATTGTTTGTCTACATGTTTTAACAAGTAAGCTGATCAGTGATCACTTGGAGATGATTACAAGGCCCATGATGAGTAACAAAGCCTATAAAGGCAATACAAATAAATATTTCTTCAAATCAATCGTAGAAAACTATCGTTGGGCATCACTACGGATGTGCGGCAGAGACCCAATATAAGCAAAATTGCAGCAAACTAGTTGACTCAGTGTGATTTGTCCTGGTTTTACAATTTCAGTTTGGTTATTTTTATGAAATCATAAGAACTACATATCCAGCTAGGTATACTATTTGCACTTTTGGAAAATTGTATAAAACAGATCAAATGCACAACAACGTTTTCTTTCTGGTTCTAAATATTTTGAATGCATCAAAACTTTGAATGTGTTGCAATCAAATTAACATTATCGTGTTCTCGTGAAACATGAAATGGACGTGTTTACGTATGTGTTTGTTTTTTATCAAATTAGCTATGGTATTTTTTTAAGTAAAATAATTTTTTTATCAATCATCAATGGCTCAATACATTCAATAGAATACGAGTAGACATAAAACCAATTACCCGAATAAAAATTACATCAATTCACTAATCCTATACATTTAAAAGAACAACATCCACCTCCCATAAACTTGTCTTTAAAGAACTACAACAGTAATATTGAAATAGTGTGACAGTCAGTGTTTGTTTTCCTTAAAAACAGTTGGAAAGCAACAGCACACACTACACAGACTCACCACTAGAATCATAATTTTTTTTAAAAAATAATAATTTAAATCGAGAAAGAAAACTCAATACGTCCAACAAGGGAAGACAACTACGTATTAAATAAATTGACTCAATAGAAAAGAGTACCAACTCAGCAGCCGAAAGTGCAAATCCACGCACAATCGTTGAAAAAGTCGCACACAGGAACACTATTTAACAAATAGCATATAGTACGTTATGACATTAAGATGTCATATTTTGTTCAACAAATTATGTTTTTAGTGGAAACAGATCCAACTTCTTCAATAAAACAGCGAAACCAGACCGCTCCCGGTTCAGCATGTAACAAGGAGAGTTCTAGTTCAGATTACATTGTCCAAACCTAATATTTATCCTTTGAAATCAAACATCACAAATTTCAAATTCAACAGCACCCATTACAGATGATGAACCCAAATTTCGATCCATGACCCGAAACAAAGAAACCCAAATTGCCCAATTGTCGATTTCGAATCACAAACTTAGTATCAACAACAAGGATCCCAAAATTCACATTTTTAGCAAAACGGGAATCAAAACGAAATAGTACATGAAATTGAACGAGATTCTCACCGTTTTCGATGGAGATTTCGAAGACCCGGATGGATTGGAGGGATTGGAACCTGAAATTGTATGTGAAATTGAGGATTAGGGTTCGTGAGGGGAGGAATGTTGGGATCCAAGTCACGAGCCAATCGAAGAAAACGCGGGAGAGAGTGAGAGCAGCCGAAAGAGATCTGATGACTTGACACTTTACACGCAACCGGAACCTTTTGACAGGTGCTAGAATAAGACGAATAATAGCAGTTGAAGTGCGCCTCGAGATGCGTATATATATATAGATCTTAGTGCATAACACTCGAGTTTGAAATTAAAGCATGGACGGTTACTGTGAACTAAGAGTATCTCCGATTGGGCCATAGATTTGAGTGAAAATAAATTCATTTAGATATAATCCACATCCAACCAAAAATGATCTTCAATGGGACCACAAATTCATAATGTTCAGTAGAAGATGTCTACTACAATGCCTACTTGTAGATATTGTGGTAGACTGTCGCGTTAGCATTATTAGTTTTTTAAAAGTTTTTTTAATTTTTTCAAGCCTTTTTTAATATTATGAAAATTGAAAATAAAAGTATCAACTCATAAATCTATGATTTAAATCCACATTACCATTGAATATCATTTTAAGAGGTAAATGTCTATCTAAATGTCTATCTAGTGTCACATAGGATAGACATCCTTTCGACATCCATGATGTGGCACTAATTCATAGTCTAAATTCATGTTAACATTGAAGATGCTATAATGTGTGATGTTATGCGGTATAGCTATTGTCATTTTAATATTTTCTCTTTTTCATGAGAAATGTTAAAATAACAATATTATGTTACACCACAAGACACATTGCCTCAGTCATTCATGTGCACCTCGGGATGTGGGGCATACACTGATCCCGATGCATAATGTGCGGATTTATAATGTATACTTCTAGACATTGTAGACTTGTAGTAGACCGTAACGTCATGCATTATTAATTCTTTTAAAGTTTTTATTTTTTCAAGCCTTTATTAATATTATGAAAATTGAAAATAAAAGTATCAACTCATAAATCTATGGTCTAAATCCATATTACCATTGAAGATCATTTTAAGAGGTAAATGTCTATCTAAATGTCTATCTAGTGTCACATAGGATAGACATCCTCTCGACATCCATGATGTGGCACTAATTCATAGTCTAAATTCATGTTACCATTGAAGATGCTATAATGTGTGATGTTATGCAGTATAGCTATTGTCATTTTAATATTCTCTTTTTCATAACAAATGTTAAAATAACAACATTATGTTACACCACAAGACACATTGCCTCAGTCATTCATGTGCACCTCGGGATGTGGGGCATACACTGATTCCGATGCATAACGTGCGGGTCGAAATAACATGGAAGGCTCATGTGAACCAATGTGTCGTGTGGCGTGACTTCGTATATATGAATTACATGGAATTGTGACATGTCAATTAATCATGTGCTAAGATCATCACATGAATAAATAACATGAGAAACAAACCGTGTACTCCTCTCCGGTCACACTAAACTTTACGACAACCCCCAGATCCTTTCGAGTGAGTGCCCACTTCCTTTAACACAGTAACGGCCCATCCCGGCGACAGTACTGTGGGCGCTTATGAGGAAACCTCGCGCACCTCCACGGCCCCGAAACCACTCCGACCGGCACCGCACAGATCTTTTCGATTGAAACACCCACTTCCTTTCACTGGTTACATGTGCTATTATTATTGTCATTCTAGTATAGCATTTTTTTTTTTATCCCATAATTTTTTTTTTACAATTTCATGGCTTCAACCGATTGGTGGCGAGAACAAGTTTGTGTTAGTAACGAGCGCTTCGGATGCCGGGGGCATTAAGCGAAGGGGAAGGGTAAAAATTGCACGTGACATGTCCTGGGACATATGGGGGACCGGCTCGAGAGAGTTGGGAAGTGGGAAAGCGGAAATTTTTTAAAGAAATCAAGGAATGATGAAAAGGCGAGGACTCACACTAGTACGAAGAAATGTGGATGCCCTTTCCAAATTAACGTCAAGGAGAATGTCGACTCCTTATGGTATGTCACCGTGATTTGTGGGAGGCACAATCACGACACCGCAGAAGATTGGATAAGTGGGGAGGAGGAAGTTGAGGATGCGGGGGGAGGAGGCGAAAGTGAGCAGCTCGGGGAGATTAGTCCACCTTCGTCTTTTGTAGAGTGCGAGCGGGAAGTTGGATGCGGGTGTGAGAACACCGGGGTCTCCAACCGGAGGCACCCCGGTGTCGGAGGCACCCCAATCTCCAATCGGATTTGAATCCTCCCACTCCACAAAAGCTTCTGGCGTAAGAAATGCAAGGTTCCACAAATGCGTCGTGTCGGGCCGACGTACGCAAAGTGGATCTAACATGGCTTATAGTCATTGCTTAGAACCGGATTGGTTGCCACATGTTGATGCCATTATCGATGTGATTTCCGATGGGAACTGTGGATATAGGTGTATAGCCTCTGGGCTTGGACTTGCCGACGTAGACGGGTGGAGGATTGTGCGTAGACGGATGTACGATGAGATTATCGGGTATGAATACCTATGGCGGGAAGTGCTTGGGTCGAGTTTCGAGCCTGTCAAGAATGCGGTGCATTGCCCAGAGAATCAAGAGGGGCATCTTTCAAAGAATGGTTGACACTTCCAGACATGGGATTGTTAGTATCCACCGCATTCAATGTCATTCTCGTCAACCTCTCGCATGGGAGTGCCTCCACATTCCTACCTCTACGTAGTACTCCAACGTCGTCATTGCACAACGAGACTTATCATTGCAATGGCGAATGAAAGGAATATCCATTGGGTTAGGGTAAGTTCTATGATTTTTTTGTGAATTGGTTTGTTTCCCCTTAATCGGGTTTGTGACAATATCTTCTATGTTCTATCGTTCACTTTGACAGTGCGTTGCGTGTGAATGCACCGCCGCCATCCTTATATCCATCGTGGGATCGGTAAGACGTTGAGGACTGCGCCAAAGGTTGGTGAGATGGATTCGTTTTTTCGAGACATCGCGCCCATTGCAATCGCCGATCATGAAGCCACCATACTCTGTTGTAGATTTATATACACCGTAGTTAAAGCTTGTACCTGCAACGGCTAAACATTTAGAAAGTTTGCCAATTGCCGTGCGAATGTTCTATGTATATATTGGGACTACGGTAACTTCGAGACTGCGACTTGTTGGAGTAAAAACAAGAAGAAAATTGGGAATTACCACAAAATAATGTTATTTGCACACCAGTTTTGGTCAGTACGCACACAACCCTCCAATTTCAACAATTTGTGACCAAACTGCCCTTAGCATCGTTTATGCTATATGCACCCACCCAACACTCATAAACAGTTGGTGTCTTATCACTTACACCCAAGTGTTAGAGTTCGTTGCTTTTTATATTGAGATGCATGTGCATACATCTCGATGTATGTCATGTCACATTGACATCAACAAGTGCATATTCGCGTTGCGTCTCTAAAGGAACCATAGCAAGATTTCATCAAAGACACACACCCAGAGCTACCCCTCAACCCAATCTGACACATCCGCTTTGATTATGATTTTTTCTTGTTTTTTTGAGTATAATGTGGTGAAAAAATGTATTTTAAATCGTTTTGGTAGTGTTTATAGCCTCACTTGTTTTGGTAGTGTTTATAGCTTCACTTTTCGTGCTCTCAAAATATTCTTGTGGCCCTCATGTGGCAAGATTGCATTTGAAGTGAGGTTCAACGACATAGTGCTGAAGTTTAGTGAGATGATGAGACATCACTCGTAGATTTGAAAAAAATCTTATCAAAAGACAAGTTTTAAAAAATCTTGTCACTTGATTTGAAAAATTTGTAGAATTCAGAAAAAGAAGAAGAAAAAAAAGACATTGATATGATAGTCATTGATTGCAAATCTGTCTTTTCTATTTTATTTTTCTGATGCACTGGCCATAGAAAAAGGAACTTCCATCATTGTTTTCTGTAAGAAATTTGTAAAAGGGAAATACTAAGGGGACCCAAAATAACCCAAAATAAGAACACGAAATAAATATACAATTATGCACGTAGATTTTCATGCGCGCATAGATGTACACAAGTCGATGCGTAAATCAATGGACACATATTAGTGCGTATCAATTTCATATGCCCATTTTGGATAAACTTAATGTTTTCCATTGTGAAATTTGCACCAACAACCTATTCATCAAAAAGCTAACTCAATTAAAAATAAAAGAAGGGAATAAAAAAGAAGGGAATACCAAGAAAACAATCTCTAGTCATAAAAGTTATGTGCTCAACTAAATCAAACCAAATTGCACAAAACAAAGCTTTCAAAGACATTTACTGAATCCCTCCAATGCCTTAAAAAAAATAAAGACACTAAGAAAACCAAGAGGATGAAGAGAATAATCATCTAAAAAGCATGGAAATAAAAACTGATTACCAAAAAAAAGCATGGAAAGAAAACTCCAAAACCAGGATACAAATTAACTACGAACAATAGATCAACGCGTCGATACCAGTAATGCCAAGAAAAGATCAGGGTCGGTAGGCAGCAATGGTCCTGGTATGGCTTATGAGATTAAGTATAAGAGAAAGGATGGATACCAAGAAGTTCAATTAGAGAAGTCCCTTTTTAAGGGAAGTTCAGTGACCTGCAAGAACACCAATTCAAGAACTGAACATGGACTAACACACTAAGCAAACCAAGTTTTGATTTTCAACAAATTCTAATGGCTTGGCCATCTTGCAAATCTAAGCACTTTTTGATGACAGATTCTCAGTGATCGAATGAACAATAACACCATTAAGAAGTAGAAAAGTAGCAGTTCCCCAATGAACGGCAAAGAAGAAAATATGTAACATGGAAGGTTAGAGATATGTTGCCTCAACTTGTTTCTAGATTAGCATGGATTCAAATTCATCCTCTTTTAGAAGATCTCAATTTGAGAAACAAAAGGCTTCAAAAAACAATAGAAGAAAAAAAAAGAGAGAGAGAGAGAGAGAGAAAACAAAAGGCAACGCGGCGTTAAGATAATAATGATTACAGCTATCAACGTGAGTAAAAATATTTCATACAAGCCATATGAAGAAAATGACTGAAATGAAGAAACAAAAATGCCTCAAGATCAATAATTGATAAATCTCAAATCTTAAAACAACGAAAACACCACCCAAGCTCGCCCTTTACCTGTCTAGGTTCATAATTTTTTTTCATTCGTATCAATTAATCACATATGGAAAAGGCAAATGGTATAATCCCGCTTTTTGATAGGCAAGAGACATTCAGTAGCAAAGAGAATTGAGACAAAACAAGCTTTCCGAGTTCCAACTAACCATGACAAAAAAAATAATAAGAGATTCCAACAATTTCAACTCCTTTCAGCTGTAGAGATCAAAAGTTATATCATGGTTCTAATCTACCTACCTCAAAATCCATTAAATCCAAAATATCGTTTACGCTTCTAGATTTTTCTCCTTCAACGACTAAACTAATCTGCCAATAAGTAATAACCATACTCTAACCCTCCTTTTTCCATCACTCCCAATAAAGATGCTTAAAACTGAACATGTACAAACACGTTTAACAATAATTAGTATACATCCCGCAAATATCAGTGGCCACAAATTTAAGACAGAAGATGTATGCAAGCACTAACACCTACTAAGTATCGACACGATGATGGAAACCGATTTTTCAAAAATCTTTGACACCAAAAAGATCCAGAGATAGCTCCTAAAAAAAAGATCCAGATATAGAAAACCAGCTAAGCTTTAATCAACTATAGCTGAAGATGCAGGAAATTAGCTAAGATTGCACTCTATTATAGCTGACAGTGCTACCAAAGACGGTTTCAACACCATTATAGTTTTTGGATGTCATATTCATGGAGGACTTTAAGAAAAACTTTTACGACCATTATTTTTATTTACCGCCAGTATCTATATATACAATGAGTCAAATTATCATGCTTAGCTAAATAACACTGGTTTCTTCATGCTTGCATAAGAGAATGTGCATCAACAGTGTCTAGTTAATTAACACTTGGGCAAGCAAAATGGTTACCAAAAAACACTATTTCGTGCCCTCTTTTGCATGATCATCCAAAACACAAACAGTTATGGCTTTCTGCTATCTGGAAATTTATACGACATGACACTAAAAGATGCAGGACTGTTAAGTCTTTGATTACATACAATTGCATGTGCAAAACCTCTATAACAAAAGAAGTCGTATCGCTTTTTCATTGTATGATGAGACCTTACATAATTTCGACACACAGCACGTGATGTTAGAACATCAACAAATTTGTTGATGCCCCGACAACAAATGGTTCCATTAGTAAGCGTGTTAAGAAGTAAAAGATAACGCCGAGTGTAATGGAAATAGGGAGAGCAGGCAATGCTCGTCGGCAGACTGACAACAAAATAAGTGTGCAACCTAGTCCCGATATAATAGCAAGGTAACAAGCGTAAACCGTCATCAAATCATACATTGCAGCCCTTCCCACAAGAACACTATAAAAAACAAAGTCTCCAAGACCAAGCTTTATACCTGCTTTCATCGTCAAACCAATCTCCGAATCATGATCACCACGATCCCTCCTCGACCTCCTCTCAACTGCCCGGCTCCCCGAATTAGCACCATTAACAAGAGGCGCCGTCTCCTCCTCAACAATCTCCGAACCCGCACTTCCAAAAAGCCTCTCGGGTTGCGATTGATGGGAGCTCCCACCACTCATTACCGGCCTTTGCGCGGAATTACCAACCAAAGGCGACGTCTCCTCATCTTCTTCTTCTTCGCTCCCATTGCCGCTCTCCCGAGCTCCAACATTTCGATCCAAACCACCCCCATTTCCTAAACCTCTCTCAAATTGATGTCCCCATCAACATTGTCATTCTCCTGCATTGGCTGCAGCTCCACAGACCCCGAACCCATACCGACCAATACCCCCAACGCTCCCCCGCCATCGGGACCCCTCGATACCGTCGGCCTCGCCTCATAAATCAGCGCCGGGAGGTCCTCATCCCGACTCGATGCCAATTCAACCAGCATCTTCAAAGGCCCCCCCGGCGCCAACACCGCGACCAAATCGTATACCGCCAACGCCACAAGCAGTACCCAAGTAGTCCACTCCGGCAGCTTAGTAAACCAAGCAGCAACAATAACCCCCAAAACCACCATATACCCTTGCCTCACAAAAATGGGTATCCCTCCAGAGAACACCGAGAGAACACCCACAACAGTGAAATTCAAAATCAACACAAAACAAGTCACCCCATCAATGGGCACAGAGAAATGCTCAACAATTGACAAAAAAATGGATCCACCCATTGATCCCAACACAAAGAAAGCACTGAATCTCATGTAATTCTTCAAAAAAGTAGTGAAATTGTAGTAGTATAAGAGGACTAACACAAAGGTGACGGCGGCGATGATGAGGACGAAGACGAGGGCGTTGAGGACCGCCCCTTCGAGTTTCTGGGCGGCGGTGTCGGTGGGGGTTTCGAGGTATACGAGGGTGGCGGCGGTGCGCAGAGAAGTTTCATTGTTGGTGGGCGAGAGGGAGTAGACTAGGAGGACTACTAGGAACATGCAGATTGAGACTGGGGACATCACGGATATGATGTCTGTGCCGATTGCGGAGATGACGCTGTTGGAATCCATTGGAGGTCTCGTTGGGGAATTTCGTCCAACGCTTGGTGGTGGGTGGTTTCAATGATGAGTCAGGAGAGTGCATGTGCCAAACGCGTTTCCTTTTTCAGAAAATACTAGAATGAAAAAATCAACAATATCACACCATAAAATTTATGTATTACGTGTGGAAATTTATGTATGCTCGCATTTTGAAACGTACAAGTAACATGGTGTTGTCATTTCGGTACTTCTTTTTTTTTTTTTTAGCAATGTGAGGAAATTCGCATTTTGGGCTTGTACTTGGGCTCAATGCCCATGTAAGTAAAGTTGAATGTAGGGCCAAAAATGTAGGTAGCCTACTTTATCAATGTTATAAGCAACTACCCCTATTTTAAAAAAAAAAAAACTTCACCCACCTATTTTTTAGAGAAGTGACACAATGACAACACCATGTCACACTACGAGATATATTGACTCGCAACATTCATCCATGGATACTTCAAAATGCATCATAAATAAATATCGATGCATAACATGTGAGTCAAGGTCGCATTGAAGACTCTTCTGAGCTTATATGTATTGTGGTGTGACGTTGTTGTTGTTGTTGTTGTTGTTGTTGTTGTTGTTGTTGTCATTCTAGTATTTTTCATTTTTTAAAGAGCTTGGAGCATCTCTAATGGTAACGTGAACCTAGACCATAAATCGGTGTCACATTGGATATGGAGAGGATGTCTATGAAGGCCCAGGGCACCCCGGAGAACGACGTATCGATCCAGCAGAGCCCTTGGCACCCCAAAGTCAGCGGGAGCTTTCTAAGGCCTTCCACCATCTACTTCCCCCTCCCCACTGTGCTTTCTAAGGCCACAATAGCGTGGTCTTTCGCCCCCCTCGGTTCGAACACGCGCCCTAAGGGGTAAGTACGCGTGTTTTGCAAACCGAGTACCATTGGTCCATTGTAGCCCAATGGTACTCAGTTTGCAAAATCGCGTACTTAATCCTTAAGGCGCGGTTTCGAGACTTAGGGGGCGAAAGACTACGCCTCATGTGCAGGAGTACATGGGAGGGGGGACGTAAATGGTGTGAGGCCTTAGAAAGCTCACACTGCCTTGGGGTGCCAGGGGGTCTGCTGGTGGGGATGCTAGGGGTTCTGCTGGGTTGATACGTCGTTCTCCGGGGTGCCATGGCCTTTACAATGTCTATCCTATGTGACACTAAATAGACATTGACATCTCAAAATGGTCTCCAATCGACAATGGATTTAAATCACAGATCAATGAGTTGTTACTTTTTATTTTCAGTTTTCATAATATTAATAAAGGCCTTAAAAAAATTAAGAACTTTAAAAGAGCTCTTTTGTCTGACGTGGCTGTCTATCGCAAGACATTGTGATAGGTACTCTCTACTTTGATTATGTGCTACATAAGATAGACATTATCAATATATGATCTTATTAAATAACATTTTTTGGGTTGAATGTGGATCGTATCTTAGGTGGACCTATTTTCACTCCAATTCATGGTCTCATTGGAGATGCTTTTAATAGGAAAATATATCATATCATTTCAAGATTTTTACAAAAATATCCTAACATTTTGATTTTAAAAAATATATCAAAAGCTTTTAGTTTCATGCAAATTGTATACTTGTTTTTAGTTTCATGCAAATTGTATACTTGTTTATAATTATTATGTATCAAACCGCAATCAAAAGTGATGAATGGTCACTAGATTACATAACAATTGCACTTATATCAAATAATATTCTCAATTATATGCATAATTTATTATATTTTTAAGTGTAATTTACTAAAAAATTGGAAGTGAGGATCCAATTTATGATATAAAAAATAAAATGTTATGACATTTTTTGCCAAAACTTGAACGTTAAGATATTTTTGCAAAAACCTTGAAACGATGAGATATATTTGCCTATTAAGCCTTTTTTTTTAAAAAAAAAAGTACATATACTAGTCTTAGAAAATAACACAATCTTTTGAAATCACTTTATATTAGGGAATGAAACTGTCCTACAATGGCGAATGCAACTTTGGAAACCACTAAGGTAATGTCACAACGAAAAAAGGTAGCGACAAACTCGATTCCTTCACTCCTCTAGAACCCATTTCGGCCTAATGGGTTCCAGTTTATGCCTAAAAGTGCCCCTTCACATAAAATAAATGGTTAATTCCTTCACTCCTCTGGAACCATTTTTTGCCTAATGTTGTATAACGATTTCAACCATTTCCTGATTTTATCTCCGAAAGAAAAATTAATCAACACTTTGTTGTATACTAACTCAAATGTTGTTGTACTCAATGAATCATAGAATGCATTTTTTAACTGTGCCACAATCTGCTCTCTCTCACGATGGCCCCCAAGCTTCTCAGACACCTTCTTCATAATGTGCCAAAGACATAGGCAATGTCGAGCATTTGGAAATACTTTGGCAATGGCATTCCCAATTGATGAGCATAGGTTAGTTATGATAGCTTTGGGCTCCTTATGTAACGACCCTAATAAATCTAATCCTAGTCGATTGCCTAATAAGGCCGTGACATAGTGGCTAATCCTACGTGGTGACTCGGTCAGAACTCGAATGTCGACACCGAGGTAGTTTTTCAACAACTTTATTTGTGTGTGATGCCTTGAATATTTTTTATGTTTATCTATGTGTGCACGAGCAACAGTATTAACGTCGTTATCAAATTAATGAGTGAGCGTAATTCTTGAGATAAGCGCGTACACTGGTATTTGGATAGATCAACGATATTGATTTAAGTTGGTCTAGTAGAACTTATTTAATTAAAATGCCTCAAATAAGTTATAAGGACATTTTAGACATTTTACAAAGTATAATTTTTTAAAAAATAAATCTAGAATTATGAGGTGTCAAGTTCTTATGGTTTGGAGAGATAATGACAAATTTAATAAATATTAAATAAAGAAGATTTTGTGTGGTAGTGGTTCACTCCTTCATGAGAGTATAAAAAGAGAGAGATATGAAGAAGGAGCTTTTATTTTAGTTAGAGATGATGTAGATGTGGTGGTGAGGAAGAAGTAGATTAATTTCCTTGGAGATCATAATTAAATCAAGTTAATTAACATTTAATTTCATTTAATTTTGATGTTATGGATTTAATACATAGTATATTAGATTAGTTCATTGATGGATTTTGATTTTAGTGGATGTGATTTTTAGTGGAATTGATTTAAAAGAAAAATAAGTATTGTTGTTGATTTGTGGAAGGAATGAAAGAAAGAAAAAAAAAGTTGGAGATCACATTTCGTGCTCTGGGGGAGAGGAGGACGCTCATTGCGTGCGTGCGGTCCTCAATGTCAGGCCTAGACCAATGGGGAACCGGACCCAAGTCTGGTGGCCGAACCAGGCCTGGTTCAGGGGCCCAAAAGCCCCTAAATTTCAAAAAAATATTATATATATATTTACATTTTAATTTGTAAAAAAATTAGAAAATTATTAAAAAATTAGAAAAATTCAAGAACAATAGAGAAAATTAGTAAAAAAAATAAGAAATATTGAGAAAACTTATGGGAAAGCAGTTTGGAGATTTTTCGAAAAATTGTACACTGAAATCTCCCTCGAAAAAAATGTGTTATGACTACTAAATCTCCTACTTTTGAATTTTTCTAGGACTTAAAATCTAAATAATATCAAATAGGCTCAAACACACCTAATACATTATAAATTGATACCAGGAGCTTGAGGCACTAATGTCGGGTATTGAGTTCGAATTTTGAGGCATGTGGGAGCTGCAATTTTGCTTGGTGTGTATTGAGGTAAGTAAACTAGTAAGAAATTCAATATATAATTCTTTTCATTTATTTTCTACATTTGATGGGATTATTGTTATTATTGGACTCTATTTCCCTACCGAGTAACATAGG